>CM041045.1:5025452-5359451 GCA_023078785.2 Hyles euphorbiae
CAGGGCACGGGCCTACTCTACAATCGACAGTACGATTGAGATTGGTTAGGCCATATAGTCCACCACGCTGGCCTAGTGCGGGTTGGCGGACTTACATACCATAGATTTTTTTATAAATCGCTATGGTATGCAGGTTTCCTCACGATGTTTTCCTTCATCGTTTTAGTGCATGGTGATTGACTATCAATACACACATGACTCCGAAAAGTCAGAGGTGTGCCCTGGGATTCGAACCCGCGACCACCGTGAATATGTTGGCAGTCGCGTCTAGTCCGTTTACCAACAGGCCACCACGCACACCCGTATTTATTAAACCTAGGCTCATTTAAAAGCTAAGACCTAGAATTTAAAGAATTTAGGATAAACAATGGTATTTAGGTTTTATTTTTTTTGTCAGAGATGTTACAACGGCAGTTTAAAGTTTGAGTCGATTTTTTGCTCCCGTGTGTATAAAATGAGATGTAACAGTGTCATAAGTAAGATACTCCTGTTATTGCTCCTACAAACGCAAATGCTCAACGTTTGTTAACGTTCAATGAATTAATCGTGAAAGGCTTATATTCTGCAGTGAAAGGACAGATTATCTCCTTGTCGTGCTATTGCAAGCTGTACTCTCCTGTTATTGAAGATCCAAGCAGGATGCATAATCTGGGGGCACGCAGGTGCCCCCTCCAAGTCGAGCTAAAAAGCGGCACTGTCGTACCATCCTTTTCTCGAAGCAATTCAGACTATTTTCTATCCTCTATAACTTCGTTGTGGTAAAAGCAAGAAGCCTGAATTTTCAGTTACTAAGCAGGCATTCTATAAACACGGTATATTTAAAATTTCATTCAATTTGAATCAGTAGTTTAAGAATTGTAACATGTCGAACTTTCTTAATTTTGTCACTCACTGACTGACTGACCGATCATCAAAAGTCTAAGGCACTTCTAACAGACATAGAACCTTCAAATTTAGAATATAATTAGTGTTTAGTGTCTAAAGTAAGGTTAAAATTTAAACATTTCATAATTTCTGTCTAGTTTTCTAGATACACCAACTGCATGAATAACTTTGTAATCCCATATAAATGTATAGGATTACAAAGGTACATTTGCATGATGCATTTAGTCAATACAATGATTCATTAACAGCAGCATTATGTATAAATTGTACGATACATTATGTTTTCATGCGATGGCCAAGTCGATCTATTTAATTACAACGTAAATAATTTTTAATATTGATATGATAATAACTTACGTAATAACTTTATACAGAAGGTCCCTTAAGCAAGGACTAAATAAATTAATCGGCTTGGTATTACATGCATCTCACAACTTTTTGCGGTAGAAAACCTGAGCTGCGAGACTTGGAATTTTTTTACAGGATGTTTTTGATGGGACATGTACTTATTTTACAAAAGTAACATTCAAAATTAAAATAAATAAAAAAATAAAATATAAGTTAACTAAAATACAAAAGACTTATTACTTGTACGTGTCATATTATGGCAAGCAGGAGCTGTTCCAAGTTCTGAAGTATTATTTACATACATACATTAAACTCATGCCTCTTTCCCAGAAGGGTAGGCAGAGGTGCTGGTAGCAGTACACCTACGTTTCGCCATGTATGTTCCGTCTCAAAATTTAATTGGGGGCGAGCCTATCGCCATGTCAGGTACAAATTCCTAACTCCGGGCAAATCAAATTGAAAAGTCCACTATCACCCTTCAGTTTTGTAATCATACCGAAGTACAACTACGCCACCGTAGCAGTATAATTTAAAGTTAAAAATACATAAAACCATCATAAATGTAAATTTTAATAAGATAAAAGCCTTTTTTGTGATAACGCCTGTATATTCTTTGACCGGGAAGCGTCAGCGTAGATTAGTGTTTATCGAAACACCCGAAAACCGGGATTAAGGGGACCCTCTCAGTTATACTAACAATGCGAAACCGACTAATTTTTCTATGCTGTTAGATTGGATGGAGGAGGTTTTATCTATAATAATATAGTATTATAAAGAGGAAATATTTGATTTCCTGTTTGCCATAGGCTCTGAAACTACTGGAACGATTTGAAACTTTCTATATTAGACGCAGGTGGCGAGATGAATTAGATGACGTATTAGATTGGTCATATACTAATCTATCTCAATTAATTAGTCTTGTTTAGTGAGTATCAATAATTACGATAGAATTTTCGTTCTCACAAGCACCCAGACCCGAAACAAAAACCTGTGACCCCCAAATACTGGATTGCTACTCAGCCACCGGACTCATTTGATATGACGTTATTTTGAGGTTTCGTTAAATTTCGAAACGAAATACTGGGTAGCCATTTAGCTCATAAATCGGTCTACTCAGCAAACATCCAGCAAAATTTCCACAGATTAACGAAAAGTTTGTTTTCAGTTACAATTTTTATTGTATAAATATAAACGTTCCATTTGACGCAATATTCTTCATACATGATTTCTCAAAATTGGAAATTTAACCCTTTATATTTAATATGAGGAATCATTGTAACGTTTTTACTTTTGTTACGATTATTTTTAAAGCTATATTATATATTGCCATGTTATTATTTTAAAAATCTGTTAATAAAATCATGTGGGTGAAAAAACTTATGTCCCTAATCCCTATATCCGAAGCGAGTTTATTAAAAATATTATGATGTTTGTTTCTTTTATTTATTGTCATGTTGTAATTGCACTCGGTTTGAAAGTTAGTTTTTGGAATATCTTTTCAATAAATAGGTATATAAAATACCAAACAACGGCTGCAGAACCACCTAACTACCAAACAGAGAAGACTATGTAAATAAATACGATATGAGAAAGAAGCTGTGCTGGATATTATAAACAGGTAAGTATACACGTATTCCTCTAAGTTTTAACGAATTTATATGATAATTAACTATTTAATATATAATATGAATCGATTATTCACACATTTTAAATCATCATCATCATCTACAGCCTGTAGGATCCCACTGCTGGGTACCTATAGGCTTCTCTCATATTATGCCTCCTATATATTATCTCCTCCTCATATAGTAGTATTATGTAATAAATATGGAAAATAAAGTATGGTACAATGTGTATAACTATAAATAATCCTTTGTTTCAGGAGCTGGAGTGGAGTACATAAATATTCAATGTGTAGGTACACATTGAATATTTATGTACTAATTGAATATTTATATAGGTATATAATAAGACCGTCCAAGAAATATGGCTCATATATATAGTGCCATGTATATCAGCTATAGACTAAATAAGTAAGCTCAACAAATATATATAAAAAATAAAAATAGATATATAAAATTATGACATACTTTAACTTAAACACTTTTGCAGGTAACGCTATAGAAATCATGCATACAACAAATCATTTGGACAATACACACCCTTTTGAAATGAGTATGTAATATAAAAATATACAAAAAAGAATGAGACAAATTGTGTGAAGGAAGAAATATTTGCATCAGAAAACAGTGTTTTAAATCAAAGTTGAAGAATGTTATGAATTTTAATTAATATGTAATACATAAAATAAATTGTTTATTTCACCTATTTTCATTGTTAAAAAATGTCATATTATATTTCTATTGTACATTTTTAATAGTACATTTATTAATTTAGTTTTAAATTAATGTTAAAATAATTGTTATTATTTTGTGTTTATAAAGGAATATAGATATAAATGTAAGACAGATCTAAAGAAATGTAGATAATTAAAAAAACATAATATGTACTAATGATGTTATTAAAATAAATATACTACAATAAAACATAACTCATTTTTATTTGTATTCATTCCATGGTAATTCAATAAAATGCACTGTACGGTTTAAAATATGTATTTTATTATATTATTCCTTGTTGCAACATTTTCATTGGTTATACTATGTGGAGCTGGTGGAAATGATTCAGAAAGATCAATCTCCAATATATGATCATTCTGGGAACATGCTATATTATGTAACACAGCACATGCCTCTATAATAGTAAGCTAATTTTCAAAAACTTATAGCCCAACTTGCAGACAAGAAGATCTTTGTTGTAAAACCAAAGACCCTCTCCACTGGGTTTCTTGTTTTAGTATGGTCTTGATTGTAAGCTTCTTCAGTCTCCCCTTTCCAGAAATGCACATAAAGGAGAATTATTGAAATTTTTACTATCATGCACCGCGCCTGGCCATCGGCCTATAATGTTTCTTATCCTCAAGTTAGGGTCGCAGACTGCTTGCACATTTATAGAAAAATGGCCTTTTCTGTTTCTAAATGTTTCTGCTTGTGGTCCTCCTAAAAACAAGATAATAAAAATTAGAGCTCTAGCAAATATTATTATTTCAAACTACAAATAATTTTATGTAAATTGAAAAAATATATTCATAAAATTGAATTCTTTATAGGAAACTACTATTGTAGTTGAACATTGTTCCAGTATATACTGAATAGCTACAATCAGTACAAATCATTGTATGATTAATTATATTATATTATATATTTAGCCCTACAACTATTTAGAGAGCTTGGTTATATGGGGTACAGTGGGCTGGGGAAGAGCCAATTACCTGCTAAATGTTTTGATTCCAACAAGCATATATATATATAAATTATTGTGTAGAAATCATTTAGAGTGTGCCTTTATACTGTGCATAATATATTATTCTATTCTATGATTAATAATATATTATGTACAGTAAAAAGGGATACTCTAAATGATTACTACACAATATAAAATACGCTAGGCATTTTAGAAGCACATTTAGTTAAAATAGGATAAGAAAACATATATTTGTGTACATGTAAAAGCTTAATAGTTATGTATACATTATTATAAGTAGAAATTACCTGGAGATTTGATCCTTATATGTATGAAATTTATAACTTCAATCACTCCTGGCAATATGGCATTGTTGTTGATAGTTGGGAATTTTCATGCCACGATTTTGTAGTTTAACCGACTCTGCTGCAACTTTGTGATGTACAGTCGGCTGTTCCACATGAAATACATCTCCAATAATCTTCTGGTAACTGCCTGTCGTAGAATATCATAAAGCAAGTAACAGTTGGTCGCAAGTTTTTATCAATCGACTTCTATTTGTAGTGGGTTCTATTTTGTCTCCAGCAAGGAACACAGATGCAGAACAGTTTCTTTCTTCAGGCGGAATCTCACTTTGTTTGAATGTTTTCTTCTTTGTATTTGTCAAAAGCATTGATTTTTTTCTTGATTGACTCGCCTTGATGAAGCTATATCGTCATCAGACAGCGATGAAACCGACGCGAGAGTCATTTTAGTAAATTTTATGTAGAATTTAAAAATTTAAGAGTGGTCGCAGGCGGCCTTAAGACGACGGCTGCTTAAAACTAGAAATTCTTAAAAATTTGACTGTTTGACAGCTGTCAAACTCTTAAGTTGCTTTCGAGAATACGAATCGGATGAATAATGCCCCATTAAATATTTAATTCTTAAGTGGTTTAATCGAAGTTATATTTAACTGGAATCAATTTAACAGGTCATTAGAGCTAGTTAACAGGAGTTAAAAGTTAATTGGCTTTCCAGTATTTGGGCATGAGTCTCACAAATATTTGTGTTAACCCGTGGTCTCTCGTTTTACAATCAGCGTCTTATCTACTACCACACGGAGGCTGTCATATAAGTAGTATATGCAGGTTTAAGTTCAAGTCTATCATTGAAAGAAACTGCAATGGTGGCTCCAAGACTTTTTGGGAGGGAAGAGTTAGTTTTAATCACGCCAAGCCCAAATTTCAGTCCAGAGCAACTCATATGAGTCTTTAATCTTCAAGTATAGGGAGAAAACAGTGTATTGTTCTCGGTATAGACCATCAAAGCGATTCAAACAATGAATCGACGTATTCATACAATACATATAAGTAGATCGAAAATTTTCAGCTTGATCGCATGATTCAAGTCTCTTGATCCGACCCATGTCACTTGAGCGTTGATCGTACTCTCCATCAAGAGCTAAATGTCCTTCGAATGCGCCTTTCAATACTACGAAGGACTGGTTGATAGCTTTTGTATTTAAGAGATTTTATATTTTACGAGTATTGTTGTACGGTTAGGTTTGAAAGGATTACAGAAACGGTCTCGGAAGAAGCTAGGGTGGCCTTGATTCGCGGTCCCGGGTTTCCTATTGCGCCGAAGATGACTACACGGGCTTTTGGTTGGTGTGCCGTATATCGGTGAACCCAATATAATCGCTACTCATTCTCCCGAGGTGGGGCATTAGCGGTAACAAGGAGTCCCCGAGTCAACAAAGAAAAAAGTTTGAAAGGATTAACATGTTATTACGTATAAGATAAAAAGTAATATACTTATTTATCATGTTAAGAGAATCCCGATATTTATATGATCTGCATGTTGAAGCACCATAAACTTGAAAAACGAAAGTTTAATAGCCGAAAGAGGAGACTGGTTAAGTTGCATTAGTTAAAAACTTATTGGGTCACAGATTATGTTTGCTACATGCAAATAAATGGCAAAAACAGCTGATAGTAATGAATGCGGACGGACATAGAGAGAATCCTCTTCAATCATAGACGTTGGATTTCCAAGTCAAAAATGTCATAATGCAACAAGGTTTTTGGGGTTTTAAAATTTCCATAGATGATATAATAATTATAATAAGCATTGGAAACGGCAGAGCTGCGCTGTTGTCTGTTATGTTTCTGCATGAATGGGCAGGATAGTCTGGGACGTTCCGGGTTTCGTTCGGTGAGAGAAATTGCTGGATGCCCAATACCCCTTTTCTCTTCCTATCGTTTTTTTCTTCCCGATTCCCTCCCGATTTCATGGACCTTCAACAAATCCATAACCTTGTCGTACATATGTCGTTGACATAGGCGGTAGTGATCACTTACTGTCAGGCGACCTGTTTGCTCGTTTGCCAGACCTTTGCATAAAAAAGTGCAAGAAACAATTACAGCTGTACTTACATACCTATGATCTACTGAATCAAAACTATTATAACATGTTGTGCTCAAAACACAAGTGACAGTGTTCAGTATAACATGACCGAATACCTTATTTAGCAATTTGGCGCACGATGCGTTTACTTAAGGTATTAATTTTCGAGCCGTAGTAGTCAATTACCGCGATCGTCGTGTGCAGTTCTCACTATCGGAACATTTAACATTAACTTAAAACATTATCATTTTAATATTAAAAACAGTTTACGAAAGACATTAAATCTCCAACCATTTATCATTTAACATCCATTGTACCTTCGCTCTGTACTCTTACAGACAGTAACCTATTGAAATCAGTACATGTAAACTGTGATCCATGCTAAAGCGACATTAATACGTCACAATTCAAGTTAAAGTACCGTGTCGTTTACCGAACCTCTGACAAAATGGGATTTGTTAATGCAAGTCTTCCTTTTAGGCTTCAAAAACAGCCAAAGCTTATTGACTTTACTGTATGTTGCAATCGCTTAAATTCTCTTTGAACGGTGTCTCGTACGTCGACGGTGCACTCGACTCAAATTAAAGTGATTTTTTCTAGTGCTGTCTATATGTGAGTTGGCATTGTGTGATTGAAAGCTGTGTGAAGGTGGGAAGTGAGAACGCCGTATGACCTAGTTTTAGATATAACTGCGACGTTTATTTTAATTATAGATCGATTTTCTTCATTGAAATATGAATTATCTGTATCAGCCCATATAAGTCCCATTGCAGGGCAAGGGTCTCCTTAACAGTCGAAAGTACGATTGAAAGTGGTTAGGCCATATACCAATAGAAGACTAAAATGTCCTTAATGAATATAAGCGATCGAAGATTTTCAAAAATATGTATCTGCCACCAGGAAGGGCCGCTAGTTTCCAACAGACCCTTTATTATTTAATGTATTTAATATGAGGTAACTCATACAAGCGAAATGTCGGACGCCCGCCGACAAGGTGGACGGACGATCTGGCTAAGTATGCAGGAAGTCGCTGGATGCAGGCCGATTCCAACAGGTCGATGTGGAGATCCTTGGTTGAGGCCTATGTTCAGAAGTGGACTTCCTGTGGCTGAGATGATGATGATGATGATGATGATGAATTCATATATAAATACACTTATACAACATGTCTTCCCAACCGAAAAACCGGGTCTGAACATCACCTATAATAAACCAATAAAACACTCAACAAACGAATACGTCAAAACGAAACCCCGCATCAACATCAACGAGAGATTTTTATCGGAGCGTTTAATTAATATCGAATTAATTTAATGCTTCGCTTAATCACTTGTATTAATTGATTACATGGACAATTTGCTGCAGAATAGTATAATTTAATTACAGACCCCGTACATGCGTGATTCAATTCCACATGCCGACGGCTGATTTCGTGTATGTAGGTATCTATCAATATTTATGTTGATGTTTATAATATCCTATTATATTATGGAAACAAACAATTAGATTCATTAACGTATAATGTAATCAAAGTATGCAATAATAATAAAAAATATTAAAAAAATAAACTGTCCTCAAAATTGAAATAAAGATAGAAATTGACTAATCTTTTAATAAATATAAAATACCTAAATATACCAACAATTTTTATTTTAATTTTATTTTCCCGGCGTTTCGATTAGCTTTTTCAGCAGTTTGTATACCAACATTTTTTTGAGTTCGGTGCCAGGTTGAAGCTATATAACATCATGCTATGAACTATGCGGGAAAAATCGCGGGGTATAGTTTGTCTTAAACATTAAGGTTGGCTGTGCAATTCTGACAATATTACATATATACACATAAAATTGATTATCTCCTTGTTTTGAAGCGGATTATTAAAAAAAAGTAGTCATTTGTGCCATAAACCTTTGCTGAGAAATCCCTTCAGATCTCTAATAAATCCTGCATGATACTTGGATGACAAGACGGTGCTCTAATCTCAATATAGCATACACAGGAAATCCTGACAGACGCCTGCTACTTGACAAATTATTATTTATTAACTTACAATTAATCCGAGATATATCTCGATTTATAATCCAAGCTCAAATTACACATAGAATACGTAAGTAGTGTTTGCGAACACAATCAGGGGGAGTTTGTAAAGTATTCCGATTTGCATTTCATCAACATAAAACGTTTGAGCGAGATTTTATAATTTATCGAAGGTAGATGATCCTTTTGAAAGCCGTTTGAATAATAAATATGAGGGAAGTACGCCGATATCAATATTTTATGACTCGTAGTATATTTTGTTTTTTTAATTGCTTCATCTGTTGCTGGTTGATATTTTTAAGTTTCAAATGTTACCTGACGTCTTTTCAGTTTAAAAACTACTGGTGACCCTCTTGGGTCATAAAGAGACAAACTCCTAGTACCTAATTTAGAAACCGTGTTTATGATTTTCTCCGTTTTGGTACTTATATTTATTACATATGGCATCAAAATGAAAAGTAACTTATGTAAATATAGGATAAGTATAGATAAGACAAGAAAACCTTAATTGTCTTGTAGAGATACTACGAAGTAAACACCGACATATTTTAATATCTTGGTGTTTATCCTTCAATTTATCTCTCGATTAGGTTGCAGACAATGCTAGATGATAATCTAGGAGTCTAGACGAAAGCCGAAACGATCCATTGATGACTGATTTTGAAAAATTACTTCAGAATGTTCGTATACATTAACAATACTTAAAATGAATTGAATTTTTTAAAAAAAGTAAAGATTTGCGCGAAAAATTACGTTTTAAATTTCTCATTTTAACCTTTGCTCAAAAACGCCGTAATAGTAATGGCGTCCGTGTGTGACGTCATGCTTTTGTAAATGCTTGCTCGTGCAATGTTTACGTGTATATTGTGATATAAACATTTTATTATTTTTAATAGTAATGCCATGTTTTGATGTGGATCGATGATGTGTAGTTCCGAAATGTAATAATACATCGATACAAACTCCGGGCAATTTGTTTATTAATGTTTCAATGGATAAAAAAGTTAGAAATATATGGCTAAAAATGGAAAGGCAAGATCCTAGATCTTTATCTTTAAATTCGATGATTAATTTCCGTGAACACTATTTTGACAGAAATAATAACTTTATTTACAATGTTCATAATGTTTGACGTGTCTTGAAAATAACATATCAAAATTTAAAATTATTATAAATAACAATAGCGATAAATATCGGAGGTACGATTCATTTATTTTCTTTCGGTATTATTATCATGCCAATCGCTGTGTATATGAGTTCTGAAAAACGTTATTAATGTTCTAATTAAACAGTGATATGGAATATCGCATAGTTCCAAATTTTGAGATATTTCCGATGAATCCTTATTCCATGAGTAATGTTCCTTTTTCGTAGGTAGCCGGAAAATGATTGCTTTACTAAAAAAAATTAGATCAATATACTGAATAACATAGAAATGACCAAAAATAGCCAACAAGATCGCGTTATGACTATATAAGTAATATTTACGAAAGTGACACGTCACTCGCTTCTGATTGGCGTTTCATCTAATATGGCGGATCCTTAGGTTTTGTACTTTTATTTTTGCAAAAATATATTTAATCTTAATTAAAAACTAAAGCAAATGTTTATTTTGAGAATCCTTCTATTATACATTATTATATTAAGCCATAATTTCATTAATTTGTTGTTACTGTCATCATCCCCATTCTAATTATCCCATACGTCTTGTAAAATTATATTTACCGTAAACAAAAGTCATTACATAATATTTTATTCTGAGCTTTCATGTCAAGTTAATCTTTATACATAAATATGTAATAGGATTTGAATGTTATGAAGAAAGACGAATAGAATAAAACATAAGACGAATGACTGATATGGAACGTGTCGTGTGAAAGAGATGGGAAATGGAAATATTAAAGGAAAATAAATTATGAAGAATTATGGAAAGAGTTAGAGGATGAATTATTAAGATGTTGAAGTACGAAAGGATGGGATAGGAGACATTGGTTTAAAAGACGATGGATGACGTTGAGGACGGAAGATGAAGAAGTAATTAAAGAAGAATTCAAAAGAGAATATCTAATAAAATATTATCCAAACCGCTATACGAGACATTTACTTATAGTTACTAAAATATTTTTCCCATGCGATTGAACCCGCGGCCTACCGTTTCACAGTCGCCGTCTAACCAACTAAGCCATGATGGCTGTCACCTCCGCCCTCATGTGCACTCTATTTGAATTACAATGGTAAGTGAATTGCCAGATGCATTGTTCCTTCGGGAGCTTATACATCAAGTGTGGTAATCGCATAAAATAAAAATAATTAAATGAATACCTTTTGTACTGCTGCATAATATACTGTTTCACAACCTTATTCATTAACAGTTTTTAAACCTATTTTAATTATCGAGTGTTTTGTCTTCTTTGCTCAAATTGAATTCAAAATCCGTAAGGGACAAAACATTTAATAATTGAAATTTGTTTTAAAACTCTTTACGAAGGAGGCCGTTATTATTAAATTTATTTAGTGTAAAATAAAGACAAATACATTTATTGAACGCACATAAACATAAGTAGAAAACAAGACAAAGTCGAAATTAACCATGATAAAGTAAAACGATATATTGTAACTTAAACTAAACAATTGTTGCGCTTAAAATAGACTTACTAAGGAAATTAATTATAAATGAAATGTTCGTTATATTTAAGTATTATTAAGTCATAATTTGAAAGTAATAGTTAACGCTTGGGATCACTGTAAGCGTATAATATAATATGTAAATAAAATATAAATTATCGTCTTATCGACCATGTCCATAAACGTCCCTCAAGCAGGTGGTTTCCCCACGACTCCTAACTGCGGTATTCACACACCACGCAAGATTCTTGCGGCGACCTATTCTGATAGTTGAACGGCTTAGTTTTGGATGTTTAATTAAACTGGGCGACCGAGCCGTGACCGCGGACCCGATACGGCAGACGAAGGGATCCAAAGATAAATTACAATGAATACAAGGGTCTTTATTTTTGTTGATAGCGGCAATTAAATTTATTTAATTAAAATTGTTAGGGTTTTACTGCGGTGTCACTTTGTTTTTGATGATGAATTTCGTTTAATTACGTAAGGGTGAAATTTGGGATAATTGTGTAGATATGTAAGTGTAAAAAACTCATGCACTAAAATATAATTTAGAGTTAAATTAAAAAAGTGAATTATTGTGCTAAATTTAATCAACAGTACTCTATTGACATAAAAGCAATCAGGTTTGTGGCCCAATGCGTTTGTTTACCAGCTAGGTACTCTTTATATACGTAAAATCAGCTTAATTAAGCTGTCACATGTACCGAAAATTTAATTTCCGTTATGTTAACACCGGGTATGTTTTACGTCTGCGGTTACGCGTGGCTCTGTCACCGTTGTCAGGGGAATGTACAATTAATTTGTCTAATGATGGACTTGCAAATGTTATGATGGAATATGAAAACTGTTAATTATTATTTAGGATATATTCTGCATTTTTAACCATTTTATTATGTTATACGCATAGTTTTTTTACGCCTTGGAACGATTAAACTATTGTTAAATGTAAACTGCAAGATTTAACATGAAGATTTTACTATCTTTTGTTTATATTCGAAATATAGCAATTATAATATATGCTATTTCGACAGTACAGATTGTCTTCGATTTTTTGGTTGTCAAAGTATTAGGTACAGTTTTTTTTCACATTGTATTATACAGGGTACTTCAAAACTGCGACCGAAAACGACGCCGAGTGGTAGTTTTAGTGACTTCAGACATAATGGAACTAACATTTATGCAAAGACTTGAATTTTTAACACCCGGATTCCTTTTCGTTCGCAGTTTTGATATTCCCTGTATAAGACATACATATTAATACTAATAAATTATATTATAAATACTTATTGTGTACATTATAAAAATATATCTCAAACAGTTCGTTAAGGTTTTATTTTTTAAATTTTATTTTTAGTTCCAAATCTCGCCACGCGCAAACAGAATTTAGACAAACTTTAGGTAATAACTCCACGACGCGACGTTTTGTGTCAATTGTCGGTTTGGCTATATATCCAAAAGAAGCAAGAAGCTTATTTCTTGAAATGAAGCGTCCCAACTAACTGACTGCAGATGAATTGGTTTGTGCGTAAATAACCCGTCGTGATTGGTTGCATTATATTCCGATTATTATCTAAACTCATCATCTACGCAGTACAACGTTGTGACTTGCTTAAACGGTAAGAAATTCATCACATCAGTATCCTAAATTTATAGTTTGTGTTTTTTTTTATTTGGAGTTCTAATAAACTACGAATTGCATTATAAATTAATTAGAAACGTCTAAAATGTATATACAAAATTAAAACCTGAAGAGGACCATGTGAAATTGGCATGTTCATACTTTAATAAATGTCGTACAACAAAGGGGAAAAAAAAGAAGTGCAGCTATGTAACGGATTAAACAAGCTCTAAATTTGGACCTATTTGAAAAATGCTTTCACTATTAAAATCCTACATTATCCCCGATGAATAAGGCTATAGAATATTCGACAGCATCCGTGGCGCAGGCGGTTAGAGACCGCCTGTGAAACGAGAGACCGTGGGTTCGATCCCCGCACCGAGACGAATGTTTGTGTGGCCCACAAATATTTCTTTCGGGTCTGGGTGTTTGTGAGACAGAAAAGTCTCTCGTAGTTTCTGATACCCACGACACAAGACTCAATTTTAGTGTCTGTTGGGCGTTAATTATTATCTATCTTCAAAAAAGTCTATATATATATACACCCGAGCGGACTCGGGCTGAGCCGCTAGTTGTAAATTTAATTGATAATTTTACAACACGCAATATTATTATAAAATCAGTAAATTCACGAGACCTATAATATCAAAGCTCTTTTTTAATAATCGAAATAGCACCCAGCGTCTATGTATAAAAAAAAATATAATTACGAATACTTTGATGCGTTGTTAAGAATAATTTACTTTGTAATAAAATACCTAAGTTACATTATATCTAGTCCCTGCTGATTTATAATGTAGAATATAAAAATATTATGAATAAGTACTTCAAACGACGTCGGTTATTGTTGAAAAAAATACGAAATTGGTGCCGCTATTACTAATATTTCTTAGCCGAAATTTGTATTAGAGGATTCATTTTAATGACAACATACCGTAGCTGACGTAATTTCGATCTAGATATAGAGCAATAGTTTATAATAATAATACGCTTTATTACGTGAATATTTTACTGACTTTTACCACAGTGTTACTCATTTCTAATGGTAAGTATGAAGATTGTTGATGTCACTCGTTTAAAGGGTTTATAGCAGAGAGTACAGTACACAGTTGTCAGTCCCCAGTAACCTATCATACATATTAAGAAATTGCATAAGTTCTGTATCCATGAGATTTCTTATATGAACATAAAATTTGATAAATTTTATCCCCACTTGTAGATTAATTTATATCTATTATTTATTCATAATATAGTCTTTCACAAGATCGTTAATTTCGTCTACCATTGTTTCGGGACGTGTTGTAGCTATGAGGAAGAAACGGCGCAAGAAAGTCTCTCAGCAACATGAACTATCTTCTTTTTTCTTTTCTTTTTGTACATTACAATAAATTAGACACTCAAATTTTTTGTTCATTCTGCACTGTAATTACACAAGCAATAAAAAAATATTATTACAGGAATTAAATATAGCCTAATGAAAAAATGAAGTATTACGAATTTCTTACAGAAAATAGTAACTTTATTTAATAAATATTAAATACTTAAATAATACATTAAATATTTAATTTTATTAAAAAAATAATTAATTGAACATAATATTAATATAATTTATATAATTATTAATCTTAATATAATTTATATAATTACTAATATGAGAGACTCCCATTCGAGATTCTTGAGGTCGTCTGAGAATCTTAAGCTGAGAATGCCTGTGCATACCACGACAGCAATGGATAATTCTTTTACTGTCAAAGCAGTTCGATTGTGGAACGCGCTTCCTGTTGTGGTGAGACAGGCGCAAACGCTGTCATCATTTAAAAAACTGATTAAAGAGCACTACCTTTCCCTTTAAGCAGACTTCACTCTTACTTCCTTTCATTAAATCATGTGGAAATTGTAGTATATTATAATTTATGTATGATTGTGTATTATTTATTTTTATGTATGTATATTTATATGTATATATACGGATATGTATATGTGTATCAGTAGTTATGTTTAATTAGTATTATTTAGCTTTAAGTAATTCTTTATTTGTTACACTGCCCTCTCTCCCTCTCCTTCATTTAAATCCATCCCATGGTTGTCTGTAAGATATTGCTGTTGAGCGATAAGACCGCCATTTGTACTCTTTGTTATTATTATTTCTGTTTAGCTATGTTGTTGTTAAGTTTGTGTACAATAAAGATTTAAATAAGTAAATAATAAATTAATTAATTAAATATAAAAATATAATAATTACATTTATGGACACTTGAAAAATACGATCTATAAAAGAATAAAAAATAATATATACCTAATATAATAATAATAAAATATAATGTATACCTGCCTTAGTATAGCGTGGCGACCCGTCGCCACGGCAAGCGTCGCCACGCCAACAATTCGGTTTACAAGTGAGCCTATAGATGTTTCACATCAAAAATCCTTTTAATTTGCAGCAGAAAAACCCGGACCAATTATAAAGGATGTCTGTATATGCAATCAACTAACAATAAAGGCGATAATAAAAATAAAACCGAGGCACAATTGAGCCAATATTTCATTCGCGCCAGTCGAGGCTCAAAATGTGTTAAATTGAGCCTCCAGTATAAAGAGGCCATTGCCGGATAATTAAACCGTCAAACTCCAGATGCCGTCTTCGGTTTATCAAGCTTTTCATCACATTGGAAAAATATCGCCATTTAAACGTTTCCAATGCATTTTGTTCATTCAGTTTTCAGTTCGTTAACTGCTTTTTGAGTCGGGCTTAATTACAGTCGGTAATCGTAAGATAATTAAGATGATAATATTAATAATAATAAAAACTCTTTATTATTACACCACAAAACAAAAAAAAAAATAAAAATATGAAGCAACTGTACATTAGGTGGAACAATTGGCGGCCTTATCGCTAAAAGCGATCTCTTCCAGGCAACCATTCAAGCAGGTAAAATACCAGGACACATTGGCGGTGCTTTATGTTTAAAAATAAATGCATAAACTAACATAAACAATACCTACATATATAGTAGATATTCCTAGATTTTTTATATATTAAGCAAACAATAAACTTACATAAAATACATAACAAATACATACATATACTTAATAGGGTAAGGACATTATACTATTGCGAGAGATAGTAACCCTTTAACTGGAGTTTGAAGGTTTCCAGTGAGGACGAACGTTTAATAGAGAGAGGCAGTGCGTTCCACAGCCGTACTGCTTCTACCGTAAAAGACCGATCATAAAACGACGTCCTATGTGCTGGAAACTTTAATATAAGATTCTCTGACGACCTAAGAGAATGAGAATTAGCAGTATGTAAGAAACTAAAGCGTTCCTGAAGATAGCGCGGAGACGAGGGATTAAACAGAATACTGTAGAGAAGAGATAGGATATGAACATCCCGGCGGCGGCGTATAGGAAGCCACTTGAGCTTAATACGATATTCAGAAATATGGTCATATTTGCGCAGTCCAAATATAAACCTGATACAGAAATTTTGAAGACGCTCAAGCTTATTTAGCTGGGCCTCGGTAAGATCAAGATAGCTGGCGTCGGCATAATCGAGAATAGGGAGCAAGAGAGACTGTGCAAGCGCAATCTTAGTGGTAGTGGGAAGAAAATTACGCAACCTACGTAAACACCCTGCAGAGGCAAATATTTTGCGACTCATAGCCGTTATTTGAGGTCCCCAAGACAAACTGCGGTCGATAATTACGCCCAGGTTTTTGACATGATCACTGAGCGGAATAACAATCCCGCCCAGCATCACGTCTGGCAGAAGTGTCCAATCGACTTTGCAGAGAGTTCTCTGGCTTCCCAAAACAATGGCCTGTGTTTTTAAAGGGTGATAGTTTAGTTTGTTGGTATCAATATTTATGTTCGTTTAGATAGCATCCATTTACGGCGGTTATGGAACCATCACAGGGACACACGTAGGTGTGTCGTATTTAACGTACATCTTTTATACACTTGAATATGTTATTAATGACTTGTTTTTTTTATTTCAATGAATTTTATTATTATTATTAAAGCGTGATCGACTATTGTCAGGGTTAAATTCGTGAGGCCAGCATAATAAAATCACAATTATTTAAAAATCGAACTAAAACCTGCTAAAATATCCTACGATCCGAGGAAATATTGGCTCTATTATTCCAGTATGGAAATGACGCTATTAAAATACACTAGCACATTTTTTACTGAGAATAAAGATTCAATAAGTAGGTGATATATTACCCAGAGTCAGTTATCGACCTACTTCGTGAACTTTAGCAATAAAACTGGACTTGATAGTTTGCGTTGCTGACATGGAATATGTTTGATAAAAGTGTATCAGCATTTTTGTTGTAAAATATGCGTGAAAGTGACCGATAGCCTAGTTTGGGGGAGTATGAATTTCGTAGGGTTGATCATAAGGACACATCGCTGACTTTTTAGCTGTGCTCATATTTATTGTAGCTGTTTACTATTATTTGCAAACGAAGAAGTAAAAAATAAAACAAAAAAACATAATTACAGAATCTTACAATTGAAATGAACAAATAAATAAATAATAAACAAGATTTTGAATGAAATGAAAGTGTAATAAAACAATATCAGTATTAATAAAACCATCTTCATTCCACTATTCATCACGTACGCTAGTTCCTTCATCACTTATCAAGCGGAAGTGGGATCCAAGTAGCAGAGATTAAGTAAGTACATAATTCTTGGCGGTAGCCTCCCAAGCCCAATATTTACTGCCATACCGGATAGAATCTCAAGCTTCGCCTGAACTCAACTTAAAGACTTCTTAGACTATCCGAATTTATTATTGTGGTTTATATGGGTTAATTAAATTGTATGTAAAATTGAGAATTTATTTTGAGATTGAATTTATTTTGTATGAAAATCTTAAGTGATTCATTTTATATTTTATCGTTTGCATCTTTATGTTAATTTTGGTGCTTCATCAGGAAACAATTCCAATGAAAATGTATTAACAATATCTTTAGACCCTTAAATTTTTGTTTACGTATATAATAATTAAGGATAAAAAGTTGTGTCCTATATATAGGTCGGTAGGATAATACGGGGTAACTTTATGTTCACACTATTACAGGCGCATGTCATAATTATCGCGTGAATTATGATGTTGAAATCTTTTCTGATGATGAAAAAAATACTGAGAGGTAACTCAATATATATGATCACTTTTGACTAACATTTATTGACACACTAATGTAGATTTTTGTATAAGGACTTTTGTAAGTGGTAGAGTTTTGCTGTAAGTCGTTAAAGCTACGAAACAAATGTCTCCTCAGCCAAGGAGGCTCTACTAGCTCACAGATGAACTGTATAGCAACATCTTCGCTGTTGCGTTTCATTCGTCGAGTGAGATTGTCCAAGAACCAACATCTGGCATTGTGCTTGATTACCATATTGCCGGGTGATGGTTATGGTTATCGAACCGTGTAGGGCTGTCATACACTGGTCGAAAACTCGTCGATGACCCATGCAAGTGTATCGCATTCAGGGATCAGCTTGTGTATATCTGTTATGGGCCAAGTGATTAATCCGGCATTATTCATAATGCCCGGGCAATATGAATAATGCCCAATAAGAGCGGGCAATGTGATTATAACCAATCAATTTATCACATTGCCCGAGCATTATGAATAATGCCAACTGCCTGTTGGGCAGAGTGATGTAAAGCAAATCAAAATCAAAACAATGAGCCGAAGTAGTAGAATTTAGAATATGGCAGCACGAGGGGGTGAGTTGGGAGGAGTGGAGGGGGAGGGGTAGTGTCGCACCTCCCCTGGTACCACTTATTGTCAATACAAATTAGCTTCTGCATCGTCTCCGGCGCTACGGGAAGTTCAGCCCCTTCGCCCTTGCGTAACAAAAGATAGGCGCCCATGCTCACCTCCGTTACAGAGGGCGGGGGCTGCTCTCCCTCTGCGCCTCCGGCTTTTTATATACACTCTAGGGTCGGTAGCCAAAAGACTACGTGAAGTCGGGGTGTCCCGAGTCGGTTTTGCGGCACACTAGACCTAACTGATCCATAAAGTGGGTACACTAATTTTCTTCTGAAGATAATGTTTCGGACGTTAAAAAACAACTAAACATAAGCAGGTCAATTCAACTTGTCTTATTTATGGGTCTATCGCAGATGCGACAATGCGTAGTGCACCACGTAAAAAATCACCTATTAATCACATTGCCCGATCATCATGTAGCCATATTCATAATGCCCGGGCTATGTGATAAATAGGTGAGTTTAGATTGTAATTAATCACTTGGCCAGATATGGCTCGGCAATATTCATACTGCCCGGGCATTATGAATACTGCCCGCATTAATCACTTGGCCCATAACATATCCATTAGATACCCTGTTTGGATCGCACTAAACATACATGAAGTGCACTGGAACAGTTTTATAGGCCAGAGTAAAAAACGACTCAGAGGTTGAGAATGTGACGCTGAATAATTAGTCATCAAACACAATAATTCAAATATCAGTTGTCTTTTTTCAAAGATAACGGTAGAGATCACATTAGTAATCGCAATAATAAACCTACAAGTCAGGCAGCTTCGTGCGAGAAATAATATGGTCAGAAATAATAGGTTCTGAAGTCATTTTCAGTAGATTTGGCTTGAAATTTAAAAATATTATGTAGGTAGATTTGACTTTTTCTTTCACGACATTCATGTCCATGACTCATGTAGATATTTAGGACACTTTTAATCAGTAAACATACTTTTTATATTCAATTTGGTTAATATCAATACGAAACTATACTTGCTACCTATTATCCTGTATATAGGACGGTCAATTCCCGGAAAGCCTTATGGTAGATAATTTTTTCAACAATTTTTTTATTCATCTTGAGGGTAATGAAATAAAAGACAAATCATTAGTTCTGATGATTTAGAAAAAGAAATTGGTTCAGGCTTATCTGGGTTAAGTGAATAAATAAATAATTCAACAAGAATTTAGTGAAATTCAGTCATAAGTTATTAATATTGTTCATCCCTACCTCCTTTCACTGTTAGTAGACAGTACTACTGCACCCATTTCAATCTGCAAGCCTTCACGTAAAATTCTCTCGAGTACATATTTAAAACGTGACTTAATGTTTTATTGCATTAAAGTATTTCTCCTTCTTGGAGTCCATCCAATATAATCCAGCGGCAATCTGCCTGTGTCTCCAACGGTGTATTACTTATACAAAGTTTTCTCCGTATACTGGACGGTACCGTTGACCTACTAAATCTTGCTATCTAACTTAGCCGATTGCCTCCCAGTGATATTAATTTAGCTGCCAATCGGTGGATGTCTAAAAGGATTAGGATTTCTCCGGATATTGCGTTGTCACCTTGAATAATATTGCTTATAGTAGTGGCTGTTATATGAGATGTATTTATTTAGATGTAGTTATTACTAGCCCGTAAGCGTGAAATTCGACATCATCGTGCTACTATCCTTCACAATCACGTATAGGCACAGGGTTTAACTGTCCAACTGGTCGTATTTACCGCGCACGAATCGGTGTAATCAGTAACCAGCGTCGGGGTACTTTTCAATCATAACATATCCATTAGTGATTAGGCGCTATTTAATCATCTCACGTAGATGTTAATTGCCGATGATTATTATGATGATGATAAATTTTTCTAGATCTTTTAAAAGTAGACGATATAGCTAGTATAGTATTCAACCATACCCTTAAATAAGATAACAAGTTTTTGAATTCAAATCACAGCTTGATCTCATCCAGGCACGAAATGGATTAAAGAGGTCACCATTGACTTTTTCTCCCATTTCAATGAACGTAAAATAGCAAAGTTAGTTATCAAATACATTATAGACTAGACGTATAGACTTAATGCAATGAGATTACGATGAGTCTCAACCGACGAAATTGAATGCTGAGGTCGATTTGAAACTGGAGCTGATTTATTGGTAAAGCAAAAACAGGGTAAAACCTCAACTGGAGAGACGAGTGAGCAAAAGCGAACGTAAACGAAAAATACTCGGAGCTTTAGTAATTAATGTTTACTTAAACACTTAACTAGGGAATGTGGTTCTCGGAACCGAGATTAGCTGCTCAAAAGTTTTAGCAACAGAAAGAATCAAGTTGCTAATATTTTAGAATTGGCTATGGACAATAAAAACCTTAATCGATATTTACTTATATTACAGTATTTTTACCAGTTTTTAAGAACGAATTGTTAATTTCATTTGTAGAAGTCCTTTTTCCCTATTAAAATAGTTTTAAAATTATGGTAATAGACTGTAAACTAATAAAAATAAATGTTAAAGTCCATTTAGCTTAATTGAAATGGTACACCGAAATTAAAGCCCTAACATAATGAATTAACAAAATTGCACAAGGCTGCGAAAAAATATTTCGAAATGAATATAGCTATATAAATACACATATATTTTTCTAAATACCCCAGTCCACACTGTAAATCCCGAATCGCGTAGTCTGCGAATTTAATAAAATCGACTCAAACCTCCTTTAATACGACGAAAGTCACCCAACACAGGAGTTTTAGAACAGCGTGACAAATAGACAACAAAATCGACGAGGAACTCCAATTTTGTATCTATCCGAGTGAATTGAAAGGGAAAATCTTATAACACAATAAGGAAAGAAAACAGTATTCGGCACGACGCGCTCGCGATTGACGAATCTTTCTGAGACTTCGGCGACGGGTGTCTTTACCCTATGCTCGTGGATCGAAGGAACTATGGATGGTCTTATTGAAAAGTTTATTTTATTTTTTTAATACTAGTGGTCCAGCCCGGGTGCAGATACACTTTCTTGAAAATATTCTATCGCCTCTGTTCATCAGGGATTATGGTTGAATATTTTTTTAAATGGTCCTGTAGATTCAAAGCCTATTCAATGCAAAAAATCAAATCATTCCTTTTTATAGTGTTAGTATGGAGTTAAACGTAACATAAAATAATATTAGGGTAAAAGCCGGATAGTTGCCTCGGACGGATACATGCCTCAGTTTCAAATGCTCTATGTTAGACGTATTGACAGTGTTTCTTTTTGATCATAATTAAAAGCGGCCCCAGCGCAGGCCTCGGTGCCGCATAAGCAGTTGAAGTAGGCGCACTTATTTTGTCCATGTATGAAAAAATCTTCCGCGGCGATACTTTGACGAGCGCCAGAATTATATTGGTAAGTAATCTCTGTTAAATATTTTTATAACTGATTGCTATTTCAGTCAAAAATATATTTCTTTGAATGCATTAGAGTTTAAATTGCACTGTTTATTAGGTTTTATTGTTAAACATGTTTTATTTATTTCGTAAATAAAAAGGGCAAGTATCCGTATCAAATCGGATAGTTGCCCTACTGTCTTTTGCGGATTGTTGCCCTGCGGTAACTATCTGTAACTATACGGTTTTCAAGCAAAGACAGATTTTTTTCTTAGTAATTTTTTTCATTTGCTTTTACTATTTTTTCTAGGTGATTTTTATTTGGTTTTACTAAAGTTTATGTTAAATAAAATAAATACTCAACAGCAAAATGCCTCGCAAGTATAAACGAAAGCCAGGCGTGATGCCGCGCCACATCAACTGGACAGAAGATAGTTTAACACTTGCGTTCGAAGAACTAAATAAAAAACAAAAAAGTATCAACGAAATATCCGTTTATATACCTGGATTTATGGCATATTCTCTCGAACCTTAAGAAGACGGTATGAAAAAAGAAACCAGCTGCTGGTAACCCAAGATATGTCAAGGATTTAAAATTGTATATTTAACTTATAAATATAATAATCTGTTTACATACTTGCCTACTTATCTAATTGTATTTTAACATTTCTAGGAAAATACCCTGCCCTTGGGTATTACTACAAGAGATATTACTAGCAGTAAATCAGAATCAGATAGCACTTGTGGTAGGTCTCTCATATGTAAGAGGCCATCTGGGTGGGTACCACCGCAATGTCTATTTATCCCGCCAAACAGCAGTTTAAAAGCACTGTTGTGCTTCAGATTGAAGGACATTGTAGCCAGAATAACTACTAGACATATTGAGACTTTACATCTTATGTCTCAGGATGGCGAGCGCAGTGGAATGCCAAGCATTGCTTTGTAATTCAAGGTGTTTGGTTTTGCTACTGTTAATGAGCGGTCGCATCGCTTACCACCAGGCGAACGGCATACTCGTCTCGCCAGTCAAAGCAACAAAAAAATTCTAATTTTGATTATTGTTCTATTTTCAAAATAAATAATTTCATTTTTATTTTGGGCACTTATTTACTATTTTGGAGTCTATTATTGTTATAATTTTATAATTATAATTTAACTTTAATTGATACTTAATAAAAGATTGTATTTAATAATAAAAACTGATTATTTAAATGAATATAAGTTCATTTTTATTTGAAAACAAAACAGACGGGCATCTATCCTCACATTGGGCAAGTATCCCCCCCAACCATTTTTAACGTTAGGCTAGTATCCGCTATAGTAGGCAACTATCCTCTTTTTTAGAGGTCATTTTAAACAGGATTTACTTAAAATTTATAATATTTATAATTTTTTTATAGATAGGGTATGTTAGAAGATTAATGAACTATGTTTGAGAATACACTTTGAATAAAAAATGTATTGGTACACATTTTTTAAAGGACCTTTTTAAAAAGTGTGGCAACTATCCGGCTTTTACCCTATATTATGTTCAGTCAGGAAATGCATAATCTTATTAGTACTTAGGTTATCCATTACTAGATGCTGGTAAATGCTTGAAATAAAATGCATGTTCGTGGAAAAGAGTAGATAATTGTGAGAAATCTACTGAAATGAGAATTTTGTCTTGCTTTTCCCATTGTAATTAGCGATTATTGAAATTACCTGCAAATTAAAATGTACTGTATCAGCCCACTGCAGGTCACGAGCTTTCCCTAAAATCGAAAGTACGACTAAGATTATAAATGTAACTACGTTAAGAAGTGTGTCCCTTGGGCTAGTTCTCCCGGGCTATGTTATACGATCAAAATCGCTCAAAATTATTAATCGTCCATTAAATAAATCAAAGTGACCTATCCTGTACTTAACTAGTCTAAGCTAACCTGTACAGAAAAGCGAGGTATAGGCGGCCCCACCGACTGCGAATATGGAAAGCGATTTGTCTACGTCGGGTCCCAACTTTTTGTAGCGACGTTCTGCCGAACGGAGTGTTAACAGCGGCTTATAAGTGCGTAAATAAACTAAAAAGTTTCATCGGGGAATGGATTTATAATGTTTATTTTATGTTTTCGCATCGGAGTGATAGCGTTCGCAATTCCCAAGGCAATTGAGCTATTAGCTTTTAAAACTACTTTGAAAAAAGAACATTCTGAATTTAAAAGTTGATCATAATTTTCCAGAGCTTCTATTTTCGATGTTTTAGTAATTTTTTTTTAGTTAGAATGTGTAGGCAGTTTGGTGAAAGGTCTGCTCCCTATTAGACAGATTGAAATAATTTTATTTCCATCAACCATACAGTTCACTAATTATAATTATTAGATATATTATAAAATAATAATTATGTATACCTAAAAGCGAACGGCATGCTCGTCTCGCCATTCACAGCAATAAAAAAAAAACTCTTTTTTGCGAAGCTATAAGTACTTACACTATTTCTAGTATTTCTCCCGCCAGACAGCAGTGTAAATGCACTGTTGTCTTTCGGATTGAGGAACATTGTAGCCAGAGTAACTTCTGGACATATTGAGACTTGACATCTTATGTCTCAGGATGGCGAGCGCAATGGAATACCAAGCATTGCTTTGTTATTCAAGGTATTGTTTGATTTTCCTACTGTCCATGGGCGGTCGTATCGCTTACCATCAATCGAACGGCAAGCCAGTTTCGCCTTTCATTGCAATAAAAAAGGCGCACCTCAACGTATTCTTTCGGAAATGCAGATGTGAGCATGTTTATGTGTATGTAAAAATATGTAACCCATACCAAACCTATAAGTTGGATCGTTTGAGGCATTTTCCACAGAATACTTAAAAACATAATTGTAATTTAGGTGTTATGAAGACGATAGTTACAACCTATATTTTTCTATAATTTATTTATTTAAATTTTTAATATACAAAAACTTAAACTAAACCACTGTATAGAAACAAACTACACAGAACAAGTCTTATCGCTCTATAGCAATGTCTTATAGACAAACCTGGGATGGATTTAAAAGAAGGAGATAGGGACGTGTAAAATGTAAAGAACTAAAGCTAAATTATACTAATTAAACATAAACATACTATACATACATAACAAATAAACATACATTGTATCAGCCAACCCGCACTAGGCCAGCGTGGTGGACTATATGGCCTAACCACTCTCAATCGTTATCTCGATTGTAGAGTAGGCCCTTGCCCTGCAGTGGGACGTATATGGGCTGATACAGATATACGTCCCATTGCAGGGCACGGCCCTACTCTACAATCGAAAATACGATTGAGAGTGAAACATAAATACAATTACATAATAATAATAATTAAGTTTCTATCTTTCCACTTGCCAAACAAATCCCGACGACAAAGACACTTCCTTATGTTGGTTTTCCGTAAGTCAGGGATATCACCACGGCTGAGCCGAGCAATTCATATTGTAATCCAATTTGCTACAATGACATTCTACTATTTATAACTTGCATTTAAGTGAATTGGTGAAGTGTGCCGTACTAATGGAACTTTTACTAATCCCTTTAGAGATTTAGACATACGTATGTATGTAATAAATTATATTGCAGACTGTTCCGCTCTCACATCCACCACAGCTACTCTTGTAAGCTTATTTTATTGATTTTCACCTATATTTCTAAAAACTGCCTCAGTGGCGTAGTTGTACTACGATACGGTTACAAAGCTGAGGTCTCGGGTTCGAATCCCGTGTTGGGCAAAGTGATATTGGATTTTTCTATTCATTATCAGTCCAGAGTCAGGAACTTATGCCCGATATGGCGATAGGCTCGCCACCTATCACATCATGGTATGGAACATACAAGGCGAAATGTGGGTGCCTCGGCACCTCTGCTTACGCCTTCTGGGAAAAACGCGTGAATTTATGTATGTATTTCAAAAATTGCGGTTATTAATTACGAAATTTTGAAAAATTCGATTTAAAAATATCATTGCTGATTACGCGTACTTACAAAGCATGCGAATGCCAAGTTCCTATTGAGGTTCCTACGCAATACATATGATTCATTTTTTTTTATGTCGACACAGAAATTTGTCACATGTCACATATTGTTGTATAGATTTCGTGTACTCGTAAATCAGTTTTCACCATAGTTTTCACAGACATTAAACAAAGAAAACTTAGTCAAATCCTTCAGTAATTTGAAATTGTAGTAACGTTTGAATACGTTGACTATCAATCCTTATGTTATAATGTCCTGCCTCCGCCAACATGAGAACAACATATGTTTGTGTCTTGATATACTTTATTAAAGCAACTCATTCATTTATAGGTTTCCAAGAGTGAGTCGATAAAGGCAACAGGTAGAGACAACTGGATTCCTACAAAATCCAGTATGATTTGTTCTAAGTATTCATTTTCGTGAAACAGAAGACGATAAAAAAATCTAGAACATAAGTAATATACAAATCAAAAATAATTACGTGCAACGCTTATGGAAAAACTGTATCATGGGGATTAAATAATGAAATCTTGTATGAAAAATCAAAACCACTGAAGCTATTGACTCTATTCGATAATTAATTTAACTTGCGGCCCGACCCATCTTTTCCCGCGCGCTAATACATTTCGCAAAATCCGTTGCGTAGTTTCACACATCTTAGCGTAAATAGGAACAGTCAGAAGGGAAGCGAATTTATCTTATTCTTTGAAGTATATCATTATAAAACTATTTTAAAAATCTTTAACTAGTTTTGCAATGAAAATACTGTTGGGGCCTTATTAATAAACTCGGGTGAAAGAGGGATTAAGCTTTAGCCCAAAACTTTAAAATTGACTAATTTATTTTGACCATTCTTTTTACTTTTAAAATCAGTGGATTGCCATAACAGGATTATCATGTTAAGCTGAAGAACATAGATTTTTATTAATATAGTCATTACTATCTAGCTATTCATAATAATAGAGGGAATTCTCAATATGTATCTGTATCTGTATCAGCCCATATACGTCCCACTGCAGGGCACGGGCCTACTCTACAATCGAGAGTACGATTGAGAGTGGTTAGGCCATATAGTCCACCACGCTGGCCTAGTGCGGGTTGGCGGACTTACATACCATAGAAATTCTTATAAATCGCTTTGGTATGCAGGTTTCCTCACGATGTTTTCCTTCACTGTTTTTAGTGCGTGGTGAATAACTATCAATACACACATGACTCCGAAAAGTCAGAGGTGTGCCCTGGGATTCGACCCGCGACCACCGTGAACATGTTGGCAGTCGCGTCTAGTCCGTTTACCAACAGGCCACCACGCACTTAATTCTCAATGCCTAAAGTTAATCCTTCGCTAATCCGAGTTTATAAATAAGGCCCTTGAGGTCGATTCAGACGGTTATTTGGTACATTCTACTATCAGGTTATACATTTATCATGTTGTATATGCAAGTAACAAATAATATTGGCACCGATTCTGTACCGGCTGTTATCGTCAATCGCTCTGTCACTGAAGTGTTGTCTATGATGTATACCACAAAACAGTGCAATTCGATTGAAGCGTCATATGGCACCAGTGGGGTATGACGTATATCCCGATGTTAATGGAGAGGCCATCCATCAATGTTCGCTGTAGTTTGCACTTGTATTTGGCTCTTGCATTTTTTTTATTGAAGTGGTTATTGGTAGTGTGGATTTGAACAAGTGGGTGGTGGCCTGTTGGTAATGGACCAGACGCGACTGTCAACATGTTTCGGTAGTTGCGGGTTCAAATCCCAGGGCAAACTGACTTTTCGAAGTCATGTGCGTTTTGATAATCAATCACCACGCACGATAACAGTGAATAAAAACATAATGAGGAAACCGGCATAGCATAGCGATTTGATAAAATTTATATGGTATGTAAAAGTCTGCCAATTTTTCCGGAAAAAGGCGTGAGTTTGTTTATGTATGTCTGTATGACATCATAAATATTTTATAAATTTAATTACCTTATGAAATATTACTTATAATTAGTGAAAGTCTCTCACCAATAATCAGCGTTGAAGTGCTGCTCTGGTAGTGCTGCATATTAATTGAATGAGTTACCTTTGCTGACCCAAAATTTATCTCGTGTTCATTTATTGATTTTAATATATATATTTTATGTTGCTTTTTACTCATACTATTACTTTAAATGTAGTCTGTAATGTATTGTGCCAGTAATAAGTAAGTTCTTTCTTTCTTTTCAGACAATACTCCAGAGACAGCATGATTTTCTTAGACTTCGTCTATTAATATAGCACAACGAAATACAAATAAACGGATATTTTAATACTAGACGGTATTTTCTGCTTTTCATCTAATATTATATAACACATGATTATTTATTAAATGAACTGCTCTGAATTTAACTAAGCTACGACCTTATACTCACACGCAAATTTTTTTAGAAAAGAGCAACATTAGGGTTTCTTGTCCGTTGTTCTGTAGTGAAAACAGCTTTGTGAACCGGGTGATAGTAAGAAAGTCACTGAATCGAAATAATGTATGACATTTTATGGGTTCAATAAATAAATATTTTGATATTTTTTATATAGATAAACATAAAACCCGTATTAGCCAAACAATTCGTATTCCTACACACCGCTTTTGCTCCAAATAGCAATTCTAGCAAATATCACATTTGCTAAAGTTGTAGCAAACTTTTCAAAGGGTTACAGTGTCGAGTCTAGACACGAGTTGTCACTTGTGATTTATGAAAGACTAACTTGCTTTACACAAGTTTAAGAATGTGAAAATATTTGCTCCCTGAATTTAATATTCATGGAGTTTCAATAGTAAGAATGAGTACGAATTTAGGTTTAATCAAATTGTTATATGCTGACAGAGCTGTTTAAGCAATAGTGTATTATGATAAGTGGTTGTTAGGCCATATAGTCCACCACGCTGCTCTAGTGCGTTTGGTGGACTTTACACACAGTATCAATGTTACAAACCGCTATGGTATGTAGGTATCCTCACGATGTTTTCCTTCACCGTTATTGTGCGCGGTGATTGACTTTCAATACACACTTGACTCTGAGAAGTCAGAGGCGTGCCCAGGGATTTGAACCCGTTACCACCGTGAACATGTTGGCGGCCGCATCTTGCTCATTACCAACAGACCAACAAAACATTCGATTATTAAGCAGCCCCGTCATCCCAATATTCGAAGTTCGTATCGTTTTTATAGAGTAACTCCCAGCAAGCTAAGCGAGCTAAACTTGAGTCATTAGTTATTACTTAGTCAAATGAAAGGTCTAATTTCTAATAATATAAAACTATATGTATCTGTATCAGCCCATATACGTCCCACTGCAGGGCACGGGCCTCCTCTACAATCCACAGTACGATTGAGAGTGGTTAGGCCATATAGTCCCCCACGCTGACCTAGTGCGGGTTGGCGGACTTACATACCATAGAAATTTTTATAAATCGCTATGGTATGCAAGTTTCTCACGATGTTTTCCTTCACCGTTTTAGTGCGTGGTGATTGACTATCAATACACACATGACACCGAAAAGTCAGAGGTGTGCTTTGGGATTCGAACCCGCGACCACCGTGAACATGTTGGCAGTAGCGTCGAGTCCACCAACGTTTACCAACAGGCCACCACGCACTTAACAATACACAATAATATAAAACTATACAGTTTTAAACCTGTAGTAATAATTATTGTTAAGAAAGTAGAGGAAAAATAACTTTTTCTCAACCGAAATGTTTACTTCTAATGACGTTGGCTGTGTCAGGGGAAAAAATGCCGTTGGCAAATAGAGAGAGCATAAGGAACTGTCAGCATCGTTTTTTGTATTACTATTCTGAAGAAAAAAATAGACTTTCGACATAAAAATTGACAAAAATTGAGGATGCATCCCTATTGTAAAGACGGGCTAAAGATCATCTGACGCCGATGATATGATGATCTAATGATTGCTGGTATAAAAAAACTACCAGTCGCATACATAGTCCTGACCCAATATTAGAATCAATACATTGTTGTGTCGTGGGTATCAGGAACTACGAGAGATTTTTCGTTCTCAAAAACACCCAAACCCGACAAAAATACTGGTGGGCCTTACAAACATCTTTCTCGGTGCAGGGATCGAACCCGCGTACTCTGGGGTCCTACTATATTCATCCGAAACGAAGTTCGAAACTTCGGACTATCAAAGTTTTTTATACGATACGAATTTATCTACTCTGTAAAAGTTCGAATTTGTATAACGTACATCGTAACCGTAAGTCTATGGTTACTACTAAGTCAATAACGACCATAAGTATATGTAGGTAGGTACATTCGTATCATATATAAACTTCGATCATCCGAAGTTTCGAACTTCGTTTCGGATGAATATAGTAGGGCCCCTTGTTTTACAGTCGGCGTATACCAAAGCTATCAAAATATGAAAATGTTTTAGTTTATCGTTGCAATTCGTCATCAAAATCATATAGGCAGCTAATATAAAATTTATCAAACCGTAAACTCAAACAAAGTTATTAGTTTGACCTAAGATAGAATCCCAGGACTTAATTCACTATTATATTTATAGCAATAAAAAAAAAATAAGGGTGACAAAACAATAATACAATTACAAGACACTAATATTAAATAATATAAGACAAAAAATATTCTGTATACTAGAAAAAGCAGTCTATAATCAGTTCCAAGTCTTTTTATCTCACTGCAAGTCTATTGTAAAATATTACAACAAGGGCTTTATTCCTTAACATTTTGTAATTTGAACAAGAAACGAGTTCCTTTGTGATGTTTTCTTGGAAAATAACATTTCCTCGTCTTAAGATATTTATTATCAGCATTTTAACATCATTATACTCTTCTATTCAATGATAATTATATTTTCTAAGAACTTCTTTATATATCTGCTTAGCTGGGTATGTGAATACAAGAGCGACGTATGACCTATTTACAAAAGTACAAGAAACATTTCCAAGGTTCATAACATTTAACTCAAGCCGCCCTATCCTATTCACCAAATCAAGGCTTAATAAGCCCAATTCAAAGCCTCTGCCGAAATTATGTCTCATTCAGAAAAAAAGACACCCTTTTCAACACGACAAGGCATCTGAATAATTTGTAAAACATGACAAATCATGGGGCCATTGAAAACAAGCGGCCGTCACACCAAGATTTACGCCGCTTATGAAACATGGCCTGAGTCGCGTTCGAGAAATTTCCAAATCCTTTGGCTTTGGCTCAGAATCGTGTTGGCTATTTATTTGTGGGTGCCTGGGCTGGAAATTGAAGGGTCTATAATGGGTGATTAATAGGATACATTGTGAACAGTATTATTGTAAAATAACGTCATCGCAGTGATAGCGTCTTGCGTCCTGCGTCGACACGTGAGAGCAAATGCGGAGTTTGATACTGCGCCATAGGTTGTAAATACTGCCACTCGCACGGGGCTCGTGACGGCCAATGCGAGTGTGAGCATGTGCGGCGGGGTTTAGTGCTGATGGTTTTTGTTTTATTGCAATCAATGGCGAGACGAAAATGCCGTTCGCCTGATGGTAAGCGATACGATCGCTCATGAACAGTAGCAAAACCAAACAACACCTCGAATTACAAAGGAATGCTTGGCATTCCACTGCGTTCGCCATCGTGAGACATAAGATGTTAAATCTCAATATGTCCAGTAGTTACTCTGGGTAAAATGTGCTTCAAACCGAAACACAACAGTGCATTTACACTACTGTTTCGCGGGAGAAATAGACATATCGGTGGTACCTACCCAGACGGCCTCTCACATATGAGAATCGTACCACCAACGGTAACGGTTCCGTGGATTTCGTCCCTGTTCTAAGAAAAATATTCATACCATTCCATACATTTATTTCGGACTTTTTGTAAGACCAAAAAGTCTCTTGTAGTTTTTGATACCCATGGACTACTCGTATGTATGTGACTGTTGAGTGTATTTGTTTTTTATCGTTTAAATTAATTGGTAACATATCAGCTTCGGAAACACAATTAACTAAACAAAATATTTTAATAAATTGCTATTAGAGCATATGTTTAAAATGCATTAATTACCCGGTCCATTTTTTACAATTAATATAATAAAGGCGGTGCAACGGCGTCTCCCGTCGGGACAGCAGTTTGATTAATTAACCCGTTCCCAAAGTGTTAAAAGATTAAAATTTTTACACTGGGTTTAGCCTCATCGGGAAATTAGAGTGTTTTATACATCATTCGTTTATTTTATTTGTACTGGCCTATCTGGAAGGTACTTAACCACCTTCGCACAGGTGTTGGTCATGACAAATCTAGTAAGGTGGGGTTATCACTCAAAGTCCGATTATGAATCATTAAAGCGGCCCAGAACATTTTTTTATTGCTATGAATTGTGAGACGATTATGCCATCCGCCTTATGATAAGCGATACAGCCGCTCATGGATAGTAGGAAAACCTAACAACACCATTAATTATAAAGCAATGCTTGGCATTCCACTGCGCTTGCCATCTTGAGACATACATAAGATGTTAAGTCTTAATATATCCTGTAGTTATTCTAGTTACAATGTACTTTAAATCGAAACTCAACAGTAAATATTTCACACTTACTGATGTGCCCTATCATCTGCTGAAGAAGAGACATCATCGAAGCTACAGACGCTGCCATTAATGTAGAACCCACTGGGTCTGGATATTAATAACGGTGTATCTATACAGGGTATATCAAGACTGCTACTGAAAACGAAGCCGGGTGGTAGTTTTAGCGACTATAGACACAATGCAACATAAAATGTTGCAAAAAAAGCGACGAAGGTTTTTTTGATACTTTTTTTATATGGTCGTATTTGGGTGGTAAATACAATTTTTTTCCTAAAATAATAGTGTATACCCTTTTATTTATAAATACTCTAAGGTATAAAAGTGTTTAAATTATTATTTTGGCAAAAACTATGGATTTACCACCCAAAAATGATGATATTTAAAAAATAATTAAAAATAATTGTCGCGTTTCTATGCGAAATCTTTAGTTGCATTGTGTTTGTAGTCACTAAAACTACCACCCGGCTTCGTTTTCGGTAGCAGTCTTGATATACCCTGTATAATTGACTCGAACGAGGAAGATTTTATTTGTTAGTTCTGTATCTGCCGTCTACTTGATCAATTGTGGGCCAATACTACTACACAATCAAGACCAAAAACGACTTATTTTTATTTATTGACTTATTTTTTGTTTTCTATTCATAGATTCATATATAAACTCATGCCTTTTTACCAGAAGGGGTAGGCAGAGGTGCCAGGACACCCACATTTCGCCTGGTATGTTCCGTCCTACAATGTGATAGAGGGCGAGCCTGTCGCAATATTGGTAAAAAATTCCCGATTCCGGGCTGAAGAGAAAAATCCAATATCACTTTGCCCGACCTGGGATTCGAACTCGGGACCTCAGCTTTGTAACCGTACCTTAGTACAACTACGCCACCGAGGCAGTCCACATACCACTATAGTACTCGTATAAATTATGAAATGCTAGAGGTGCCATTAGTGTTTCCACAATTATTCTCAATCTTATCCCTGTCCGCTTATTTGTGCCCTACGGGAATTCGAACCCATATTCACGGTTCACAGTCTAGGAAATAAGGCGATTAATTTACAAAGCAAGGGTTAAATATAATTTAATTTGACTATGAATATTTAATTGAGTATAATATAAAGTGTCGGCGGTAAAAAGCCATTCGTGTTGGCATGGAGGCAGCCCGTTCAATTACCTAATGGTTCTGTGAAACACCTCCGCGCGACTACATCGTTAACTTTGGCATACATACGCCCACATTCTTTAGGAGACAGGTATAAGACTAGCTTTGGGATACCAAAAAAAGCTTTATTACAGTTCTTTCGTCTAAAAAATATATAGGGCATCATAAAAGCTGCACGAATTCGGTGGACTCACGCCAAATCCGACACATTGCTATGGAACCTCTTGCATAGGTCAATGTTTAGCAAAATTCGTATACGAAGGAGTATTTATTTCTGCATAACCCTTTATTGAACACTACAAACCTTACAAATAAGTGAACCATTGGCGGTATTATCGCTATGAGCGATGTCTTTCAGACGACCACAGTTATATTTTAGCAATACCGAATATTAACATAATACTAATATTTTACATAAAATCGACGTTCAGCGAGGGTATCACCGTCGTGTTTCGTTCTCATTCATTCGAACATTGACAGATTTTTTTTTTCTTTCCCTTTTGTATTTGAGACTCCACCAACGCACTAAGGAGCCAATGACCGTGATGATGTTGACATGTTCAGAGAAGATGACAACTACTTTTCATTATGTGAATAAAATAAAGATACTGTTTGGAGTGTATTAACCGCTCCGAGTCTACAATCCAGGCGCGCCTTTGTCGCCGTGCTCACGACTACAATGTTTATGTTGGCTGAGCAAAGTCTGCATTTACTATGCACTAAACTTGCACTTTAATTATATTTTAACTTGAAATTACAACGATAATAGACGCTTTGACAAATTGCAAATGTTAAGTGATTTTATACAAAACTCCCTATCTCTGATTTCACATTCACATTACAAGGAATAATAATACATGGTATGGAGTATTTGCGAATTTCGAAATATTATGTTTTTGATTGATATGAAGACCGTCACCTAACTTTAACCAAAATGCCAAGATGCCTAGTGAGTTTCGTGAATGCATGACAAAGTGGCTTGACTTGGAAGATGATGTCAGATCTATCAACTCAGCATGCCATTTTTTAATGACATCAAGAATACGTGATGGTCTAACATATTGGCCGAGAAACGATTAAACATTGCCGTAATGAAGTTTATAAATTAAAATATTTTTTTGACTAAAACCGAACAAGTCTGAGAGTGAGATAACTCTCTAAATGACAATAACAAGAATCAATGGTCTAATATATTGATCGAGAAATGGTTAAATATTGCGATTATAAATTTAAAATATACTCTTAGACTAAAACCGAATAAGTCTCAGAGTAAGATGATACATATTCAAATCAACCACAAACCTGTAAATTGCCCTTTAAAGTTGTCAAAAGGCAAACACAAGATCACAAGTAAATTGCAAATATGATTGCGTTGCTTGGTGAGAGGCAAATATCTTGAGGTTGTGTACATATTGTTTGGCCGCCGTGTTTGTCGAGCCAATTGACTTAGCTGAAGTGTCACGTGCCAGGGCGGCTAATATTAGACTATTGGATTCTAGGAGCTGTTTCTGTAATATCGGACTTCGGACTAAAAATATAGAGCAATGTGATAGTCTTGGTTTCATATACGATGCGGTAAAAGTTTCAAAGTACTGTTTTAGGTAATATAGTAAAAAACAAACAAGACTGTCTTGGTGGCGTAGTTGTACTTCGATACGGTTGCGAAAATGAGGTCTCGGGTTCGAATATCGGGTCAGGCAAAGTGACATTGGATTTTTCTATTCATTATCAGCTCGGAGTCAGAATTTTTTGCCTGATATGGTGATAGGCTCGTCCTAATAATATAAAACATAAGGCGAGACGTGGAAGTCCTAGTAACATCTCTGCCAACCCGTTCTGGGAAGGAGCCTTATGTTTATGTATGTATGGTAGAATACAAAAATATCCAAAGACAAATATTTTCTTTATCAGTCCATATAGGCCCCACTACGGCCTACGGGCCAAGGGCCTCCTCTATAATCGAAAGTGCGATTGAGAGTGGTTAGGCTATATAGTCGACGCTGGCTTAGTGTGTGTTGTTATACTTTCCAAAGTATAGAAATTCTTGCAAATCGCTGTAAATGCCCATGCTAGAGAAAAATGACTGACCCGGCACATGACGCCACCGCAAGCACAGCAGGTATGAACGTTTCCTTACGATTTTTTCCTTCACCATTATAGTGCGTGGTGGTTTGGAGTGGCATTATAGTGGTCTCTGGGATTTGAACCCAACCCGTGAGTAGGTAAGCAGCCGCATCTAGTCTGTTTACTAACAGGCCACCACCCACTTATAAGTACAACGCTATTATTTTAAGTTAACATATTTGAAACTTGACAAAATTTGTTTGATAGATTTTATGTTATATAAATTTTCGAAACGTTAGAACATTTGCCATAAAAAGTTTTATGGAAAAAAAAATGTACTGCCGGTAACATGTAGGCAAAATACGTTTTCCTGATAAATACATTTGATCGGGGGAGAATTTATCAAGTTACAAGAACCCGAAACATTGTTACCGTAACGAAGTACACCGAGTTGTTTGGACCAATTTTCAATAGGTTTTGCGATTTTTTGTTATAATGGCAAGGTTTGATCGTGCTATCCTGTTTGTAAGCACATTAATGGCGAAGAATTAGACAAAGAAAGAGATAAAGATATTTATCATAAAATACAAAAGCTAGACCTACTACAGAATCATAAACAAAATATACAAATCTCTAGATAAATGAAAAAAACACATTTAATATATGACTAGATAATGTTTATGCGTTCAGTATAAAGGGTCCATATTCATAATATATGACGTGTGTATCACAAAACGCGTCAAGTGGGATTACTCAAAATAATGGACCTTTTAGTAATATGTTTAAATAAAGTTGAGTGGAATGTCTGGAACAAAGGGTAAAAATATGAGTAACAAAAATAATAGTTTGGATTTACGAATAGCAGTTTTTATTTATAAAACCTGGATTTGAAACATTTTTGTAATGACTATAAATAGTTTTTATAGATCTTCAAAGGTCTTTTGCCTTTTTTTTTTGTTGACACTGGGAAACCCGGTTACCGTTAACACCCCACTTCGGGGGAAAGTGAAGCGTTTATGTTGGGTTCATCGATAGGCATACCAACCAAAATTCCGGATTGCAATCTCAATTTGTGGCCCGTACCATATGTTGCTAAGAAGCCTCCTCATTTCTCGGCAACAGCCAGTTGCTTCCTCCTCCTCCTGCTGCCGAACATCTCGAGATCGCATTGTATGTGAGTACACTGGGCGCTGCAACAGCTCCCCACTGTGCCCCCGCGACCTTCACTTCCCCATTAGAAGTCAGGCTGGGGATACATTGGCGGGATTCTCGAAACGCCCCCAAACCACACCTTTTGGCTTGCGAAAGCGTGGTTGTGATGCTGTTGTCAATATATTAGGAACAGATTTTCTCTTTTCACATTTTATTATATTGGACATGTAAATACTATTATATTATGAGTATAAAATATGCTATTAAGAATACATATCTCAAACAATGCGTTAAACAGTTGACAACTACGCATTTGCACGCCAAAAGACTGTAGACGTCAGACAATCTATACTGAAAATTGTTTGTGACAAAAAATCTAGTTTATTTCCAAGAACATATTGCGTACATATCTTTAATTCTAAGGATAATGCCTCTGCACTGAATATTTTGTCTCTTACACTGTATTGACTAAGAAAGATATTTGAGCTAAGTGGACAATTGTGTCTTTCCAATTTCTATTTGCTTTCTTTCTGAATTTTCTGGGTGTTATTATTTATTTAAATCTTTATTGCACACATACTTAAACTACTATACATAAACAATATAAAAAAGTACAAATGGCGGTCTTATCGCTCTATAGCAATGTCTTCCTGACAACCATGGGATGGATTTTAAACAAGGAGAGAGAGGGCAGTGCAAAAATATAATAATAAAAATAAAGAATTACTAACAGCTAAATAATACTAATTGAACAAATGCATATGCAAACATACTATACATACATACCAAATAAATTCAAATACATATAAATATATACAAGAATGTACTACAAATAGCCATGATTTAATAAAATGGAACAAAACTAAAGCGGTGTTAATGACATGCTATCTGTGCATGCTATAAACCAGACGCTCGCTGGTCATTAGTATTCTTCGTAAATTAATTGTGTACTGATTATCCTGGCTAACAAAAGTAGCAATGAGGAGTGTGCGGAACTCTCTCAGAATCTCTCTCAGAACCTACGTGATTGTATTTCTTATTTTTCTATACTTAAGACAGCCTCCGTGGCGCAGTCGGTTACGCGCCGTCTGTGAAACGAGAGGCCGCGGGTACAATCCTCGCACCGTGAGAAATGTTCGTGTGGACATCAAATATTTCTAGTTCGTGTACCCACTACTCGTAGTTTTTATACCTACGATAAAAGACTCGAATCTTAACGTGGGGTCAGAACTTATTATGTGTGTTACTGTTGGGTGTTATTTATTTATTTACTCGTAAATAGTTTTTTTGTTACTTTAGTTTTCATATTATGGATAGTCATAGGCGTCAACATTATTTTGTTTAAAGCATATGCTACAGAAAAAAATAGCCTAAAAGATTCACCAAGAAAGCCAGTTTCAAAATAAATTTCAGCAATCTTCTACAAGATGCAATCAAAGTTGCCGAAGACCGTCATTTGTCTCCCAAAGTACTTAAGAAATTATGTTAGCATTCCAACTTTCCATTGTTACAAAAGGTCCAATTGCACTCAAAGATATAAAAGGGCAGCGCTCATACTTTTTATTTTCACTTGACGTAAATCACAGCGTTATTAAAATCTAAAAAGTTTTAAACGCATAGTTAAGCGGCTTTAAGCGCAGTTAAAACTTGCTTAATGTTTGCAAAGTGGGTGATTCAGTGCAGTGTTAGTGACAGGACGGGAGATTTGGCCTATCCGCTTGAGATAGGAGGGGAGATGTCCAGTTTATTTGTCACTGTAACTCGATTGCGCTGAAAATGCGCCAAGTTTAGCTAGGATGTTGTTGATAAAAAGAGCAGATATTTCTTTGACATTTTACGAATTATCCTGGTCTAGAATTCCTTTAATAAAATACCACCAATGGAATACTATTTGAATGGAGTATTTATGTGCGTAACGTGTGTAATGTCAAACATCACGCATTATCGGTGAAGGAAACATCACGAGGAAACCTACGTACCATAGCAATTTGTAAGAATTTCTTTAGTATGTAAAGTCCGCCAACCCGCACTATGATCCGTATGACGCGGACTACGCGTGGACCATATGGTCTAACCACTCCCAATCGTACTCTCTATTGTAGAAGAGCCTCGCAGTGGGACGTACATGAGCTGATACAGATTTATGTATCAGGGTTGTGACTGTAGATGAATTTGTTTGGGTATTGCCCGGATAGCGACTACTGTAAACAAGGCCATGAAATCGATCATAGTATCCCACGACAGTCTACGGCTTTGTACGTTGAGTCTATGTAGATATACCCCGCACGGGTAAACCAGTCATCAGAGGAGTTAATCTATACTCCGACACTACATTCTAATGTTCTAATGTTCAGCGTCCACGTATTAGTTATAAGTTTTCCAATTCTGAAAATCAATGCAATTGGCGATGTCAATTATCATTCGATAGAGGGTTTGAATTATGAAGAGTAGGTAGATTCGAATCGTCGTGAACAAAACACAACACAAAGGTATTTTTAGAAAAATCAAGTTGGATTTAATCGATACAATTGTTATTTACCTCCTACGGTGTTCAGGTAAAAGGAATCAATTTCGAACACTTGACAAATAACATTTAAACAAAAGGTTACGCTTTCATTTTCAGCTCACAGACTTCAGTTAAATTGAAACCTATTTTTGGTAATGCTAAAGTCAAGCTTGATTTAAATTCTTAGGTATTCGTCGGAATCTTGAGAGAATGTCGTGGTGGATTGAAGTTATTTAAGAAACCTCAGGACGGAAGTTGGAGAACAGTGCACATTGCGTGGCAATTTCTTGGAGATTAAGTAATGCTCCAATTCGATTAAACTTGAATGGATTTTGTCTAACATAATTTTGTCCTGAAAGAAACGCAAATTATTTTGATACAAAAAAAAAAAAACTATAAGGAAGATTTTTTTCTGCTAGAAACTAACTGAAAATACGGTTTGCTAACCAACAAAACTAGTTATGTCAGATTTAATATGAACTTGATATTCGAATACTCCGGCTGAACCAGAAACATAACACATTTACATGGATTTATGAAAAAGAAAAATGAAAATAAATTACTAAACCTATTGAAATTTTTAAACATCATTAAGATTCAGAATTTTTTATGACCACCGCCTGGGTCCAAAAGCGGTTTTCTCTAAAGAAGAACTTGCCAGAAACTATAAATAGAAACCACATAAAAAAATTAATAACGATTAATAGAAATTTAACATAGAACACCGTAGAAGTAAAAGTTAATTCCTAAAACAATAACAGTTCAATTCTGTTACCATTAGCCTGTATACGATAGCCACAATCTATTTAGACCGAAGTTCTCTTTTATTTAAATATTTTCAATTTATTTTTCATATTATATACCTTTGATATCAGCATCCAGACAATATTAAAACGTCTCACATAATTATTGAACGACCTTTTGGAACCGTTGGCTTGTTTAGTAATATTGTTTTTCAATTTATAACTTTAGGTCACTTTGTAATGTTTTTAATGTAAATAAATTTTTGTTTCGTTAATTCGATATTGAGTTTAGAGAAATTAGTTTTGGAAGGGGTTGATCTACTACATCTATTTAATGGAATTTCATGGTCTTTTATCTATTGTTAAACTTTATTAACAACTTTATGATTGGCAATCAATATGTTTTTATTTTACTTATTAATTATATTTCGTCCAGGTTGCCATTGCTACTCATGTCAGCCATGATCAAAATGCGTCTATTTCTCTTGCCAAACAGCTGTGTAAGTATTCCAGTTTCAAGAAAATTGCAGCCATAGTAACTACTGGCAATATTAAGCTTAACATCGCATGTTTACGTCATAATCGTAGTATCGCTTACCATCAGGCAAACGGATAGCACGCCTCGCCGTTAATTACAAAAAATACACAAGCAAACATGTCACAGGTCATCTGATGTTAGAAGTAACCTGAGTACTATAGCGATTTGTAAGAATGTCTATGGTATGGAAAATCCGCCAACCCGCATGAGGCCAGGGTGGTGCACTGTATGGCCTAATCACTCTCAATTATACTGGATTGCAGGGGAAGCCGGTGTCCTGCAGTAGGACGTACATGGGCCCATATAAATGGACATAGGGAACACAAAACATTTGTGATGGTAACTACATAGCAGACAAGTTAGACATCATTTTATAGATCTGCTTATATCCAGATGTCCACATGATGAACCAGAATTACAAACGATAAAAATTCCCAATAGCTCGTTTTTTGTAACACGTATTCATTGGAATCAGGATAATCCATTGAATAAGTTTCGCCAAAGGCCGTATATTTATCGCGTTAGCTCTGTACTCATTTATCAGCAGTTAATCGGGACTTATTTATTCTTTACACGATTTGGAGAGGCAAGATTGGACGTGGCTCATAAAGGATCAAGTAATTTCGTCCGAGGATTAATCCGGATTAGGTAAGGGATACAATATTTTTTGTGGGACGATGGGTTTTTAAATATTATCTTGAACTAGGACTGCTCTTGTGAATGTTTTTTTAAATGGCTTTGGATAAATGTTATTCAAATATGATTCCACTGCACACTAATAAAATTCCAGGGAAACGTGCATAAATATTGATACCTAAAAAAAATTCAAGGGTTTTACTTTTTTTTATATCTTCGTATTTGGGTTGTAAAGACTCAGTTTTTCCTAAAATAATTATATTGTATATCCTTTTATCTTGAACGACTCTATGGTGTGCAAGTTTTCAAATACACATTGTAGCAAATCTATGGATTTACCACCTAAATACGATGATATTTAAAATATGTTTGTAGTCACTAAGACTACCACCCGATTTGGTTTTCGGCTGCGGTCTTGACTGTATTTTCTATTACTTTTTAGACAGATACCACTATAATTGCAAATTTAAAAAAAAAAAAACAATAACCTTTTTACGAACCATACACACAAGAGGTGTGTGCACAACTCAGAGCTTTATAAACCAAAACTTATAACCGCATTCCCTTGCGACCTTAAATTCACGACACCCGGCATTACAGCTGTAAAGATAATACCCGAACTAACTTTCTGAATGGCTCACGAAATGGGCTGTGTCAGGAACTACTCGTCCTAAGCAAACGTGGACTGTGGAGCAAATATTTTAACAATATAGTGAATTCTGCTGAACGGCCAGACCGCGACAAACAGTTTGACAAACGCTTTAGGGTGTTTGTACACAAAAGTAGAATACTATGTTTGTGGTATGAAATTAGATAAGTTTTTATTGTTTTTCTTGGTTTGGCTAGACGAGCATGTCGTAGTAGCTCATGAACAATAGCAAACAGAACCTTGAATTACAAAGCAATGCTTGTAATTCATGCATTCCATTGCGCTCGCCATCCTGAGACATAATATGTTAAGTCTTTTTCAGTAGTTATTCTGGCTAAAAATTCAAACCGAAACACAACAGTGCATTTAAACTACTGTTTAGCGGGAGAAATAGACATTGCGGTTGCACCTACTCAGGTAGCCTCTCACATATGAAAGACCTACTACGCGTATTTATTCTTCACGTTGGAAATTATGGGACATTTAGTGCGCGGTAGCCTGTTGCTAAACGGTTCACGGTGGTCGCGCATTCGAATCCCAAGGCACACCTTTGACTTTTAATAGTCATGTTTGTGTTGATAGTCGATCACCACGCACTACAATGGTGAAGGAAAATATCGTGAGGAGACGTGCATACCATAGCGATTTGGAAGAATTTATATGGTTTGTAAAGTCCGCAAACCCGCATTTGGCCAGCATAGAATATACCTGTGGCCTAACTGCTCTCAATCGTACTCTCAATTGTAGATGAGTTTCATGTCCTGCTGTAGGCCGTATAAGGGTAGATACAATTGTGATACTTGTATGGTGGCTTATTATTAAAGGAATAATTGCAAATGGATCCTAGGATCGAACCCTGATTTTTCATGTGTATATTTTCATTCAAATATCACCCACATTAAGGGTGAAAGACTAGATCATTAGGCTACCTGCATGTTATGAAGCTCGTAACAAGAATTTCAATGATATTTGAAGTTCGCAACTAGATTAGCGCGGTGAACTACGGCATAAGCCATTACATTCGAACGTTGTGGGGTTCTATGTACAGCAGCAGGTGATTATAGACCGATATAAAATATAGTACATACATAAACTCACGCCTTTATCCCAGAAGGAGTAGGCAGAGGTGCCATGGCACCCACATTTCACCTTCTTATGTTCCTATGCTCCGTCCCTCGATGTGATAGGTGGCGAGCCTATCGCCATAACGGACACAAAATCCTGACTCTGGGATAATAATTAATGTATGTATCAGAGAATATAATATGGATTATAATTGGAATGGAATGGATTATAATTGCTTAATGGTTACCACTGGGATCTATGGATCCTTGAAACTTAGGTGCGTTGCCAGTCCCGCAAAAGAAAGAACAGGAAAGATAAAATGAGGTATTGGGCCTTCAATATAAGATTTTTTTGTATAAATTACTATCAAACGTCACTATATAGACACGGCACATTTTAATGTGACGTGTTTTTTTTCCGATTGATACGTTCATAGAGTAGTTATAGCATACTTGGGGCTGTGGGTGGAGACCTTAATATTTGGATCAAAGGTTTGTTATTTGAAATTATAACGTAAGTGTTTTATCGCAACGTTAATAAATAATTAATAAACAGTGATATTATAGTCCTGACCCTAAGTGAGATAAGTATTTTGTGTCAGAAATGTCCAATAGCCTTTCTCACAAATATTTGTGGATCAGAAACTCATTTAGGGCGAACATCGAATCTGCCGTGTCCCCTTGCTATTTCACCGTTCTCTAATGCAATCGCTATAGATAACTATTATCTATAGCGATGTATACGCGATTTCAAATCGAATTAAGCCAGCCGACCTAGCATGATGTTCATCCGAACAGGTGAGGTCGACCAAGTAAAAGGTTTCATTACGTTTTTATTGTGATGTTTATGTATATGTGATAGTTTTACTATTATCAAAACGTGCTGCAAACGACAAAAATATTTAACAAAGAATTATAGAAAACATATGACTGCCTCAGTGGCGTAGTTGTACTACGGTATCTTCTGAGGTCTTGAGTTCGAATCCCAGGTCCGATAAGACGGTCTTGTATTATTCTATTCATTATCAGTCCGGGGTCAGGTGTTGGTGCTTGAAATGGCGATATGCCTCGCCCCTATCACATGATGGGACGGAGCACACAAGGCGTAACGTGGGTGTTCTAGTAACATCTCTGCCTTCCCTATCTGGGTAAAATGCATGAGTTTATGGATGTTTGTGTGGAAAACATGAACCGACAAGATTTGTCGACGACAAAGCTATTCCATTTTGACCTTTCGATGAGCGCGTGTTACCGTTGGATCTGTGATTTCACACTCTCTAGGAAATAGGTTGTGATCGAGTTTTTGTTTTAATTCACTCGAGTAGGGGAGAAGGCAAGTATCGTAACGGCATATATGTATACACTCGACCTAGATATCATGATAAATACTTGGACAGCATCCGTGGTGTAGTTGGCTAGACATCGCCTATGATCGAGTCGCCGCGGGTTCGGTTCCCGCATCGAGATAAATATTAAATTGTGTGCACCACAAGTATCAATTTCGTAGTTCTCTCTACGTCTTTCATGTTCCTGATACCCACGACATAAAATTCCATATTAGTGTGGGCTCAGGACTATGTATTTCAGTGTCCGGTTTATTTACTTATTATTTAATATATTATAGACAGTCACATTGTTAATCTCTTCTAAATAATTTGTACGAAATATTGTATTTATTATACTCGGCTGAAGTCAGACGTGAAAGCTAGTGGAAAATATGTGACAGATTCCCATGCAATATGGAGTAACTGGATGTATTCAGTTAAATCACGTAATATCCGGATAAATCTATCCCGGAACGTGACTTGGTGAAATGAGACACTATGATAGATTTCCGTTGTATAACAGTTTATGGCTTTTTAAGCAATGAAATAAATCTTGTTGATATGTTCCTTATTTCCTATTTACTAAAAGTATAAATCAATATAAGTATCAGAACATATTATTGTACGTCCCAGTGCAGGGCAAGAGCCTTCTCTACAATCGAGAGTGTGATTGAGAGGTATTTTAATATGTAGTAGATTGTAGTAGATTTTTGAAACATTATATATTTACACCGGCTCGGTTTAATAATGACTACACTGCTTCTGATGGTAAGCGCAAATGCCGCCCAGGCAGAGTATCAAATGGCATCAGACGACAGTCTCATGCCATTCGATACAATTATGTCGGCCTGCTAAGATGCCTCTTCACACTACGGCGGAAGGACCCAGGATTATAGGAAGGAGGGAATCTATCGGGAACACGCGTGACGGCACACAATTCCCCAGCTTGACGATGCGGTAAAAAAAAGAATTTGTGAAACTTTTGGTTCATGCCGAGATGTTTTGGACTATCGACCTATGGCTTCGCAAGCTAGCGTACGTGGTTCTGTTTAGGAATGGAGAGGAGGAGATCAAATTCAACAATTCTTTAGAGCATGTCATGCTTGGAAAAATTATGTTTATGATCGTGTCATGATTATGTGAATGAATAATTTATTGAAAGCTTTTTTATTTTGCCTTTTCGGAATAACTATTCTATAATATTTTGGCAGATTCAGTAGCTGACATTAATCATATCAAGTATTGGCCGAGTTCAGAATAAGTCACGTTTCCTTTAAATTAAATTCACATAAATACCTGTCCAGGAAATTTAATTCCGAACCTCATGATTGATAGCCCATATCTTTGTGACGAAGCATCAGGTATCTGCAACACACGTACGCAGAGGTGCTACCAGGACACTCACATTTCGCTTTGTATGTTCCTACCCACGATGTGATAGTGAGCGAGCCTATCGCCATTTAGGATACAAATTTCTGACTCGGGGCTGATAATGAATCATCATGATGATGATGATGATGATGATGATGATTTATTATCAGCCTATTCACGTCCACTGCTGGACATAGGACTCTCCTATGGCACGCCACTGGGCTTGATCTTCAGCCCAACGTCTCCAACCGATACCAGCCATCTTTCAGATATCATCACTCCACCTTGTTGGAGGGCATTCTACACTACGCTTACAGAGGCGCGGTCTCCACTCGAGAACACGTCTACCTCAACGGATGTCGGTTCTCCGACAAAAGTGACCAGCCCACTGTCACTTCAACTTTTTGATCCACTGGGCTATGTTGGTCACCTTGGTTCTCTGTCGGATAACCTCATTCCTGATTCTATCCTTCTGGGAAACACCGAGCATAGCCCGCTCCATTGCTCGTTGAGCGACTTTGAATTAGTGAACCATTCCTACCGTCACTGACCAAGTCTCGGCACCGTTTGTCATTACGGGTAGGACGCACTCATTGAAGAGTTTCGTCTTCAGGCGTTGCGGTATTTGCGACGAGCAGACCCGAAGAAGTTTCCCAAATGCTGCCCAGCCCAGCTGGATTCTTCTTCGAGCTTCCCTCTCAAAGTTGTTTCTACCTAATTGCAGTTTCTGCCCGAGGTAGATGAGAGACTTTCCCGCCCTCACACCCGCCACTGCAACTCCTGTCAGCCAGGATCAACAGCGGCACACAAAGATTTGACACCGAGCTCCGGAGCTCGGCGAGTCTCTCAGGGACACTAGCTTGTCTTTAACCCGCAACGAAATTAATCAGAAAGAAAAACAAAAGGAGGAGTTGGAAATCAAATAGTTGTCCACTTCCCTCCGCAGCAAAGCGGGTGACAAAAAATATTGAGTCGAGAGGTATGTATCCTCTTATATAAAGACATACAACTGGAGAAGCCAGATGTATTAAGCACCACGGGATAAACAAACTACATGGGTCCTATAGTTTGAGCTGCTAAATCTGGGTCCAATAATAGGTATGGCAAAAGCGCCGGAAAGCACGGAAGTTCCTCCTAGATTCTACGAGGTCCGTATAGTATGCAACACCAGATGTTATTTGCATATTGTTCAACATTATTCCGCGTTCATCGGACCAGCGATCACACTCCCAAAGTATATGATGTGCAGTTTGTTCGTACTCACAGTCAGGTGTAGAGCATTGACACGCAGGCGATTCAACCAGCTTAAAAGTGAACAGTTTGCTCTTAAAGTTACCATGTCCTGTTAGGAACTGTGATACACAGTGATCAATTTCTAGCCACGACTTTTTTAAGCGATCGCGAACGGACGGAAAGTATTGATATAAGTGACGCCCCTTTGAGGAAATATCCCACCGGTTCTGCCATTCGTCAATTAATTCAGTGTACGCGGCAGAATATGGCTTAAATAATCTGCTAATCTTTAAAAAGTCTCGGGATGCAATAAAGTTAGTGTCTATTGTCTCTCTATTTGAATAATATAATGCGGCGCGTCTTTGCACCTCCAGATCGACCGGAAGCACACCCGCAAGAACCGGCAAAGCCTCTGTACTAACGGTTCTGTAAGCCTTACACAAGAATATCAAGGCCAGGCGTTGACTCTGGAGCAACTTCCTACGAACAGCGCCAACAGTAGATCTATCGGCCCAAACTGGAGAACCGTAACAGATACAACCCAAATAAGTTGCTCCATAGATAACTTTCAAAGTATTAAATGATAATCCCCACGTTGCCCTTGATATTCTCGTTAAAGCATAGAAGTTATTTTTTGATTTTTCTCCGACGGTTCTAATGTGTTCAATAAATGAGAAATTTCTCTCTAAAATTAATCCGAGGTAACAAACTGATTCCTTTCTTTTAACTGGTACATTGTTAAATTTAATACGCGGGGGTGTTTTAAAATCCCTTTTAACAACAATTGAAAAGTTTTTTGAGGTGCGAATGTTAGTCGATTTCGTTCACCCCAGTTCAAAATTAAACGCAGACTCGTGTCAGCCGAACTCTCGAGCCCGGCTCTACTATTGGATTGTATAAGTAGGAGTCCGTCATCTGCGTATCCAGTTAAAGAACAACCCGGCGGAAAAGGAATTGAGAAAATATCGTCGAACCCCAAATTCCATAGATATGGACCGATAACCGAGCCTTGAGGACAGCCCATACTCAGCGCCTTCGATACGGCATGGTGGCCAAGTTGTAATTTGGTTGACCCATAACAGAAATAGGAATATATCATAGAATATATATTCCTAGGGCAACCTCGGATCTTTAACTTCAATAGTAATATTGGCCACCAGGCATTATCAAACGCGCCGGAGATGTCCAAGAAAATTCCCAATACGTACTTATAATCCGAGTTGACGACAGTTCTTCTAACCGATAAAGCCGCGTCCACAGTAGATTTACCTTTGGTAAAACCGAACTGTAGGTCATGAAATTTTGGACCACCCGGTAACAGACGAGGGACAATAAGCCTTTCAAGTACTTTACCCAAAGATGGTAATAATGTAATTGGGCGATATGACTTAGGGTCTTCAGGGGGCTTATTACCACTTTTAGGTATAACACGAATGAAACCGCAACGCCAAACCCGGGGAAAAATGCCCTCATCAATACACCGATTAAAAACTTTCAGTATAGTGTCACCCGACGACTTACACGCTTCCTTTATCATTTTATTCGATATTTTATCTTCCCCCGACGCTTTGTTAATTGGCAACGAGTTTACTATGTTAAGGAATTCGTTAAGAGATGGATGATCTGATTTTGGAGAAGAAGGTAGCTCCGAGGCCCAGAGTCTTATTTGTGTTTGGTATTCGGAGTCATTATCTACACAATCGTCAGGTATAAGAGAATTCAAAAGAGTTTCCGTGGTCTCCTCGATACCAGTAGTATAGGTGTTATTTACTTTAATGTTTTCTATGTAGGCCAAATTAATTGACCTATTTGCTTTGAATTCGTGGTAAAGAGGGGACCAGGGACCCTCTCTCTCGAGGCGTTCTACTATTTTACGCAGCAAGTTACCTTTAGCTTTTGTTACCGCGGCCCTATAGTGAGACCTGGCCACTTTAAGTGTGATGAAAGCACTCGTGAGTATGTCTTCAGGAACAATTCGTTTTTTAAGCCTATTAAACCGCCTACGCGCTCTTCGAAATCTTTGTCGAAGGTGGAGTAATTTACTATTCCACCAGTCACATCTGCGGGTATTGGTTATAGAACTGCGACCAATGGTTAAATCCGCGCAGTATGTAAAGGTATCAGACATTATTTCAGCACAGCTTTCAGCTGAGAGATCATTGCGAGTGAAATCTCCGGTATGACGCGCGAAAACAGATCTAAACAATTCCCAATTAGCCCCTTTAGATTTATACCTAAAGCCAGAGATGTTGTTAAGCGGACCCCGTATAAATCCGGGTAAGAACTCGTACACTATCAGGCGATGATCACTACATGACGCGTCAGGAATAACGCGCCACCTAACAATCTGGACGTCCCCACTAGAAAGTGTGACGTCAATAGAAGATTCGCCAACGGGGCTGCAATAAGTTGGTGGTGCTTCAGGGGTGTTATGTACATTGAGGTTCCATTCGGCAATAAAGTCTTCGACAGCACAGCGACGTTCTGCATCGGTTTGACGATATTTGCCATACCAAAGGGTTGACGACGCATTAACGTCGGCGCCTATAATAATTTTATTGCCGGCAAGAGATCGCAAAACACTGCGAAGGTGATGTATATGTGGGCCGACAGGATCGGAGTATTGAAAGTAACAGCTCACAACGTAAACTTTACTTGATGGAGATGAAACCTCCGCGACCGCACAGTGCGATGTCATAAGATTACGCACAGAGGTTATGGTGTAGTTTGAACTCGACACATAAATGCCTGCTCGCGCCTTGTTATCGAGTTGTACCAACCTACCACGTAAGCGCGCATGTTGATATTGTTCTTGGACGAGGACTATGTCAAGATTATAATCGGTAATTAATATATTTAATTCTGACGTCGCCGCCCTATCATTATGAAGATTTAACTGTCCGATCGTGAGGCTATCCATATCCTATTTATATTGGGTCGACAGAAATAACGCCTGCAACTTCTGTTTGTAAGAAGGGCAATCTTGGGAACCACAGCTGTGATCATGTGGTTTCTTTAAACGTTTACATGATGCGCAAATCGGTTTAAAATCAGAACGGGATTTATTAGGACATGTTTTTGTTTCATGTTCCGCAGCACACAGCGCACAGGTTGGCGTTTTGATAGTGCAAAACTTGTGTACATGTCCGTACTGTTGACAATTCATACAGCGAACAATTTCTAGATCATCAATAAATCTACAAGTTGCCCAGTCGATGAATAATTTGTCCTTAGTGGTCGCGAGATGTTTACGTACGTCCGCGTCTAATTCGATGCCTATCCATTTGCGACCATTATCCAAAACACGCCTACGAACTATTTTCACCGATTTAAGTAAATCATCCTCCTTTACCGGCAATTCGTTCATAATATTTTGCCTATATAAAGCGCTAATAAAGGCGCGATCTTCCATTGAGGCGGGCACGTCTTTAACGAGGATACGTGGCCTGCGGCCTTTCGGTTTTTCTAGGCGTAAACCCGCTGATTTAATTGCCTCGACGGCCTCAAGTTTCTTGAGTTGTGTTTCATTGGCAACACGAAGCACAACGCGAGACTTGGTGGTTTTCTTAACGCCCACAATTTGAAAACCGTCTTCACTCGGATTAATAGCCTTCATTAAGGCGTCTTTTGTTGCGGACGATGACGCGTAATCAGCTGACCGCTCAGCTGTCGTACAGGCAACTACGCACGGAAGCGGCACGCGCGACTGCACGGCGGGTGTGACTTTAGGGAGACGCAAACTTAATTTATCCGCGAATGATTCCTTGCTCGGTTTAATCTCGCGTGCATTATGATTTTTTTCCAACTCGAGTTGTATATTCGCCAATTTCGTTTCGTTACAAGATGATTTTAACGCAAGCATAGACACAATGGCAGTTAACTTTTGAGTCAGATCCATAATCGCCGATTTGTTTGCGATGTTAATACGCGAGCCCTGATCATTGACAAGTTCGTTTATTTTATTTAAATGGCATGACGCATCGCTCACTAACGCACAATAATCAAAACGACCGAGTTCGCCGCTACTATTGTCAGACGCCGGTGAGAAGTTATCGCCAATACCGGGTCCGGATGGTTTTGACCTCTCAACGTTAGACAAAAGGTTTGACGGTGAGATTTCGTTAAATAAACGTTTAGGTCTCGGATTGTTAGGCGATCTAGGTGTCACATTACTTTTGCCGAAAGGGTCACCACCGCGATCCGGCGGATCATCATTATACAACGACATGATTTAATGATAAATGAAATACAAATTAAATCGTAAATAAACACTATGAAATGATAAACAAAGCAATTAGCATCAATTAACTAACGAGTCGTCCGGCTGATTTGTGATTTGGCCTACCCCCACTAAAAAAATAAAAGTACTTACCGAGAGAAGATTTGTTAATTACAAAGAAATCCAATGTAAATCGCCAAAAAACTTACGGACAGGAACACACAAACCAACAATACACAACTCGAAACAATTTACGAGCCGGCAATCGAACTCCGAACACGATAAATACAATATTAAAGCGCAGCGCGTTTCACGTACACCGCACCAAGCGAATGCGCGGAAGGAAGAGCCCGAGGTAGATATATTCTGAAACAACTTCAAGACAAACTCCGTGCACAACGATCGGTTCCGAATCAATATGTTTATTAAACATTATTTTGGTTTTATCCAAATTCATCCGGAGACCGATGCGAGCTGAAGAATCAGCTAAGCTGGTCAACATATGGTGCAAATCCTGCACGGATTTAGCCATTATGACGATAATGAATAGAATAATCCAATGTCACTTTGTCGGGACTCGGGGTTCGAACCCGAGACCTCACCTTTGTGACCGTATCGTAGTACAACTGCGCCACTGACGCTGCACTGACGAGGTACTTGCAACATAATGGGCTTAATGTATTAAAACCGCTATTTACGTTAACGAGTGTTTAGTGGAAACATAAAATTTCTTTAACAGCTTCCTCCATTATTAAAATGCTTGAGAAAAGCTAATTATTAGCTACTTTGCTGCCTCCAGGTGATGATGATGCATGAAATTAAGTTTTTAACCAAATTATTTATACATTTCTTATTAGTAAAATCGAAACACCTTGAAAGCTTATCCTTTCAGAAGAGTATATTTCAGAAAAAAATATCAAGACTGCTACCGAAAGCGAAGCCAGGTGGTAGTTTAAGCGACTTCAGACACAATGCAATAGAAAAAGTTGCAAAAAAAGACAATTTATTTTTTATTTTTTTTCCTATTGCCATGTTTGGGTGGTAAATACATTTTTTCTTAAAATAATACCGTATACCCTTTTATTTTTAAATACTCTAAGGAATAAAGGAGTTTAAATTATTATCTTAGCAAAAGCTATGGATTTACCACCCAAAAATGACTATATTTAAAAAATCATAAAACATAATTGTCGCGTTTCTTTGCGAAATTTTTAGTTGCATTGTGTTTGTAGTCATTAAAACTACCACCCGGCTTCGTTTTCGATAGCAGTCTTGAGATACCCAGTATTTACGTTTTATCATATATTAAAATACAATTTATTCTACATCAGCGTTAGTTGCAGCAATTATTGGAAAGAAACAGTTGGTAAAAATAACGGTTAAGGTTTCCATTCTAGACAGATCAGTGACTTTTCTCTTAAATTAATGTAGGTATTATTAATACGTTCACATATTGCTGATAGTATCTACAACAATGAATGAATGATTTGGTTATTAACTCTCACATTGTGAATTCATAGCGTGTGCTAAAAACACGACCTTAAATATCTGGCATTTGACAAAATTGATGAATGCCCGTAATAATCAAGCGAAGTATAACATTTTCAGTTGACCTGACCGGCGGGAATTCCACCAAATTACCTGACGACATGGCAAAAAATTCCTTCCATGTTTTTTCTGCGGCATCGATCATGGCCCGGCATACAAGACAAATGATCTGTGAATTTTTCAACTTCTCCGTTGGTTATTTGGTACTCTTGGACATTATAAAAACTTTGTGCGTGTAGAAATATTGTATGAAGATTTGTGTCTGAATATTAGGTTAGGTTCCATCTATTCATTCATCGTCGAATTGAATTTTTTATTTTTACGCTTTTTTTGTATCATTCCACAATCTCGGGATTATCCCGGGTACCTGCGATTGCTTTTCGTCAATCTCGAAACACCAGGATTTAAAAACTATCCCGTGATCGAAATACCTAGGTCTGAGGTACCCTGAACGGAAAGAAGTGAATGTGTAGCAAAATTGTTATATGAACAAAATCGAAGACTCTGTTTTACGTGGTACAAGTGGGAAAAAATCTGAACGCCATTCTCGTCATATTTACGTGGTCGCTATGGCGAGGTTTTTACTATATTGATGGTTGTCGCTGTCTAAGCCCACATATTATCATTTCATTTTCTTGGTATGTCTGATGTCCGAGTGGTTAGACGCCGGCAGTAAAAGGAGAGGCCACAGGTTCGATCCCCGTACCGAAACAAATATTTATGAGAACCCCAGATATTTATTTCAGGCCTTGCCTTGTTAGACCGAAAAGTCTCTCGTAGTTCCTGATATCCACAACACTAGAGTCGATTTTAGTGTGGAGACTGTACTATGTATGTGTGTTATGTAATAAAATTATCCGTTAATAAGTATAGGTACCATCAGCAAATATTTACTCAGCCAACAAAAGCAGTATGATCATGACCCTGCTAAATAAATAATAAAAAAATATATTGCAAAACTTAATTAACACGAAACCACTCCAGTGATATCAATCGGGACGCGTCCGGAACATATCTGCGGAATATGGAACGCGACATCAAATCTGTAGGTCGAATCAATGATATTTATGAAGGGAACTTTTTAAATATTAATAGATGACCCGGTTTTGTTTTATTTTTCCATGCATACGTTTTTACAGAGTTTCTACATACCTTAGCGTAAAGGAAATTTAACTTTCACTTGTTCTCGATCACATAATTAAGATAAGGTGCTTACCCAGGCGGTCATGTCATATATGAGAGACCTACCACCAAGATTACATACGAAAAAGATGTATGAGAAGGTAGACATATTAGTTAATGTCTGTTAGATACTGGATACTCCGTTCTAGAAGGTACCTGCATTGCATTAATGTACTGTGAATTGTGATGTTCCGGTGCTTAGATTGGTAGTTTAAATAAAACACAGTGATCGATTTCCAGTGTCTGAGGCCCGTCCACTCGGTCTGACTTCTGTCAGTGCAATACCGGTGACGGGCGCTTACTCACTTCTATATATTTCTCATACTTTACATCTACCTACAACTTTATTTAGTCAGTACCACACATGTACAAAAAGTTCAGAAACAATAATTGGTCCAATCGTAGTTTTTGTATGGCAAGTTTCAATGAAAGAATTACATCCAAAACACCAAACCAAAATAGCAATGTGGTATTGTCCTAGTATTGACAAACGTATTGTCAGTTAATCAATAGAGTACAGTTTATTGGCGACGAAATTTGTTTGTTTAGGTTCGGCGTGGCGCGCCGAGTGAGCCCTTATTGTGCTCTCACAATACGTGTACAGAACGTCACAACTATGAAATGTTATTAAAAAGCTGTCAAAACAATAAGTCGCTGGGTTTCGTAAATTTGTTTTTGTATTAAAGTATATTTATAGCTATGAATGGCGAGATGAGTAAGTCATTCACCTGATGGTAAGCGATACGACCGCTCATGATAGTAGCAAAACCAAACAAACACAACAATACTTTCCATTCCAGTGCGCTTGCCATCCTAAGATATGAGATGTTAAGTCTCAATATGTCCAGAAGTTACGCTGGCTACAAGGTACTTCAAACCGGAATACAACAGTGCATTTAAACGTCTGTTTGGCGGGAGAAATACACATGACGGTGGTGCCTGCCTAGGCAGTCTCTCACATGGTAGGGACCTGGCACCAGTAAAATTATTCTATTATTTCAGTATTCGTCTATTAACTAGGTTTCCTATATTTTACATCTATTTTATAGAAACGATCTGAGCCCTCGGTAGAAATTGGAGAAGGCATAGATATGAACAGTGAAATTCTATGACTGAAGCTGATGACATTTTATAACCCATCGTTTTCGATTTTACAAATTCCTAATGATGTTGACAGTAGATAAATCTCTTGATACCAAGCATTAGGTGTAACATATTATAGTACACAAAAAAATATGTTTTAGTCAACTTTGAATGTCTGAATGAAGTAAAGTTAGCGAACAAATCAATAACTTGCGTCGACCGGGAAACATTGTATCAGCAATAAGATAATACCCGTATATCGTGTACATGATATGAAATGTCAGAACATTGGATTCCTACAATGTTTCCTATGAAGCGTTTCACGAGCGAGATAGCTGAGTACATGTCTATTATACTGTAAGAATTTTATTATATAGTATACAATTACAACATTGTTAATCTTTGTAAGTAGTTATCATTAATAGCTGGGTGTAAACTGGCAGACATAGTAATATGCCTCTTATAATTGTCTGACATCAAGCATGTAACTTGGCTTCTCTTATACATCACTAGATAGTTGCAAATAGAGTACCATGACCAACAGTGTCTCTAATATCGCCACAAATAGAGTACCATCATCTGCCGTCCTGAGAAAATAGATCATTGGCATCTCGGAATTGAATCGTAAGCGGTAGAACCTAAATACGTAAGTCTTTAAAACCACGTACTGTGGGAAGACATCCTGTTGCGTTGATTTAAGTAAATGTAGCATTACAACAGATATAATAAAAGCAAAGCTGTAAACTATTTTGCCAAAACTACCCACTACAAAACTACATACAATGGACGTTTATTAATGTTATAAGTTGCTAACTATTGAGTGGTGTTGTAAGCAACAGCTTAGCATTCACAAGCTTTGTTACATTTTGTGCTGGTATTGCTATTGTTTCTCTAACTTTTGCTGAAATTGAACAACTTTGGATTCAATATACAGTTACAAATTTTATTATGCTTTTTGTGTCATCCGATAAGCTAAACTGGCGCCCTTTTCTTTATTGTTATTGCAGTGAATAGTGAGAGGATTATGCCGTGATCGTGATTATGCATCATCATTGATGGTAAGCGACACGACCGCTCTTGAACAGTAGCAAAACCAAAAACACCACGAATTACAAAACAATGCTTGGCATTCCACTGCGCTTGCCATCCTGAGACATAAGATGTTAAGTTCCAATATGTCTCGTAGCTACTTTGGCTACAATGTCCTGCGATCCTAAACACAACATTGCATTTAAATTGCTATTGGGTGGGAGAAAAAGACATTGCAGTTGTACCTTTCCTGGAGGCCTCTCACATATGAGGGATCTACCACCAGTGAAGTCCTAAGAGAGATTGAGTGCAATCACAGAATGAAAGCAGTTTCCAACAGGTTAATGTGGTGATTCTTGAATGTGACGATGAAGATGTCTCTGACGTTTATAATAATGATGGTCAAGGTTATACCTGTTTTTAAATTTCCGCCCAAAAGGAGGACGAAGGACCTGGGTAAGGTTGTAGGAAGTCGCTAGATGCAGGCCGCTTCCAACAGGTCTATGTTCAAGCTATGGAGAAAGCCTATGTACAGCAGTAGACGTTTTGTGGCTGAAGTGAGAGAGAAAGATAGAGGCGATACTTGGCAATGTGAGAATAAAATAAGTGTATTCTATTTTAATTGATATTCATGAAAAGTAACAAAATAAATCGTTCATGAATAAAGTCTCTAACAAGTCAGCGAAAAAATAATTGGGATCTTTTCTTTATAACATTATTTTGTTAAATTAAGTGCGCGGTCAAGTATTGAGCAAAGAGGGTCTTAATAAAAGCCGCTTTTATACTGAGTTACTAACCAACGTCACGGAGGCCATTATCTGAAACTTTTCATTTTCAAACCGATTTACAGTATGCTTGTGATGAAATAATTAAGGAAAAGTGTGTTGGCCCAAACTGTCTAGCAACCTTGGAGTCCAATTGATGTGGTGACTAAAGTTCAACGCTAGAGGTTACAGTTTCCCGCAAGGATAAATATAATAATGACGTATGGAGCGATATTATTGTCTGTTGCCGGTGGATTCTTATTTGGACGTCATTGGTTATCGTTTAAGTCATTTTTTGAGGCTAGAACATAAGGCAATTCGTAAAGAATAAAAAAGGTATTCGTATAGGTCTGTGTATTTTTACGCGTGGAATTTGTGTTTGTAAGTTAGTGGTATTTACGACACTGGAAATGTACTATTGTGGGAGCAATGTGGATAACTGGAGACTTTCTCGCCTACCCACTCCGCAACTTGGCGAGTTCCTGAGTGATATTAGCCAGTCTTTATCCCGCATCGTAATTAATCCGAAGGAAAAAACAAACAGGAGTTGGAAACAAATAATTGTTCGTTTCCCTCCACAGCAAATGTTTACATAAATCTAATCTTCATCCTGCATTACAATAACATAAAAAATATCTTATCCCTATCTTTATAAATTTTATTCCTCTTGTCATTTACTTCATCCATCCACAGTCATTAAATGTTCTTTGACTGCTTGATAACGTATATCTTGGAACCAAAATCATCTATTAAATGACTACAAGGACGAAGGCTAACTTAGATAAAACTAAAACCAGTAAAAATTTCACGATTACTAGTATGTGAGAAATTCAAATGTGCAGAACCCTGGTCCCTGACAAGACTGACGCCCTGATAGGATATCAGCTGTCAGCTACACAGCACGATGCGCGTGCAATTTCCCGCGGTGACGACAACTGGAAATGCACAAGATTGGTGCACCGAGCACAAAGAAATTGAATGTTAAAAGTCGCTGAGAACTGATTTCCCGAAATGGAATTTGGATTTTGTAAGCTCGGTGAGATGTGTGGAACTGCATTCAAATTTTATGTATCGTTGAAAACGTGGTGATTTCTTCATATACATTTTTGACATGTCGCAAATGTGTATGGCTCCGGATGGTTTTAAGTTTATACAGTACAGATGCACTTTTCAAAATGGCGGCCAAAATGTTCAATTCCGAATTTATTTCAAAATATGGACGAATCAGACCACGAAAAACGAATAAAATTTCCTCCTATTTGTTAGATTCTTCACTACTGCTTCCTATTTATCTTAGCGTGATGATAGATTATAGCCTGTACAACTTCTCGATAAATGACCTATTAAACTCAAAAATATTTTTTTAATTCGAAACAGTAGTTCCTGAGACTAGAAGTAACAAACAAATAAGCAAACAAACAAACTCGTCAGGTTTATATATCAGTATAGATGTACAGATTTAAATTCTGAAAGTGTTAGAGTCCTGATATATTTGCCTGCCTGATATATTTGGTCTCGTTTTCCCAGGCGGGTAAAGCATATACAATTCACGTATTTAAGATGTTTACAGGCGGAGGTAATTAATTATCTTTTACCATCAGGTCTGCCACCGAATACTGTGCCTCTTCAGCCACAGAAATTACACTGCTGAGGATAGGGCTCCCGGAATGATTTCTACATTGACCTATTGGAAGTGGCCTGCATCCAGCGACCTGGTGAATTAGGCTATGTTAATATTATAATACACACATAAACTCAAAACTTTTTCCCAGAATTGGTAGGCGGAGGTGCTACCAGGACACTCACTTTTCGCCTTGTGCGTTTCTTCCCATAATTTGAGAGGAGGTGAGCCTATTACCATATCGGGCACAAATTACTCCAAACTGAAAATTGATGACAAAATTCAAAATAATATTGCCCGACCCGGCAATCGAATCCGAGACAGCCTCGTAATCGTATCGCAGTACAACAGTGCCATCGAGACATTCAATTAACAGTTAATAAATACTTAATGTTCTATTAGCTTCTGTGCCTCGTTTGCAATATAAATTACAAATGTTTTAGTACGTTTCATAGCCTGGCTTTCATTCTCAATTAAAAATTGACATGTTCCAAAAAACCGTTACTTGTTCTGCATGGTAAGTGAGGGCACGGAGTAGCCTGGAGGTTATTTTTTATTCTATTTACTTGCACAAATCCAGGTGAACAGGATTTTCACACGTTCGAGGCGCCAGACAAAAGCCAGTACTTTATAAAAGGGAGTGAATTGTATTTCCAGAAACTAACACCTATTGCTCTACAATTTTACAATGATTTGGACTAAAATGGCTTGTTAAGGTAGGTGAGTTAAAATATTTTAAAGATGGGAAATTTGTTTGGACATGCTAATATCAGGAACCACAAGTTGAATTAGAGAAATTATGTCCTTATTCGATTGCGCAATTCTTGACCAAGGCTAGTTGATATTTAGCTTCAAGCTCCGATTCATAGGAGATGAGTAAAAAAATAAAACAACTTCTTCCGCTATTCTCACGGCCCGTGTTTACTGAAGGCTAGTGATCCCTACAGGAATTGATGAAATATATAGGAGAGTGGAATTCCTATCTATTTCATCAATCCCTAATGGATCTTGGGATGGACATGAGAGAAGAAAAAAGAAAGGTTATGAGTTTACAATTCAAGAATATGCCCCATGTCAATACCTAATTAAATAGCTATCCCCATGTTTATAATATATGTTAGCCAGTAATAAAATCAATATCATTATTAAGGTCTTATTGCACCTATTGCACCTGAAGAAGTTCTCTGTAGTCTTCGTCGCATGAAGAACCGGAAAGCGGTAGGGCCTGACCATATTCCGATAGAGGCGTGGAAGTCGTTGGGGCTTCATGGTGTGGAGCTTCTTGCTGCGTTATTTAACCGCATCCTGAATACCAAAAACATGCCTGACTCATGGCGGTTGAGTGTGATAACTCCCGTGTACAAGGGTAAAGGCTGTGTTCAGGAATGCGGTAATTATCGTGGCATTAAGGTCATGAGTCATACCATGAAGCTCTTCGAACGCGTCATCGAGTCCAGGCTCCGCCAAGAGTGTACAGTCTCTGGGTGTCAATACGGCTTCCGTCCTGGCAGTGGTACTACCGACCCGATATTTGCACTCAGGATGCTCGGCGAGGCATACAGGGCGAAGAAGACGCCACTGCACATGGCTTTCTTGGACCTGCAGAAGGCCTTCGACTGTGTGCCACGACAGGCAATCTGGTGGGCGATGAGGGTGAAAGGGATACCGGAAGCCTATGTGGACATTATCAGAGACATGTACCTCCGATCCGAGTCCTTCGTTCGGACCGCCGCGCCGTTGGCGATACGAATCCTTTCCCGATTGATGTCGGTGTGCACCAAGGCTCGGCGCTGAGTCCATTCTTCTTCAGTGTTGTGCTCGACGCCATTGCGTCTCACATCCAGGACCCTGCGCCCTGGTTGTTGATGTATGCCGATGACATTGCACTGGTGGAGGAGGACCGGCGACTTTTAGAGCGCAAGGTCAACCGGTGGAAGGAGACGCTCGAGAGTGGTGGTCTGAAGTTAAATGTGGCGAAGACCGAGTACATGGCTTGCGGGAGTACGGAGCCCCAAAGCATCGTGATAGGGAACGAACTTGCCGTGAAGACGGACAAGTTCAAGTACCTTGGGTCCGTACTGCATGAGTCCGGTGACATCGACCTTGACGTCAAAGCCCGTATAAGCGCTGCTTGGGCTAAGTGGAGGGAGGTCTCGGATGCCGATGAGGCTCAAGGGTCTCATCTATAAAAGCATCGTGCGGCCGGTGCTCCTGTATGGTTCTCAGACGTGGCCTGCCCTCAAGCGGCACGTCCAGGAGGTCCACGTCGCGGAGATGAAGATGCTGCGGTGGATGTGCAACGTTACGCGTTTGGACAAAATCCGTAACGAGCACATCCGTGGCAGTCTTGGTGTCCGCGATGTGGCTGATAAACTCCAGGAATCCCGCTTGAGATGGTATGGTCACGTCCTAAGGAAACCGCAGGAGTACGTCGGTAATGTGTGCCTGAGCCTCAATATTCCCGGACCTCGACCGCGGGGTAGACCCAAGAAGCGCTGGCCCGATGTCGTCAAGGAAGATATGAGGGTCAATGGCCTTACTATTGAGGATGCCGAAGATCGGGCGAAATGGAGGAGAATTTGCCGGAAGGCGGACCCTGGCACCGGCCGGGATAACGCCAGGTAGAAGAAGAAGAAGAGTAATAAAATCAATATCAATAAAAAAGGTAAACATACACCTAAAACTACCAGTTTCTATAGCGTGAACAATTCTGTATTTGTCAATTATATTATATTACGTATAACCATACCCCATTGCATGTCATACGGGGTAAGTAACATCGCTTTGCGGTACCGGGGAACCCCTAATGTCATATTAAATTATATTAAATAATGGAATTTGTTCTACGAGGCGTACCCTCGCGTGTCGCTTTTATGATAGTTAAAAATTATGAAACATTTTTCCGTGCTAACGTTACTAATACTTATTTCTCTTCCTGGTTGCACCCTAATCCATAAAAACTGATTTTGTTAGGGAGAGGGCAGGATTTAACTTCTTGTTTTATTGCTTGCTATCTGAAACGCGGATTCCAACACCATAGCAATGTGATGTTTGTATCAAACTTTTGTTTAATATGTACTCATTTTCATCATCTTCAGTCACATGAACTCTGCTGCTGAAGAAAGGCCTCCCCCAGGATTTTAACAACGACTTGTAGAACGCGGTTTCAACTTATTGACTTTCCTAAATCTTTGTTAGGTCGAATATCCACCTTGTCATCTAATTCCGTTGTGAAAGCTAGTTTTGCTTTCTACGTCCCAAGTAACTACAAATTTTACTCATTGAAATTTCTAAGAATTGTTTTTCACCTAGAACTTCAGTCCTGTCATGGTTTTCAAGCAGTGTCCAGCGACATCCCTTTATCGATTGAGTTACTCATCAATATGCTTTATTGTCTCAAATCACGCGAATGACATTCTCAGACAGCTGGCGGTTCAGACAAGATCCTCGTTTGTAGAAAGAGTCAAAGGTTGGGACAAATATTTTAACGGGTCTGAAGATGACAAAGTCCCGTGAGGTGTGAAAGGCCACTTTTGTATCGAAATATTTCTGTGATTGCGGCCTTTGTGACTCACATATGAATTTGATATGTAGAAGCTCGCAAGGTTGACCTTTTATCAAATAGTTGGAGACGAGAATACGAGAAAATTCTAAGTTGTGTTGTAGTTGTGGTGCATAGTAACACTTTTTGAAAAAAATATGCTATATATGGCAAGTATAGTTCCTTCCAAATAAATAATTATTTCAGTATGTGTGTATTTATCCAGTTTTTCCAAGTGGGAAATATATATGTATACTGTTATCCTATTCTGCTACAATAATAATACTATTCTTTATCTACATTTGATAAAAAAAATTGTTAAATGTACAGCTGTTCCTAACCAATAAAATTTGCAAGTTGCAACATTTGTAAGTCGGGGCGGTAATCGCAAACGAGCGATTTGTGCAAATTGTAAAACATTATCATTACGTTTGCTAATTTAATACCGACCATTACGGCGTGAACGTTTTCCCTCAACATTTGTAAAAAAATCATTTCAATAATATACTTTTTTTTTGAAACGCAGAGGACCTTAATCGTATTACACACTTGATCAGAATACGCTCGTTCAAAAACGCGTACACAATTTTCTGGCCAATATTTATGCAATTTTGGTGCATTTAAAAATATATTTATTTTCATAAACTCACGCTTTTCTCCTAGAAGGGATGGACAGATTTGCTACTATAACACCTCCATTTCGCCTTGTTTCTTTTACATATATTATGGACATATAAAAAAATATTTTTTATTTAGTTTACCTGCAACCAATAAGCAATTTCAGGGAATATGATAAGTATTGTGATAAATAAGAAAACTTACAATATATTCAATATTATGAAGTCGACATTTCGTGGAAGTGAAGAAATATTTATAAGTGTTGGGTAATAGGAAAATGTGGCGTCGTATTTACTGAACTGAAATGCGAGTTCTGCCTTATTGTATGGTGCATTTTTAATACCTATTGGTGAGAACTACCCGTGCCAATAAAGTACCCATCGGTTTAAGGTGGTTATATCTCATTAAAGTAAAATAAGTACGGTTAGGTAAATTTTATTTTTTTAATTTCCCGAAGCTTCCATTATTTAAAGCTTCTGTAGTCACGGGCGGTCTTAGTTTAAATTTTATTTCAATGTGTAGCTTCCGCGTAAATCTAAGGAACTATTAATAGTTATATCTCGTTTGTTAACATAATTATGGTTGGTTAGACGCCGTCTGTGAAACGTGAGGCCGCCACAGATTTTGTTTTGGTTTCAGGTCTGGGTGTTTGTGAGACCGAAAAGTATCTCGTAGTCCCTGATACCTACGACACAAGACTCGGTCTTAGTGTGGGGTCAGGACTCTGTATGTGACTGTTTTTTATTTATTTTATGTATCGAAATAAAATATACACTGACTGATTCCGAAAGGAGACACAGTTACATATTTTACTATGATGAATTTTCCCCCATTGTATACGGTCGCTACAGGTGAATACGATAATCCTATCAGCAAAATACTACTTCATATTGAAGGGGGGAATTCAGTACGTTTTCAATTTTTGTTTACCGTATTGAAATTTTGTGTGCACATCACCGTACCACAGAGGCTATTCTACGAAAAACTATAAAATAAATGCAAATCCGTGAAAAATACCCAACCCGGTGTTATAGTAAAAATGGTTTTTCGTTTAATATACTCTGTTTGCAAAAACTCTACACTTTATGAAGCATCGTTTTAATAAAATTAATCATGTGTTTCTTTATCCTTTTTGAGTGGCTGTATTATTATTTTTACGTAAACGTGCATAAGCTCTGGCAATTTTACTGCCAGTCAGTTTTGGCGTTATTGCCAGTCATAGTATGACAAGCTCAATATCTCAATTTTATCATCATGATCATCAGCCTTTTGCTGTCCACTGCTGATCATAGGCCTCCTCCAAATGCCGCCATTTCACCCTGTCTTCGGCTTGTCGCGTCCAGAAAGAATTTTCACGACGCGGTTTGCAACCGCCGCCCCGGTGGCTACGATTGCGGGCCCGCACATTCTGTAGAATGCAGATTTATGATAAAAAAAAAGCACATTACGCGGAGCGATTTCTGCCCGCACCGTATCGTCATATATGCATATCTGCATTCTGCGGGCCCGCAACCGCGGCGACCGCGGGTGCAAACGCCGTCGTGAGAATCTTCTCTAAGACTGCTGTTTGACGGGAGAAATAGTCATTGCGGTGGTACCTACCCAGGCGGCCTCTCACGTACTTGAAAACACAAATTTTCAAATTTATCTCTACAGAGGGTAATGCTATACACCCTATTTATCACTCCTGGATTGAAGAGCTGTACAATTTTGGTATTCAGACCCCACCGTCTGTTACAAATAATATTTTTTATCCTTTATACCTTTTGCTATCGATTCCGGTCGTATAGATGATAAATCGTCCTGCAGGTACCCAACCGTTATGTTGGATGGAAATATGTTTTATCATACTTAATGTGCGTTTACTTTGATTTTTTGTTCGATAAAGGTAGTAAATATATTGGCTATTATTTTTGAGGAATTTTGATCGAGGAATGAATTAAAAAGTAGTTGTAATATTAGTATGAAATATTTTTAATTGAGGAACAGATTCAAATTTATTGGTTGATATGAAATACATATTTATTGAGGGAGTCCTATCAGCCCCGTAGTGGACTTCGACGATTGTTGATGATGATGATGATGATAAACATCTTGAAGCTTGAAGATTAGCGTTTTTTACACTAAAATTTATGTGATGATATTTTAATAATTAACTTGTACTGCACTACAGGCCGCTTCCAACATGTCGATGTGGAGATCCTTTGGTGAGGCCTATGTTCAGTGGACTTCCTGTGACGAAAGAGAGAGAGAGAGAGAGAGAGTACTATATTTTATACTGGTAAAACGATAATATAACTAATATTATTTCTAATATGGTATTAGTAATTATAATATTATAACTAACTATTGAGTATGGGACTTATCTCCGATTGAAGGTTCAATTGAAAGGGATTAAGTCATAGTTAATTACGCTGGCATATTGTGGGTTGGCGAGGTTCACACCTTAAAACATTTTGAAGGAGTCTTTGACTAAGCAGAATATTTGGTAATGTTTTCCTTTATCTTTCTGGGTCATGGTAATTGACGATCATAGTTACATGAATCCGAAAATTGAAACGTTGGATCCGGGATTTGAACCCATAACCGTCGTCTTGGCAGTTCTCATCCGATTTGTGTACGAGCTAGTACGCGATTTAGACGTACATAGTCATATACTTGGAAGGAATTAATGTGACAAACCGAAAGATTACATTTTTATATGCGGTACTAATAAGAATTTTGTACACATTTTTTACTTATTTAGAGGTCAAAGAGATGCTTAGATTTCCCTACAAATATGGATCGTCATTGTACAAGGTTTATTTGTATGAAAATCATGATTCAAATTCTTAGATGATATTCACAGAAAAAGTCATGGTATAAATTATTGTATTTACAAATAAAAATTAATTTGAAATTTACTTACGTATTTAAATATTGGAAGTGTTTAGCTTCTCAGTTGAAATTAAAATATCCTAAAACTCCACCCAAACTAAAGCCAGCTTTAATCGATACCGTTTTTTAATTATAACCAGCGTACCACCCTAATTTCTCTCTAGGGAAAATAAGGAAGGGTTCTCATTGAAACGTCAAGCTAAATTGATGGGCCGGCCGTGAGCGTGTCCAATAGTCGCAGGGCGTTTGTATCGCAGCGTCAGTCAGTCGGACGTCCGTAGTCAGGGTGGCCACACGCTCGTACAAACCGGACACGTGTTATCACGAGGTGACCACGTGGTGTGACGTCACACGCTCACTAACTTTTTAAAGTGAACAATGTATAGTGTGTTTGTGATCGCTCTGCTGTTATGCCTGGGCCCTTCCTGTACTAGCTCAGATAATTTAGGTGTGTGAGTTATTCTGTTGTTACCGGTGATTTATTGCAGTGTCTGAATGTTTGTGCTTGGGTATCTTGCGCGATTTGGTTTTCCTTTGTTTGTAAACATTGCGTAATTTTTATTGTTTTGTGTGTTTATTATTTGAAGCATTAGATGTCTTTTTTATAGTAAGTAGTACAAAATAAAATGTAAATGTATTAAGAAATCAATTTGCTATTTGGTTGTGCATGAGACTTACCAATGTACGCTATTAATTATGATATCTTAGAAAACTAAAGAACTTGGCAATTAATTTGACCTTTTTATCATAAAATAGTGCTTTAAATTAGTTTTTATTTTTTTATGTATGCAAGTTTGTTATTTTAGAACTGCGCTTGTCACTCGTGTAATAAATCCATGTTGCACCCAGCACTTGACAGCTTTATAAAATAGGATCCATAGCAGTTCACTGATTGATGCGGACCTATGTCCAGCTGTGGGCAACATATATGTTTGTTTATATAAATGTTATGATATTTAATTGAGATGCGCATGGCATGTTTGTCTTATATTTGGCGCTATTGAATTTATTTTCCATATAAAGTATGATTTCTATGGTATGTAAGACCGCCAACCCGTACTAGGCGTGGTGGACTATATGGCCAAACCACTCTCAATCGTACTCTCGATTGTAGAGGAGGCCCGTGCCCTGCAGTGGGACGTATATGGGCTGATACAGATACACATTAAGTATGATGTATGTTGTTTGCGTCAGAAACTACAGTGAACTTCTGACCTCCTCAATACCTAGACCTGATAAAAGTTAATGACGTAAATCTTTGTCTCGGTTTTGGTATCGGAACCCGCAGCCTTTTATTTGATAGTTGGCTTTTAACTTACTATTCCGTTTAGGTTGTCAATATGAAGTGGAATGGTTTTGCATGTGTTTATATTTATTAACATACAAAAATACATATGTATATATTACATGTCACTCTTGTACCTTATTGGGTAAGATAAGTCTATGGATAGGCACATTTCTCAGTCTTGATATCTCAGTATTGCTTTCGTCTCATTTATTCATCTTCGTTCATTATCACCAATCCTCTGATATGTTATAGTCGGTTCAAGGTAGTTTTGGTTTGGCCTTTGATAAGGTATTGAATAACAATATTATTTTAATAAGCTTGGACAATTTTAGTATTGATATGAACTTATTCTGTACTTCCGTTTTTATTTTTATTTTTATCCAATATGGCGATAGGCTCGTCCCTTATCATATTGTGGGACGGAACATACAAGGCGAAATGTGGGTGTCCTGGTACATCTGCCTAACCCTTCTGAGATTAAAGCTTGAATTTATGTATGTACTTTTTTTATTGTGTGAGTACAGGGATATGTAAAAAAGTTTGGTAAATACCTGATATTGAATTTGAATCTAAATCGAATATATGTATAGACAAGTCAATATTTATTTTTAAACGGAACGATTTTATTCAATACCGTTGACTTCAATCCTTACCAAAAACATTACTTCAATTAAAAACCTCGCAAAGTATTTACTGTTCCGGGATTTGAACAGTGCCCAACAGTACAATAATGTAAACAAACAAAACAAGCCGACCGCTCCATCTCAATTCCCGCCAAACTTCTTTCCAGTTCGAGCGTGGGTGAGAAAACTTTGTTCATACAGCCTATGTTTTTGGACGAAAATACTTACTGCTTTATTGGACTATGGACAAATAGCTGTTAGTCGTTGGGGGTACTATGTCAGATAATTCAAGACTGCTTTTTTTAATTATTATTTTTTTGGTAACGAATAGCGAGACGAGTTTTTGACGAGAATTTGCCTAATAGTAAGCGAAATGACCGATCATGGACAGTAGCAAAATCAAGCAACATCATGAATTATAAAGCAATGCTTGGCAATTAACAAAGAATCGATAATATCAGAATATCCCGTGTAGTGGTCTTTGTACCCAATATTGGAATTCTATCATTTCCTGTAGGCCGGCATAATTATGTCGATCAAAGTAGCGTAGAGATAGTTCCAACTGCACTGCACTTATTATCAAATGCATTATAGTCACTTAATATAGTTTTTTTATTTGAAAATTTGACTGTCTCGGTGGCGCAATTGTTTAACGGTACCTATGATTATAAAGATTAGGTCTCGGGTTTGAATTTTCCTACTTCGGGCAGTCATATATGACTTTTCTATTAACATCAGCTTGGAGATAGGAATTGTGCTCGAATTGGCGATAAGCTTGCCTCCTTTCATATCGTCAGACGGAATTTACAAGACGAAAAATGGTTGTCCACGTAGCACCACAGTATACCCTTCTGTAGGAAAGGCGTGAGTTTATGTACATATGTATTTATATGGCAGAGTTATAAAGTCACAGGTCAACTCTAAGCTTCTAACCCCACATAATCGAGGGGTTAAAGAACAATACAACAGAACAAAAGCGTTGTAAATAATGATAAGAATAAAGTAAGCCTTTTGTAAACATGTTAATAAAGGCTTACAAGCTTCAATACTATTTGAAAATACGGGCGATGTAAGCCGCAACACGTGTGATTACGTTTATCTGCGGTAAACTTTTATTTTTACCAATCAATGCATTGTTAGTGGCTTAAACGATGGTAGAGAATATAGTTTACTAGTATATTGAGTTCTAAATTAACATAAATAAATAATAATGGTATTAGATACGTACATATATAAGTGGATGCTTTTTTCCCAGAAGGACTTGGCAGAAATTATCCTGATACCATGACACACACGTTTTGCCCCACGATGTGATAGGGGGCGAGCCTATCTCCATATCGGGCACAAATTTCTGACTCCGACTGAGAATGAATAGAAAAATTCAATATCACTTTGGTCGACCCGGAATTCAATCCTGAGACAATGAGACTAGACATGAAGGCAGCTGAGGTAATACCACACTTACAAATATAGATACAAATGATATTAACAAATAAATAAATAAACTTGTGGTAAATAATCGTACAAATGTACAAACAAACTTTTCTTAGAAAGATATAATGTACGTATGTAATGAGTATGTAAAGGAACAATATTTGGAAATTAAAAAATATATGTCGAGACAGATGTAATGTAGATACCTAATAATAACAATATGTTAACTATTATGAGGTTAACACTTAACTTATAAACTCTTTTCATCACACATAAAGCAAAAAACGTTTTGCCAAAATCCTTAAGTTCAGTTGCCAAAGCTGACGAAATGAAAACGATTACCAGAAATAATCCTTTGACGACAATATCTACAATACTGAATTCACAAACAGATGCAACGCAATCTCTAGTCTAAAAATAGCTCCTACCAAACAGATCTGTTGACGCGAAACAAATAAAGTGGGGCGAGGAAGTGTGTATCGAGCACATTTACGGATAAAGGACATGTTACATTTATATTGCATTAAACTACGACGGCTGCGTTGAAGCGCAACGTCTGTTAAATCTTTAATCTCCGTCGCACTGAACAATTGAGACGGTCTTGTACGGTTCTTTGTTGCTAACTTCATTCACATTCCGTTGCGCTCAAACAATAGTCTTTCAATAGTAAAGAATATTTTATTGAAATCTCGGGATGTAAATACAAAAATTGATGTATTGGAGATGCTGTAGGGCAGAACCAAGATCATAGGACCGTAGTAATTTATGCAGAGCAAGAAAAAGGGGGAGGATTTGAAGAGAGCTGGTATAGAAATTGGATCCAATAATAACAGAAAAAAGATTGTGGTAGCAAACATATTTTATAGGCCTATGGGGGTGTAATAGGGTATTTGACTATTATCGATTTTTGGTATTATTTCGCTTATAAACACAAATGTGTTAGAAATGAAGCCTTGCTATCAAAAAGGTATTGAAGTACGCAGTAGTAAACAGTGGCACGCAAAGAATGAACACCGAGCTCCAAAAATCTGCTAGTCTTTTAAGAACACTAAGCTGTGTTTAACTCACATCAAAGTTTATCAAAACGAAAATAAAAAATAGGAGGAGTCAAGAACAAACAATATAACATTTAGGGTCAAATTGAGATGATAGAGCATCTAAAAGATGTTGATGTTGACATTGGACAATATTACACTACAAAAATAGATTATTGTTGCTAAAACGTCGGAGATAGTCTTCTGCATATAAGATATCATAATGGGTGAATGAAAAAGAACAAAAAATATCGACACATGACAGCAGAAGATATGACTGACAGATAAATAAATGAATATGACGCAAAAATGATAGACATAGAAACCAAATAAAAATAATGACCACAATTTAAAAAATAAAACTATGCACGTTCTATTAAGATCGATGTTACCAGATAAATATCAAGATTCATCCTACAAGCATTACGAGTGCAATTCGTGACAAAAGTTTTTACAAAGAAAGAAGATGGCATCAGACAAATGGCTTCTTTCTTCATTGGATATACTTCGATGAAAAATGGTACTATGGTGAACCCGTCCAGACATCAGCATATACCATTAACCTTATATTAGATTGGAATACGCAATGCAGTTAACACCAAGATTTATGTATCAGATCAAAGCTATATCACCAATGTGTTTAACTAAGCGTAACGTACTTTGTATTAGTTGTTTGATCATTTTGGTCTTTCTTACTGCCTATTTGACCTAACGATTTATATGATTTAACTAATTACTTAATTAATGACTAATTTATATATGTATATGAGAGCTATATAGGTACATATTTATATTTAAAAAATGGCATAATATGTGAGAGGCCTATACCCAGCAGTGGGTTCCCATCCTTCCCCAACAGACCCCTACATGCTTTGGTGGATGATGGATGGATGATGAATTTATATATATAATAATAATTATTATTTATTATTGGATTTAAAATTTGCATGCCTTTTGATAAAACACTCATAATTATGCGTTTGCTTTTGCCATGCTCGGGAAATATTAGAACGAATTGTTTTATAAAAAACATATTTCAAGTTGATGCTAGGTCGTTAACCCCCCAAAGCAATAGAGAGGACGAAATACCCAGTTTGAACGCTAAATTGGTGCAGAGCGTTCATTGCTGAAACTGGTCCGAAGCAACAAGTACATGTAGAACAACTAAGTTTAGAGTTTATGGCCAATTCCGAGTGAAGTGTGTCCCCAACGTCAGCCCGTACTTTTAGAAAAGCACCGATAATTTATTCGTATAAATATACTCTCTTACTGGTGGTAGGTCTCTCATATGTGAGAGGCCGCATCAGTAGGTACCACCGAAATGTCTGTTTCTCCCACCAAACAGCAGTGTAAATGTACTGTTGTGTTTCGGATTAAAGGTCAATGTAGCCGGAGTAGGAGCTTAAAATTTTATGTCTCAGGATGGCGAAGGCAGTGAAATGCCAAGCATTTATTTGTGATTCATTGTTTTGTTTGGTTCGCTACTGTTCATGAGTATATCTACAAACCACAGGCGAATGCTCGTCTCGCCATTCAACCCAATTAAAAAAAATGTGGTGGATCTCGACACATCAACAAAAAAAATTACTGCAGTAAAATTAAGGATGGCATATTCATGCACTATTGTAAAAAACATCAGCACACCTTCGCTTTTCATATTCATTGAAACTGACGCGCAAATAAATGGCCACAATCACGCGATAGCAAAAACGCGAGCCGCAACCCACTTACACGTAATGCTACTGTTTTGTTCCTTTATAAAACGGTTATTTACGCCCATTGTGATCTTAATTAGAGAGCAACCCTTGTAACTGTAGCGGGCCAGCTAGCCACCGAGCCGTGTTCATCATTAAGATTTAAATCCGCCCAAATTCATACTGTACTTATGACAGCAGCTTCGAAGTCACTGCGAATAGCTGCCATATATTTCATTTAAAAGATGTTATGTAATTGGTCAGCTGGATGAGAGCTGGACTTCCAGATTTTTCAAAGTGGCATACAAAATCAGGGGACCTTAAATTAAAAAAAAAATGGTCAATATAAATAAATTCTACCAACCGCATGAGGTACACCTAGTGTGGTGGACTAAAATCCAGGAAAAAAAAGAAAAAAAAGGTAAAAAAAAGAAGGAACGGGTTCCTGAAATAATATTCAGTAAGCTGTTGTCGCATTGCAAAACAGTAATAATGCCTTCAGTTTTATTTTTGATTAAGTACATAAGGTACTTAATCAAAAATTGAAATTCAAATTATTCATTCAAATTATGTTTAATAATAATCATTGAGAAACTATACTAAAACAACAAGTATACACAAAGAACGATATTAACTTACAGTTTTATTATTTGTTTGCTCAGAACAGTTTGTATGCAGTCTTGAAGAAGTCGGTAATCGATTTTAATAACATTTTTCTTGAATATGGCTATTGAGTCTGCTGTAGCTTCAACATTATGGGGTATTGTTATTTCCTTGCTTAATGTGTAATGTTTGGTCTTCTGCATATAACTTGACACTTTGTTAAAATATAACTTTAGCTAATTTAACGAAATAGTAAAAATAAAATTTAATACAAATAATGCTAGGAAATAAGAGTTCCATTTGAGAATAATATTTTGCTAAAAGATTAAAAAAACATTTTCTCAAGGTAACCAACTGAAGCAACAGATAAATGAGCTTAAAACATTTGCTCGCCTCACAAACTCACTCACATTTACTCAGTCACGAAAAAGGCTAAATTCGCAGTTGTCACGGTTTAATTAATATACGAAAAGGTGTGGCGTCACGCACGCTCTTTGTACTTCATGTGAAATACATCAATTAGCCTTTTCGCCTTTATTTGCTCCACATCATACGTAGGTGTATTTCGTATACCCGTAGGTCAACATAGTGTAACTATAAGTGTACATAGTTTTACTTCACGTAGCATGTGTGCTACATTGACCAATCACAACCATTCTCTATAATCTATCTATCTTTAATAAGAGATTTCATTAGATATTTCAATGTATTTTATGCTTCGGTTAACAAACATGGAGTGATATGCCGATATGGTGCATATTTTTAGACAGCTAGGCAAGATAAATGTATATGTTAATCTTTGTTTATTGGAGCATAGAATTGTATCGAACTAGTAATGGAAGCCACGCTAACCTCTGGTTAAAGATAGATAAGATACCGAGACCCGCCGTAAGTCAATATCGTCTAACCACAAGTCAACTGGGCTACATCGTTTAGCCAAAGGTGTACGTTACGTAGCAGATAAACCCACATCAGCTATTAGCCAAACGGCTACATCGTATGGTGCGGCTACGTCTTGTAGCGGAAAAGTTTACATTTTTATACAAAAGTATAAATCGATTAGCAATACGTCTACGTTGCGTAGCAAATAGTTCTACATCGTTTAGCATAGCATCTGAAGGTTAAATTAGAAAAAGGTGATGACGTAAGTTTCTTTCCACGTTTGATTTTATGATCATTTGATTTCCTAGATGAAAATGTCTATTGCTTTATATATTCTCCTTTGTATTTTATCATGCCTCATGTTCTATGTAGTACCTGTGCTCTTTTCAATAATTCCATCGTCATTAGCATTCAGCCTTGTGTTCAGTACATTAAATTTCTTTTACGGAATCATGTTTATAAATGTCGTACGATTCATTAATTTTTCATCGCGAGCATTAAATCGTGATGAAAAGGCAACATAATGATTTATTTATATTTACATAATATTATTTATTAAAATTCGAACTTAAGTTGAAAGGAAGATGTTTACATTGCAAATTAGTTGCTTGGAAATTTCATATCTGCACCACTCCTGTGTAGAAATAATTAATTCAGAGATTTTTTTACAACATCCTCCAACATTAACAAGGTTTATCGTTAATAAAAACTAAGTTATATTTTACCTCCTTGAGGGAAATAATTCATGGGTCAAATTTATGAGTTCACCCCTTTTCGATCGAATCTTGGGTTCCGACAGGAAAGTCTATTTTTACGATGATAGATTTATCAGGCACAGGTGTTCCATATAAATATTATTCGCGTTTGATTGAAGCTTTGTCACAAAAATATATTTAGCCGGCAAGTTTCACCATAAAATCGTATTATTGTTACAATAAAATCCTAATTTTCAGTCTCAACATTTTATTTGTCCCATAAAAGTTTAATGAATTAAATAAAACAAAACAAAACGCATTACGATTAATTAAAAGAGCAAATACAGGCCGAAAATACCGTTCCATTTTTGAATTGACATTGATTAAAACATAATTCACTTCTCATTAAGTAAAAAGTTTATACCATCGATTATAGTACAACCAATTCGATTGTAACGTTCATTAAAGAGGTTACATGTCAATGTTTGGCGGCAAATGTACGTACACGTCGTGCAGGTGAGACTTATTAAGGTGACCCAGTTATTACGCGCGCTCCATTACCTTGCTGTGGGGTGCTATAAATGTGTTAATTGCGGCCTTTACACGCATCACCAGTAAATATTACTTCAGAGCAAAGATTTCGGTTCGGGTTTTGTCTTATTAAGGTTTTAGTGTTTATGATAAGGTATACGGTATGTATAAATATTTTTATTAGGGATGTCTTTTTTGTAATTTTGGTAATTGATAATGAAAGTGTCTTAAGGGATGTGTTAATAGAAAAGACTTAAGTTTATGCAATTATAAAAATAATAATTTACTGTGAAAAACCTCCACGAAAATACAAGGTACACATTTTACAATTATTTATGTATCCAAAATGTGGGTCCCAAAGTAGGCAACCCCGTATCTTGGGCACTCATCCTATTATGTTATTATATAGTGACACCTCGTTGCATGCTTTTGAATTACTTTCTCCTTTATAAAACATATTTATTATTGTGTACATTAAGTGAACGACCTGGGGTGTTCCATTAATTTTATAATCTTTTAAAAATAATTCCGTGTATAGTGTGAATACTTTTTTAATATTTCAAGCTCCTTCTCGACTGGAACTGCAATTATTTTACGTGCTTTATTTAAACGCAAATTCATTTCGGCCAGTAATAAAAATACATTCAATTTTTGCCCATCAATCGGCAATTGAATCGGAATTCCCGTGACGTGGCGAAAGCATTAACAAATGAAGGCAGAGGAATTGCAATGCCGGGAATGTATGCTTGCGGTATGATTGCATACAGAATGAGCGAATCTCCGGCAATCTTGTTATACGTGACGTAGCAGCTAAGTAGCGGGTGCCGGAGAATCTTCGTGTCATACGTAAATCCATTCAGCCATTCAATTTGCTTTGAATGGTATTTTCGGGGATTTTGCAAATTAGCACTGTGGTAGCAGATTGTGGGAGGTATATTTGTGTGTTAGTTTATTTGGCTTAGTAGTTTTTTTATTAGATATATTTTTATTGGACTTCAAGTTAATTTTTTCAAGAACTCCGGGCCTGACTCGCTATTACGTTTACAGTTATTGAAACTATATATTTTTCCCTACACCAAATAGTAGGTTTCATAATTAAATGGGCATTCTACTTTACTTGTTATTATTATCATATTTTATATGTACTCATTCCAATCTTGTCGATTGAAATAATATATATTTAGATAACTTCTATTAGTTGTATGTTTCCACTTAATTAAACTTGTGTTGTTAATTATGTTTATAGTTATTCGCTCGCCGTGCGTATACTAATCTATAAACAATAATGTGTGGTTTTACCTATTTTACTAATGTATCATACTCATTATACTACGTATAAGAATATTGGAATCCCGCCACATACTGTAACGTTCAATTGTTACTTTACATCCAGCCAGTGCTGGTCAGTTTAACCTTTAAAAATTTAAGTATTTATTCCTTTTTAATTTTCTTGAATAAATAATACATTGTTAGGCAGATTTGGACTTTGGAACATGACATTCGCCTTATAGTAAGTCATACGACCGCTCATGAAAAGTAGCAAAACCAAACAACACCAAGAATTACAAAGCAATGCTTGGCAACCCACTGCGCTCGCCATCCTAAGACAAAAGATATTAACTGTCAATATGTAAAGTAAGTTACTAAGCTTATAGGGTCCTTCAAACCGAAACACATCATTGCAATTTACACTGCTGTTTTGCGGGAGAAATAAATATTGCGATGGTACCTACCCAAGCGGCCTCTCACATATGAGAAATCTACCACCAGCGTTACCCCAAGACGAAATTGCACTAGTTTTATCAATTTATTACATTTATGTCTTGTCTTGGCTAAGTGGACATGACTCTCAAAGCTTTATGCTTATAGAACTTTAACGTCAAAATAATTGGGGAAATTATATACAGTAATATAGTTTAAATCTTTTGTTTCTGACGTTATGTTATGTATTTTTATCAGTAACTTACAGTCGGTCATATGACTCATGTTTAGGAATAGATAATCTTGCAAAAAATATGTTATCATGCAGGTCAGGCTAGTTAAACTAACGGATTTTTATAATATTATCGCATTTTGCCTCAGCTGCAGAGTATCTGCTGGTAATAATATTAATATAATATTTTTCTTTCATCTTTTTACTTTTTTAATTTATTAGCCTTGGTGGACAGACGGTTGGAATGTGAATTCAAATTATTTTGCAATATACTTTGCCTGCTTAATTGGTCTAGTGATAGATGGTAGTGTCACGTCCTAAGTTTGATATCCAGGCTACTTAATCGCAATATCTTTAATGAGCTGCTCGAGGCTTGAATTTGAGTTCCTGTCTACATTTATTTTTTTATTTCATTGAATGATGAGACGATTATGTTATTCGCATGAATGCAAGCGATATAACCGCTCATGGACAGTAGCAAAATCAAACAACACCATGACTAAAAAAGCAATGTTGAGACTTACGATGTTAAGCCTCAACACGTCCAGCAGTTACTCTGGCTACAATGTCCTTCAAACTGGAAGACAACAATGCATTTAAACTGCTGTTTGATACGAAATTGCGGTAGTACCTACCCAGGTGGCGTCGCACATATGAGCGTCCTACCACCTCTAAAATTATCACAGTCATAAGATAAAATTAAATTCAACAAAAAGTGGCTAACTCCTATCAATAAGTTAATTTATCCCTCTGTATACACCATTAGGGGAAGAAAATTAGTTAATATCTATGAATAAATCTCAGGAAAAAGTAAACATTATTTAGCGTTGATATCATAAAGTCTAGAATACAAGTACCTCGAAGAAATATTCATAAATAAAAATAACAGGCGAAATGAATTTTGTCGAATTATAAATTACTATACCGTTGTTGATCCATTTATCAAGTAAATGGGCCCGTCGGCAATTCACGAATAATGTGATTCTCGCTGGATCATATTTTGATGTAGCAGGAAAAGGGATCTTCCGCTGTTTCATGGCCAATCGCAATCTGGAAGATAATAGTCGGAATAATGGATCCTTCGGTGGGATTCACGCTATCTGCATCTCTGCTCTCTTGTACCATGATATTTATATTTATTTAATAGGGAAAATGTCTTCCTGATTGGTCATTCTATGAAAAAAACATTTTTCATTGTATTTATTAATTTTTGGCAATAAATCCGAACGCTTGGAATTGTGTAGTAGGTGGCGGAATAATGAATTCCTTAGTGGATGTCTTTATTTATTTTATTATTTAATACTTGGATATATTACAATAGTTTAGTATATTTAATAGGGGAAACACCTTCGCAATTTGTAATTTAAAAAAATATATACTTTTTGCATGGTTCTTTTTATTTATTTATTAGCTTTCGGCCGCAACTTGCATCGCGTGTTAGTGTGGAGTGGATCTTTTTTCTTAAATATTGGAAAAAAAAATGAATTAGATACATGTATCTATATCAGCTCATATAAGTTCCACTGCAGGACATGGCCCTCCTCTTAAATCTTTTTATTATATAATCTTCTTATCTAAAGTGAGTGGTTAGGCCATATTATAGTCCACCACGCGGGCCTAGTGCGGGTTGGCGGATTTTACATACCAAAGGCATTGTATGTAAAGTGCGTCAGTAACTGATTTGAGGTGTACCCTGAGATTTCAAATTGCGATAAATAGTCGGCCACCACGCCTTTATATATCTGTCTGAAAGACTTAATATTTAAGATTTTCACACATTAAGTTCATCATTCATCATGGTGAAATAAAGTCATAAGAAAAAATTACATACTGTTTCCAGAATAAGGAAATATCGTTTATGTAAACATCAAATAGCTATAAATTAATTATATTTTATTGTACAAAAGGTAGGAGATTAAGAAATAATACAGTTTTCCACAAACCTGCATACAGTTTGACTGCGGTATCAATTTGTGGTTTTATGATAGTTGTTTATCCTATTATTGAATAGATCAATTAAGGCTTAATTTATTTGCTCAGATTTGGTTTATGTTTTGAATAGTTAAATTTTAATTTTATTTATTCAAATGAATGGCGAAATGAGTTTGCCATTCGCCTTATGGTAAGTGATACGACAGCTCATGTATGATATCCAAATCAAACAACACCATGCAAAGTAGTGCTTTGGCTTTAAACTGCCTCGCCATCCTGAACCATATGGTGTTAAGTCTTCATAAGTCCAGTAGTTAGTCTAGCTATAATGTCCATAAATCCGGAACACAACAATGCATAAACACTGCTGTTTGGCGAGAGAAATAGACATTGCTTTATGCTATACAGGGTATATATATATATATATACCTGCTATACCTGGAGGATCACTCGTTGATCAGTGACCGATAATACGGTTTCCGTCATAATCGATCGACGGGTGATCTTCTAGCGTTTGTCCTGCATCGCTGGGGTGAGGCGATTGACTGGCGTGGCGAGGCTCTTGCTGTGAGCCTCGACATTGCCAAGGCGTTTGATAGGGTTGGGTTGGGTTTGGCACCGTGGTCTTCTGTCCAAGCTTCCGGCATACGGTCTACCCGTCAACCTGTGTTCGTAGATTTCCGGCTTTCTGCATGGGCGTAGAATACGTGTAGTCGTAGACGGACACGCTTCGGCGCTCATGTCGGTAAATGCCGGAGTTCCTCAGGGCTCGGTGCTGTCGCCCACCTTGTTTATTCTGCATATCAATGACATGTTGTCGCTTGGCAACATTCATTGCTATGCAGATGACAGCACGGTTCATGGGCGATACCACTGCGGGCCTCCAGGTTGCCGTGTCGAAACTGTGAAGGGACGTGAAGATCTTGTCATTGAGCTCAACCGGAACTTGGATCTCATTTCTATATGGGGTTCCAGGAATATGGTTGAGTTCAATGCCAAGAAAACCCAGGTGTGTGCGTTCACGTGCAAAAATCCCCGTTCTCTCCCGTCCCCATTCTTCAGGGTACTCCTCTCTCAGTGCGGAATGACCTGTGTATCCTTGGTGTGGATATCCGCTGTGATCTCAATCCAAGGAATCACATCGAGGGCGTAATATCTGCCACATCACGCAGGGTTGGAGTCCTGAACAGGGTGCGTCGGTTTTTCACGCCCAGTCAGCTTTGCCGCTTATATAAAGCGCAGGTCCGGCCGGGTATGGAGTACTGCTCGCACCTCTGGGATGGATCCGCCCAGTACCTGCTCGATGCCTTGGATGGATTGCAGCGGCGGGCCATCCGCATTGTGAATGATGCAGACGTTACGAGCAACGTTGCGAAGCCATAGCTTGACGGTCCACACCATCCCGGCGCGAACCAAACGGTTCTCAAATTCGTTTTTGTGCCGCACCGTCAGGCTGTGGAATTGTTTGCCGGCGCACGTGTTCCCTCCTTCCTACAATCCTGGGTCCTTCCGTCGCGGTGTGAAGAGGCACCTTAGCAGGCCGGCATAATTGTTTCCATTGGCATGGGACTGCCGTCCGATGCCAATGGATACTCTGCCTGGGCGGCATTGGCACTTTCCATCAGGTGCAATGCCGCCACTATGCCAGGACAGTATACAAAAAAAAAAATCAAGAAACCGAAAACGAAGCCGGATGTTATTTTAAGCGACTTCAGACACAATGCAACAGAAAAAGTTGCAAAAAGCGACAATGTTTTCTGTTATTTTTTTCCCATGACCATAATATTTGGGTGGTAAATACATTTCTTCCTAAAATAATAGTGTATACCCTTTTATTTATCTAAGGTGTAAAAGAGATTAAATTATTATTTTATCAAAAACTATGGATTTACCACCCAATACACTGTGTTTGTACTCGCTAAAACTACCACCCGGCTTCGTTCTCGGTAGCAGTCTTGATATACCCAGTATAGGTACATTATATGGTCTTATTTCAATTATATTTTGGATAGTTTAGGATTTTTTCATATTTAATATTTTCTTTTTCAAATAGCTTGGCGATCAAATAATTAAAATTCTCTGACTGATCAGATTAAACTTAAAACAAAAAGTACTTAAAAGCAGACGTTGTACGAATAAAATTGTACTGTAGTTAGCTAACAGCTTAGGATGTTGTTAGTAATTAGATTTAAAGTTATGAGACTGAAATGTACCTCTGGTAGGGATGCTGTTGCAACCTAAGGGATATTACGTGAAATGGCATGGGATTTTTTTATAACAGTACCAGAACGCGTAAACTTTATGGCGCCTAACATTCACACAAACTAACTGCACAAAATGTTCGAATCTTCTATCATACGTCGCAACCATAGAATAAGTTCGGAGAAAATGATAAGCATAATACAGGATAGTATTGATTTTTAGAAGTTGAAATCTTATATCTTACTCCGGAAGTTGAACATCCGAGCATTCGAAGTTCGTATCGTTTCATACAGTAACCCACTGGATTTGGTAACAGCAAATAAAACATTCGAGTCTGGGTGTTGAAGAGCCAACAAGTCTCGCGTAGTTTCAGATACATGCGATTCTAGATTTGCTAAGATAATGCAAAAGTATTAAGAATTAATTGACTCAAATGTTAACAAATGCGATAAAAGTTTTTATTTGTGTTTATGCTATACACATATTACAACGTCTCTGCCGAGATTTATTATTTTTATTTTTGTTGCTAAAGTAAACCTATCTTAGAATACGATAGGTTTGTCCGGTAAACACAAATCTAATTTATTTATTTATTCATTCAACACACACAGTCATTAAAGGTTTATATCGAATTCGAACTGGCGGGATTTTACAAAAATCTTGAATAAAATATCCTTAACAAAAAATGATAAAGTAATCAACAATACGATAGCTGGTTTCGATCTAAATTAAAACCAAAGCGGTGTATCGTCTGTAACTGAACTTTCAAGGCTGGGAAACCATACCGCTCTGAAATGGTAAACACTCCGCTTGTCTCATACATTAATAATGTCAAAATATCACCCAGCCTTGTATCTCGAATGGAATTGAATTTTAAAGCTTCCATTCAAATGAAAATACTCTTCATATTTCCACCTATTATTGCTGGACAAAGAGATTATTAAACGTCAAACGGATGAAAGGTGTATTCATTCTTATAATTCAAAGAGGATCGCTTTGTTTTTATTTGTCTGTTTTAGTGGGTATTTAACTTATTTCTTAGACAATTTATGAAGATTTTGCCTCAGTATAATCGGGACTGGTGGGTGGGTAGTTTTTTTTAAATTAGTAGCATAATTTTTAAGATAATCATAAGGTTTGTGATGGGAATTGGCAGCTTCTACCGCTATCACCAAACGGCTTAAAGTTTTTTATATGGTCAAATAATCATACAAATTAATGAGAGTATTATTGATAGCCTATGTTCCGCGGCCAAACAGCTAGGAAGAAGTCGTTCAAGTTTGCCCCCTTGTCTTTCGCGATACGACTGATTAATTTTTACTTACGACTGATTAATTGACTGATTATTTCGCAACATATTGATATTGTCATTGCCGCCTTCCCAAATTCACAGAGATGGCACAAAGGTGCACTGAAGGAAGGATTATAAAATGTTTAATCTCTGTTGTAATATTCTTGGTTGTAAGGTATACATGTTCTGTTGTATTTAATTGTATATTCCATGTGTAGCAAGCAATGTCGCATTATTTTTGAAAGCTGTTTAAGGTATTTTATTAAAGGTTATATACAAATAAATAAAAAAAAATCACTGACTATGAACACAGACGAGTTAGCAGACCATCGAATAGTAAGTACTGTATCAGCCCATATACGTCCCAGTGGCAGGGCACGGGCCTACTCTATAATCGAGAGTACGATTGAGAGTGGTTAGGCCAGAATAGTAAGTAGCAAGTGCTTTTTATGACCTTTAGTAATGCACGTAGCTCAGTAGGCCTTCTACCTATTGTGTAGGAAGTACAAAATAATAATTACAGCAGATTTTTTGAAACATAAACTTCAATAATGACAACTTACGTGGCGCAGTTGGTTAGACGCCGACTGTAAAACGAGAGGCCGTGGGTTCGATTCCCGCACCGAAACAAATATTTGTGTGAAACGTAGTTATAGTTCCTGATACCCAGGACACAAGGCTCGATCTTATTGTGGGGTCAGGACTATGTATGTAACTGTTGGGCGTATTTATTTATAACTATGTAGGTACTCATGTAGCGCAAAATACAAAATTTGAACCTTTCACAGTGTTACACAGCGTTGCCATAGTAGTTGATTCACTTAAAGATAGTTATTTTTGGAGCAAATTATCGTTAATTACTCGTTGGTCTAAACATCTAGTCTAGGCAATTGCTGTTAAACTTCAGCGACGCACATTAATCTTCATTACTACATAGTATAAAACAAAGTCGCCTCCCGAAGTCTGTCTGTCTCTATGTATGCTTAGATATTTAAAACCACACAACCATTTTTGATGCGTTTTTTTTAATAGACTGATTCTTAAATTAAGAACCAAATTTCATAATGATAATGACTGCCACGGCGACGTAGTTGTACTACATTACGGTTACAAAACTGAGGTCTCGGGTTCGAATCCCGGATCGGGCATCCAGTGATATTGGATTTTTCTATTCATTGTCAGCCCGGAGTCAGGAATTTGTACCCGATACTATACTGGGCACAAATTCCTGATAGTCTTGCCCGATATCACATCTTGAGATGGAACATACAAGGCGAAATGTAGGTGTCCTGGCACCTCTGCCTACACCTTCCGGGAAAAAGGCGTGAGTTTATGAATGCATGTAATAATAAATTATTATTATTCATACAAAAATAATACATAAACAAAACGCTATTAGTAATGAGACACCAATCATATATATAAGGCACAATAGATCATGGGCCTCTCCATGGTTACCTAAAACACCTTTTGCATTGTGCGGACGAGTATTGTTTCAGCAGATTTCCCTTATGGGGATATATTCAATACTGAGTCAGGGTCCTTTGTTATATCCCATTCTCGGAGCACGCTTTGTTTCACAAAAAATGGATCGGATTTGTCGACGAAGCGTTGTCTTTTGTCAGATTATATCAGATAATATGTAATGATTGATTAATATCTAAATTTAGTGTTTTATATTAACACCTTTGAACTTGATGTGTGAAGTCCAAAAAGAGTATTTACATAAACGCTGAAATATTTTACAGTAGGAGTAGGCAGAGGTGCCAGGACAACTTCATTTCGCCTTGTATATTCCATCCCACTATGTGACAGAGGGCGAGCCTATCCTCATTCTCGGGCTGATAATGAATAGAATAATCCAATATCACTTTAACCGACTCGGTATTCGAACCGAAGGCCTTAGTATGGTAATCCTACTGTAGTCTCCATTCCTAACCAGAACCACGCGTGCTGGCTTGCGAAGCCATAGCTTGACGGTCCACACCATCCCGGCGCGAACCAAACGGTTCTTAAATTATTTTTTGTGCCGCACCGTTAGTCTGTGGAATTGTTTGCCGTCTCACGTGAGCCCTCCTTCCTATAATCTTGGGTTCTTCCTCCATAGTGTGAAAAGGCATAATTTGTCTATTGCCATGAGACTGCCGTCCTATGCCAGTGGACACTTTGCCATGGCGGCATTTGCGCTCACCAACAGGCGCAATGCGGTCACTATATAAAAAAAAGTATGTCTACGCCACTGCAACTCCTGTAAGCTAAGATCAACAGTGGCACTCATTTTAATGACACCGAGCATTAAAGCTCGGCGAGTCTCCGGGAATGTCTAACTTGTCTTTAACTCGCAACGAAATTAATAATGAAGTAAATAATAGGTGGAGTTGGAAATATTATAAATACTAGCTGTCGGGCCCGGCTTCGCCCGGGTGCAGATAGTTTTTGAGTCCAATCCACATCAAGAACATATTATTTCGCGTGTCTACTAACTATATTTCCCGCGTGCCGTCGACTATATTTCCCTTCCGTAGGAGAGGACATCCCGTGCCAACAATTTGAATTTGAAAGAGTAGAAAATATGTATATTTGGTTTCCTGACTCATCCCACGGGAACACTACATTTTTCGGGATAAAAAGTAGCCTATGTGTTAATCCAGGGTGTCAGCTATCACTATACCAAATTTCATCAAAATCTGTTGAGCCGTTTTTTCATGAAAGAGTAACAAACATACATACAAACTTTCACCTTTATAATATTAGTAAGGATTAGTGGTGGAAAATAATCAACTTTCGGTGGTGGTCCTATAATGCCGACTCGCTAGCTCGGAAATACACACCATAATAATATGTACACTGACGGGAATCGCGACGCACTTGAATGTCTCACAATAAAGGGTTTCTTTTCAATTATAATGTGCGTATTTTATTTACCTGCCTTCACCCTTCACTTATCGGGCCCGCGCAGCTTTTTATATTGTGTCCCTATATTGAACATACGTAGTTCTGTCATCTGTCGTCTATATCACGTAATTACGTTCTTTTTTTTTAAAGTTTTACTAGTATAAAGAATAATGGAAACATGACTATCCTATTTACATCACTTGCTATTTACATAAATGATTGATCATAATAAAATGTTTTGTATTTTTCGATTTAATAAAACTTATGGGGCCTTATTAATACACTCGGACGAGCGAGGGATTAAACATTAGCCCAATGCTTTAAAATTTACTAATTTATTTTGGACATTCTTTTTACTTTTAAAATCAGTGCCCTAACAGGATTATCATGTTACTATCTAGCTATTAATAATAATAGAGTGAATTCTCAAGCCCAAGGCCTAAAGTTAATCCTTCACTCATCCGAGTTTATTAATAAGGCCCCGTAGAGTCCATATTATAACAAATATTTTAGAAATATAATTCATATTAAATAAATCTAAGTCATTTTGCATGACGTTAATCCTGTTATTGATAGGCTTAAACATTTAGCATGAGGCGAACGACCTACTCTGAATTAAAAAAAAAAGAACTAAACCGAATAAACGCTTAAAATTCAAATATTTTACGTACAATACTCTAACTCTTCTTTGAAAAATGAAACGAAATTCGCTGAATATCCGGCCAAAAATTCCAGCAAAGTAATCCGACAGTGCCTTCTAATGCGTACTACTGTCTCCGTAAATCCATCTTCCGTCGACCAGATTACGAGTGTTTAATGCTGAAAGTTCCTGTGACGCTCAAAAACGAATCTAATGCATCGCACACGTAATGCTAAAACCTGTACTTGGCAGTTTGATTTCGCTTTTAGGAACTCTTATTTGCTTATGGACGGTTTTTGCTTGCAGCAGATCAACTTGCAATTTAAGTGAAGTCGGTAATATGAGCATTATGGATGTTGTAACTGAATTTGGTTTATGGTTTAACGTGGTTCTGAAAGTCATTCAAAACAATTATGGCGGTTTATTTGATTTTTTCTTCACGATATGACGATACTGTTCTCCTTATTTCTTTACGCATACCGGCTTGCGAAGCCATAGCTTGATAGTTAAAACAATCTTAGTGCGGACCATTAGGGTCGCACTTTTTGTGTTCACGTGTTCGTCTTTCTATAGAACCCTCGGCCCTTCCGTCTTAGCAAGAAGAAGCAATCCAGACTGACTTTGCAGTGCGAGATAAAAAATAAACAAAAAACATTAATTTTGTCCATAATATAGCCTAATATATATTTTTTGTTCACAGCCCTTCTTCTTGAAACATTGAAGACAGTACAACGAGCAATATGTGACGAAGAAATGGTAGAAATACAGTGTCCCAACAAGACTGCTATAAGCATACTCGTCGCTCAGTATGGGAAGGCGGTTCCAGAGAATTCGCCGTGTGCTGCAACAGCTATAGATAATGAACCGGATCAGAATTGCAAACTATCTAATCCGATGCAGGTAAGAAGTTTTATTATATATTTTAATAAATGGAATGATGAGAGAAACTGATATTTATCTGATTGTATCACGTCTGCCCATGAACAAATGCGCTCAATTTGGATCTGTTGTTATCAAGCATTTCATGGTCCTGTAATGCGCATATCTTGTAAACAAAATTCAATAGAACTCCCTTTGTTTGGCCGCAGTAATTGCAAAAACCCTAGTACTTATTGAGACGACCTCTTGCACCCAAAGGGTCTATCAACTACTTTTAAAATAGTGTTTAGATACTGCTTAATCATTTTCTCCCTTCTTTGATCTTCATAACCTTTTGAATGCACAATGGCGTAATAATCTTAGATGTATTGATGATGTGTAGATTTTTGATCGTTCGTTTTGTTTCAGTACTCCCTACTGCAGACCGTGGTGGAGGCATGTCAAAAGAAGCCGCAATGCAGATTTAGCACCAAACCAAAACCTGACATTGCAAACCGCTGTCCCTTCCCCAGGATGTACGTGGAAGTGTCATACAAATGTCGACCTCGTAAGTATTGGAATAAAGTAACTATATAATATTGGGGAAACCTATAATATTAAAAGGGAGCAAATCTTAACATAATAAAACGCAAAAGCTGTAATGATCAAATTAGAGACCCATGCAGGTGTATTCCATACTTTAAAGAGAAATGGCCATTCTTCGTCAGGATATGCTTTGTTTGAATGCCTATATGCTATGCCTAGTAATAATAATAACAAAATATCACATACATAGACTTGATCCCACACCTATCAGGAACTACGAGAGACTTTTCGGTCTCACTAACACCCAGACCCGAGACAAATACCTGCGGTTCACACAAATATTCACACACACACAGAACGGTTACACGGTTCACACCAGAACCACGCGTGCTGGCTTGCGAAGCCATAGCTTGACGGTCCACACCATCCCGGCGCGAACCAAACGGTTCTCAAATTCGTTTCTGTGCCGCACCGTCAGGCTGTGGAATTGTTTGCCGGCGCACGTGTTCCCTCCTTCCTACAATCCCGGGTCCTTCCGCCGTGGTGTGAAGAGGCACCTAAGCAGGCCGGCATAATTGTTTCCATTGGCATGGGACTGCCGTCCGATGCCAATGGATACTCTGCCTGGGCGGCATTGACACTTTCCATCAGGTGCAATGCCGCCACTATGCCAGGCCATTATAAAAAAAAAAGAAAAAAAAAATATTTGTTTCGATACGTGATCGAACCTGCGGCCTATCGTTTACCGTATCGTTAGCCGACGTCTAACCAACTACGTCATGGAGGCTGTCACAAAAATACATACATACATAAACTCACGCCTATATCCCAGAAGGGGTAGGCAGAGGTGCCAGGACACCCACATTTCGCCTTGTATGTTCCGTCCCACAATGTGATAGGTGGCGAGCCTATCGCCATATGGGGCACAAATTCCTGACTCTGGGCTGATAATGAATAGAAAAAATCATGTAATTAAAATCAAAACATAATAGTGATAATCGTACTAGGCAATTTTTGGCTCGTACACATGTAGAATATATTAAAGGGGAAATACCAAAGAAAGAATATGAAGAAGCGAAAACATTTCTATAAAAGTAAAGTGCGAACACATAAAAACGATATGCTAAAATTTCGTTTAGGAGTATAATAATCGATTTCAATTGTCGATGGCGCGGTAACAGCAAAGAAAAACATTACATTGAATAAGTGCGATAATATTTTTCCTTTATGCTTGGAGCTTTAGCCGCCGCGGCCATTAGGAGCAAATTATTGGTTTCCCTTGTTTTACTTATCAGACGGTTTTTCTCTTCCGCGCCTTAAGAGACTTATATATTTATTGTATTTTTGTTACATTTCTGTTTTCACATTATCTTTACCCATTTGATTAATCTTGACTTTACATTGATGTTTCCGGTGAAGTGACGTTGCGGTATCCAGTTGTTATTATTGTCATTCTGTGGGGTTACTCTATAGTCTATACAAACGATACGAACTTCGAATATTCGGATATTCGACGTCCGGAGTAAGATATAAGATTTCCACTTCAAAAAAACAATACTATTCTCAATTATACTTATAATTTTCTCCAAAGTTGGTCTATGGTTGCGACGTACGATAGAGAAATCCAACATTTTGTGGAGTATCTAGGCACATTAGTGAAGTTTATGGACAACGTCTGAATATTCGAAGTTTGTATTGTTTTTATAGAGTAACCTCCCTGGATAGTTTTGTTTATTCTGTATCTATATCACTCCACATACATATGTACATATATACATCACACTGCTTGGCACGGGCCTCCTCTACAATCAAGCGCACGATTGAGAAAGGTTATATATATATATATATATAGCCCACCACGCTCGCCTAGTGCGGGTGGGTGAACTTTTACATACCATAGAAACTTTTCCGAATCGCTATGGTGTGCAGGTTTCCTCACAATAGTTTTCTGCATCATTATATTGCGTGGCGATTGACTATTAATACATACATGGCTCCGAAAAGTCAGAGGGGTGTCAAGTCAAGCGTCAGTCAGAGAGTCAAGCACTTGTTCATCCACAGATATATTATAAAAAGAATATCACTGTGACCGTTCAAGCTACATAGATGCCCAATGGAACTATACAAGACAACATTTCACCAATTATAGGAGTCTTGCTGTCGTTGAAGATGGGAGGATAAAAGTGGAATGTTTCCAGTTGAATCCCATCCTTTCCTCTTTCTCAAGTCTCAGATCCATGTTTTCCTTCTTCCTATAATCCTGGCTCTTTATGCTGTAGCGTGATGAAGCAATTACGAAGACTGGCATTATTGAATAGTGTAAGATCACTTTTTGTGGTCAGTATTCTTTCTCTCTCTCTCCTTTCTCTCATCCTAAGGTTGGTTGGAAAAAAATGTCTTATGAAATAAGGTCGCCGATTGTACTTATATTTAGTTATATTTATTTTTGTATTTTACCTGATGTACAATAATAAATATATATATAATTTAATGAATAAATTGCAATTAATATCAGAATATTATTTAAAAAAAAACAATGAAACGATCAGGGAAAGCGCATTCACAATTATGATTTAACATGTGTACCTGACCGAATTAAAGCGCCAAATACTATTCATGCTGCATGCAAAAACATTACGGCACTATCAAATTCAACCATAGGAAATCCATTAGTAAACGCAGAGCTGTCTCGAGGATTTCCGTAATGACCTGTTTGAAGAGGCCTGCCTTTAGTGACTTCCTAAAACCTTGAGGTGAAAATTGCGTTTGCTACGTATTTTTTTCTGTTGCTTTGAATGACGATACGAGGGTGCCATTCAATTGATAGTAAGTAATACGACCGCTCATAAATAGTAGCAAAACCAAACAACACCTTGGATTACAAAGAAATGCTTGGCATTCCACTGCGATCACCATCCTGAGACATAAGATGTTAAGTCTCAATATGTCCAGTAGTTACTCAGGCTACATTTTCCTTCACACCGAAACACAATAGTGCATTAACACTGCTAGTTGCCGGGAGAAATAGACATTGCGGTGGTACCTACCCAGGCAGCCTCTCACATATGAGAGATCTACCACCAGTGAACCGTAGTCGCGACTCAAGAACTTGTTGACTCTATCAGCCATCATTTTCCGTCTTGCCCATTTATAAAAAAATATAATAAGCTGCGATATTATTAACTGCTACTTCCAATATAATAAATTCTAGTCAATGTAGCGTTTATTTTAATAATATACAAAATTACCTTTCTATGTCAGCCGTTTATTAGTTTTTCTTAAATTGGACGTTTATAATACTGTGTAAAATGTGTTCGTAATTTACGTGGAAACCGTAATGTGTAGGCGTAATATTCTAATTTAGTAGTGAATGTGGTATATTTGGAAAATCAATTAATTAATTTTCTCAATAGAGTTGATGATGATTGACTTGTCTGGTGGTTTGACAGTCGCAAATACCGATCTCATAATAACATAATATTATGTACTCCTATTGTATCGTCCTTATTATAAACAAAGACATCTTCTATAGTACGTAAGGTTTACCTTCAAATACTTGTTTTTATTTATTTATATTTTATTTTATTTATATATGCTTTATTGTACACCAAAATGACAAAAGACACATACAAGTACTTAAAAACTAAAGGCATGGTTACAATAGGCGGCCTTATCGCTAGCTGCGATCTCTTCCAGGCAACCTTTGGATGGACTGGATCATTGTGAAATTGAAATAAAGACTTGTATTATAATTGTGGAAGTTTGTACATAATATGTATGGGTGAGTCAGGAATTTAAATACACATATTACCTAGGTGCTGCTATCACTGGTGGTAGGTCTCTCATACTATGTTAATGGCCGGCGAGATAGGTACCACCACAATGTCTATTTCTCCTGGCAAACAGGAGTGTAAATGCATTGTTGTGTTACTGTTTGAAGGACATTGTAGCCAGAGTAACTACTGGACAGATTGAGACTTAACATCTTATGTCTTAGGATGACGAGCGCTAGTATCGCTTTTCATCAGGCGAATGGCAAGCTCGTCTCGCCAGTCATAGCAATAAATAATAAAGCTACTCTTTAAAATTGGAATGGATGGCATGGGACAGGAGAGGACAGGTTTGCGTGCTTTTCGTCATGGGATCAAATGAGATGGCACAGAACGGGACTTTATGGAACGGTACGGGAAAAGGAGTATAGTTGCCATCGGTACGTTCACTTTAAATGTAAAACAAGTACGCGAAATAATATTATGTTGTTGATGTGAACTGGGCTCAAAAACTATCTGCACCCGGGAAAAACCGGGTCCAACTGCTAGTATAGGATATATACGATACTATAAATATGAGTCTACAGGGATCGTACGTTTGCGCTTTTGCGAAAATCGACACAAAAAGTGCATAACCACAGCGCCTTTCGGTATTAAATATATCACTTTTATGAGCTTTGGTTTAATCAGATCGAAATATTTAAAATATGAGATACTGGCTTTATCCTCAACTTTGCCTGCGTCGAATTACGCTTCAAATGGGACAGGTACTTAATTTTTACCGCAATTAAAATATAAAATAAAGTGTACATTAAAATAATTATGATTCATCATTACTGATGATGATGATGATGGTTAAGTGAGTTAGATCATCATTGACAATTAACATTTACGTGAGATGATTAAATAGTGTCTGCTAGAGACGTTTGGATTACAAACCACCGCTGAAGAACGTTCCGGATAAAGTGCGTGGTGGCCTGTTGGTAAACGGACTAGACGCGGCTGCCAACATGTTCACGGTGGTCGCGGGTTCGAATCCCAGGGCACACCTCTGACTTTTCGGAGTCATGTGTGTATTGATAGTCAATCACCACGCACTAAAACGGTGAAGGAAAACATCGTGAGGAAACCTGCATACCATAGCGATTCATAAGAATTTCTATGGTATGTAAGTCCGCCAACCCGCACTTGGCCAGCGTGGTGGACTATATGGCCTAACCACTCTCAATCGTATTCTCGATTGTAGAGTAGGCCCGTGCCCTGCAGTGGGACGTATATGGGCTGATACAGATAGGGTAAAAGCCGGATAGTTGCCACACTTTTTAAAAAGCTCCTTTAAAAAATGTGTACCAATACATTTTTTATTCAAACTGTATTCTCAAACATAGTTCATTAATCTTCTAACATACCCTATCTATAAAAAAATTACAAATATTATAAATTTTAAGTAAATCCAGTTTAAAATGACCTCTAAAAAAGAGGATAGTTGCCTACTATGGCGGATACTAGCCTAACGTTAAAAATGGTTGGGGGGGATACTTGCCCAATGTGAGGATAGATGCCCGTCTGTTTTGTTTTCAAATAAAAATGAACTTATATTCATTTAAATAATCAGTTTTTATTATTAAATACAATCTTTTATTAAGTGTTAATTAAAGTTAAATTATAATTATAAAATTATAACAATAATAGACTCCAAAATAGTAAATAAGTCTCCAAAATAAAAATGTAATGTTATTATTTATTTTGAAAATAGAACAATAATCAAAATTAGAATTAACTTTGGCATTAGCCTCTATTAAGTAAGCATTCAGTCCTTATAACTTACTGAGATCCTGTATTATGTACTAAGTACTAAGAGAAATTAAATTATTACCTAATCAACACTTAATTTAAAATAAATATTTATCTTAAATATAAAAATATGGCAATCAACTTTGGTAAGCGATTCGACCGCTCTTGAACAGTAGCAAAACCAAACATCTTGAATTACAAAGCGATACTTGGCATTCCACTGCGCTCGCCATCCTGAGACATAAGATGTTAAGTCTCAATATGTCCAGTAGTTACTCTGGCTACAATGTATATGAGAATATGCCATAAATCCGGGTATATAAACGGATATTTCGTTGATACTTTTTTGTTTTTTATTTGGTTCTTCGAACGCAAGTGTTAAACTATCTTCTGTCCAGTTGATGTGGCGCGGCACCACGCCTGGCTTTCGTTTATACTTGCGAGGCATTTTGCTGTTGAGTATTTATTTTATTTAACATAAACTTTAGTAAAACCAAATAAAAATAACCTAGAAAAAATAGTAAAAGCAAATGAAAAAAATTACTAAGAAAAAAATATGTCTTTGCTTGTTAAAAACGTATAGTTACAGATAGTTACCGCAGGGCAACAATCCGCAAAAGACAGTAGGGCAACTATCCGATTTGATACGGATACTTGCCCTTTTTATTTACGAAATAAATAAAACATATTTAACAATAAAACCTAATAAACAGTGCAATTTAAACTCTAATGCATTCAAAGAAATATATTTTTGACTGAAATCGCTATCAGTTATAAAAATATTTAACGGAGATTACTTACCAATATAATTCTGGCGCTTGTCAAAGTATCACCGCGGAAGATTTTTTCATACACGGACAAAATAAGTGCGCCTACTTCAACTGCTTATGCGGCACCGAGGCCTGCGCGGGGGCGGCTTTTAATTGTGATCAAAAAGAAACACTGTCAATACGTCTAACATAGAGCATTTGAAACTGAGGCATGTATCCGTCCGAGGCAACTATCCGGCTTTTACCCTACAGATATCATAAACGAAAGACATTCATGGTTTCCAACATTCACATATTCCTCTTTAATCTAGAAGGCACGTCTTGTAAATTAATGGTTAAGAGGACAAAAATGTATACCAATTATTTATTTTATAAGTCCAATATTATTTTATATAATAAAATATTCTCTAAATCTGAATGGCTCTACACAAATATTTCTTGGCTACACAAATATATGCCTCGTGAATGAATCGTACTGACTTACGTACCTTCAACTTCATAGTTGGATTATACAACATGTAACAGATTTAAATGTAAAAGCGGAAAGTAGTACGTTCAGAATCAGCTACTGAACCGATATCAACATTTTTTTTGGTAGGTATTTTTTTTCAAAATAATTAGTTAAGACCAAGTAAATTACAGACACTTTCATTTAGTACTCCGAACAAACGAAATTGAAACGTAACTCCAGGAGATAAGATCATTTTTAAATGAATCACTAAACGAATACTCTAATAAACTAAATAATGAACAAAAATGAACTTTATTTCGATAGTCATAAAGTTTATTTAAGCAATCTATCATTAATCAAACGCACACAACGATAGGCCTCAATAAACGTAATAAGCTACCAAAATAAATAACTATCATATTCTCTTTTCCGCACATTTAACTACAACTAGATAGAGCAGGATGCAGCTATTGTTTAATGCAATTTGATCCATCCGACAAACGATGGCGCGCGCGGCGCGGCGGTACATCAGAAGGCAACCGGTATAGGGATGCGCCGCGATAAAAATTACTCCCGGTATTTGCAAGACCGGGCGATCTAAATCCCGCGCAATACATGCACATAAATGAAACAAATTAAATTGTAACAAAATCACTATGAAATGAAACAACAAGTAGGTATTTCTATGAAAAATAATTTCGCGGGACGTTAAAATGGTGATTAAATTCGGTTTGTAATTTTGCTACAATGTATGCGGAATTCCGGTGTGTCTAATATCCCGTTATTGCAATCCCTAAATGGACACCGACTATGTGAAAAAAATCCAGTCGTGCACCGCAGTTATCTGTGTCTACTTGTGTTTAAGTGTTTAGTAGATATTTCGATAACTTTCGCGCGCGATGTCTTTTCGGTATTCGAATATTGAATACACTGAAATGGTGAGAACTTTGGCACTGTGTGGTGATAATGTATCATTGGCATGCAGGACATTTAACAACAGGCACGGCCGCGGCACCAGCGTAGTGTCCGACAGTATCTCGATGCTGAGTTCGGAGAGCGCTGGATAGGTCGCGGCGAATCTGTGCAATTGCCTCCTAGGTCACCCGACTTGACGCCTCTTGACTTTTTTTGTGGGGACGTAATAAATCTCTGGTATAACTAGACTACTTAAAAAGTAGAATAGTGGCAGCCTTCCTAAAAGTGAAAAGTGACACTGAAGTTTTACATAAATTACGTGAACAATTACGCAAATGTGCATCAAAGTGTATCAAGGTGGTGGACATTTCGAACATATTTTAAAAAGAAATCGCCGCATGAGTGAACACGTAAGTTAATTTTGTTGTATTTTTTTGTGTTGTGATTCCCAATCTAGTCTTCATTGTTAGATATTGCGTTATCTAATTATCTTATTCATTAGTAATGCAAAATAAATGACGCCCGTATCCTGCCCGCCTGTAGGAACGAAGTTTAGCGGAAGTGAAATTAATAATATTTTATAGCCGATTCATGCAAAATATTGTCTTACGTTGGGTTCGTATGCATTATATCTAGTAAGTAAAATATTTAGATTTTATAGCTAAAACACAAATGTTATGCTTACAGATTAAATTAATAATAATTTGTTTACCAAACCACCCAGTAATCAGTTACGTACGTAATTTGTATTTCGTTTATTGTCAGCTGTTTCTGCCGGCGCGCGCGGCGCAGCGATCGACGTTAGGTACTCGTGTGAATGACTCTTGTGTACATGTGTGCGTGTCCGCGAGCGTGTGTAGTAGTACACTCTTATTTGTAACTCGTAAGGTGACCATCTTAAGTGCCTACATTTGGTATAACTAATTTCATAAATAAAAGATTTTGTAATTATGGGAGTACGATTTCAAAGCATAAACTATGATTGCAATAATATTTTAAAGTTGGGGTGTCTGAGGTTGTGAATTAATCCTGTTACACGTTGTATATTATTATAACCAACTGCTCCATTAAGGCTCTTGTTTGTCAAAACATCAAAAACCCTTTTCATATTACTACATTATTCAATACCTAATGTTTATCAAGTCAGAAATGTCAATACATAGGTACAATCCATCTCATTTCTATTATACAGGGTGATATTTCCATATGGTATTTAATTTAAACCATATGTTCCTAACCACTCCAGGTAACATTGTACTAAATTTGAATAAAAACTGCTTTAATAGTTTTGTTAAAAATCGCGTTTTGAGGTTTCAAGTCAACGCCTATCCAAAAAAAACTCATATTTTTTTCAAATGATGTACAATGCCACCTAGGGTAATGAAAAACATATGGGTTAAATTAAGTACCATGTCTTAATATCACCCTGTATTTATAACCAAATGTTTATAAACCCAAGACGACAAGGAAAAGACAGGGCTGCCGTCACATTACTATAGTAATCAATACAAAATGCATACAAGACGCTAACCAAAGACAGACAGGGTTGCTACCTAGCGTGACGCGACGTATTTACGAGAGCCCTTGCAAGTATTGAAGTGATTTACGTCCGGTTAATAAAATCGAGGTCGGTGGCCCCGGGGTGGCTCGACGTGGCCCCGGGGTGGTCTGGGGTGGCCTGGCGGGCGTGGTGCAGGAGTGGCAAAGGTGCGGTCCTCATTATTAGACGTAGGCGATGCCAACGCTCCCCCGCGATAGTGCTGGAGTGTTTTAGAAAATTGCTCTTAGGTAAACGACGTGGAAATACGTGGTTTATAATTTTATTACTTGTAGCAGATAATCTTGTAAGTTGTAAGTGTTAGAAAAATACGGGAAAATGTTATGTTATTGTACAGCATTCTACCAAGAAGACAGTTTCAAACAAACCAAAAATGTATTTTAACAATACTTTCACCAATATGTTTGCGATCAAAGTATAATATTATTCTTAAATAAGTTCTTTTGTCACCAATAGTTTTTAATATATTTTTTTAACCGCCTACGCTGTATGCTCCGTTTTCGCATAATACTAAAGACATATTTATATGCAGAAAATAAATTGAAAACCTTTTAATACCTTTTGGGGAAAAATATGAGGGGTTAAGATGTGTGTGAGTTTTGAATGTGCCTATAGAAATACAGTAACCGAAAGAATCACATCGAAGACACATTAATATTTAAACGAACAAAAACACAACACAAGAAAATTGGCAGCAATAAAACTTAACCCTATTCATATCTCCATAACATTAGAAGACAGGTAACTAATACAAAATAACCCTACACCGGTACACTCGCCATTAATATTACTTAGGGCTGCTGATACCCTTCCGCTAAGTATAAAACACTCGGACTCCTAATTGATAAACGAACACTCAAGCCCATGCTTTTATCGTATTGCTGGTTTCGGATTACATACTAATGGACGCGAAAGGGTTAACGTGTTTACATTTCATTGTGTTGGGTTAGTTTGTGTGGCTAAGGCTATGTTTGTTTATAATTAATCACCTGAATTTTTTGTTTGGTATTTTATGTAGTTATTTGACTATAGTTTAAGGTTTAGTCTTCGTCATCTTTGGGCTCGCTTTCTTCAAATTTAAATTAAGATTACTCATTCTACTGGTGGTATTTTTCATAGGGTTTTTTAAACTATACAATTATTGTTTCTGATAGACAAAATAAATGAAAAAAAAAAAATACAAGTTTCATTAAATATGTTTAATGTTCGCGGTTATTTTTTTTTAATAACGATTTAAAATAATTTTACCAGAAAAATAATTTCAAAAATAATAAATTGTCTACTTCATATTACACTCATTCAAATTCGTTCATTTCATAACTAAGCATATTATATAAATCCTTTTACAAGAGATTTTACAAACAGGTGTCCCAAAACGGAGGGGTCAAGGTCACCCTGAATAACACGTAATTGACCTCTGATTGGACCATTTCAACATTGACGTTAATGTAGCCGCAATCAGAGATCTAACCCTTGCGTGATGCCGAATACAATGGACGACACGATTTAATTAAATCTGTACCTACATATATTTCTTCGTGGTTATTTACTCGTATTATAAATTATACATTCATTGATATTTGAAATTTGTAGTACATACAGGGTATATCAAGACTGCTACCGAAAACGAAGCCGGGTGGTAGTTAAAGCGACTTCAGACACAATTCAATAGAAAAAGTTGCAAAAAAAAGCGACAATTTTTTTTTGTAATTTTTTTTCCTATGACCATATTTGGGTGGTAAATACTTTTTTTTTTCAAAAATATTTTTTTTATTTATAAATAATCTAAGATATAAAAGTGTTGAAATTATTATTTTAGTAAAAACTATGTATTTACCACCCAAAAATAACGATATTTAAAAAATCATAAAAAATTATTGTCGCGTTTCTTTGCGAAATTTTTAGTTGCATAGTGTTTGTAGTCACTAAAACTACCACCCGGCTTCGTTTTCGGTAGCAGTCTTGAGATACCCGGTATATACATACATTAACGCCTCTTTCCCAGAATGGGTAGGCAGAGGTGCCACGACACACACATTTCGCCTTATATGATCCGTCCCACGATGTGATAAGGCCCTATCACGTGGGACGGATCGCCATATCGGGCACAAATATCTGACTCCAGACTGATTATGTATAGAAAAGTGCGATATCAATTTGTCCGAGCCGGGGTTCTGATCTGAGACCTCAGCTTTGTAATCGTAGCGTTACGCCACCGAGGTGGTCGAAATTTGTAATACTTTATTTTGTTTGTGAAAATAAATATCAAATACCAGCAATCTGGTCCTAAATATTTTGGATAATCTTTTGCAAAATAATATCTATAGTGAGTCCTAAAGTTTTACAATAACGGTGAAGGAAAACATCGTGAGGGAGAATATAACATAGCAACTTTAAAAAATCTATGGCATGTAAAGTCTGCCAACCCGCCCTAAGCCCGCGTGATGGACTTTATGGCCTAACCACTCTTAATCGTACTCTCGATTATAGAGGTGGCCCGTACCTTGTAATAGAACGTATAATATAGGGATGATACAACTACAGAAAAAAAATTAACTTATCGCGACATCTTGACGCAATTTTGTTTTAAGTAATTTTAAATAGTCTACACCACATACATAGATTACAGCAAACACATGCTATCTCTAGAGGACAGACTAATGAGGTAATTCTATACAATATTGTTACTTGAGCGATTAAACCACAAAGTAAATAGACGGCAGAACATAGGTGGCAGGATATTTCTGGATTAGGCAGCTCCTAGTTGCTATAAAATACTAGAATGTTATAGAAAATTGTATAGCGTAATAATTATTTAAGTGATCATACCATAAGGTGAACAGATGACCTAACTAAATGGTCCTATCATGTAAAAATTAATTCAATAAATAATAATTAACACCCAACAGTCACATACATAGTCCTGACCGCACACTAAGATCGGGTCTTGTGTCGCGGGTATCAAGAACTACGAGAGACTTTCCGGTCTCACAAACACCCAGACCCAAATGTCAAATTGTTTGTGAGGCCCACAAAAAAATCAAATAAGTCGCTGTGGATTTTTTTTAAGATCCTGCAATCAGCAGTAGACTTCCTGACTCCCGTAGCTTAAGAGGATTATGATATATACTGCTTTATTTTTACGCGGATTTTTTTTATTTTTTTTTATTGCAGTGAATGGCGAGACGAGCAAGCCATTCGCCTGATGGTAAGCGATACGGCCGCTCATAAACAGTAGCAACATTCCACTGCGCTCGCCATCCTGAGACATAAGATGTTAAGTCTCAATATGTCCAGTAGTTGCTCTGGCTACAATGTCCTTCAATCCGAAACACAACAGTGCATTTAAGCAGTGTTGTTTCACGGGAGAAATAGACATTGCGGTGGTACCTACCCAGATGGCCTCTCACATATGAGAGACCTACCACCAGTGGATTTTAGTCAATTAATCCATTTTCGGATTTTATCGCGCTTTTTCTTTATTGTTCACTTCCAATTAAACACATAATATTATCGATGTATGTAAATAAGACCTGTGAAAAGAAGACTGCCTCGGTGACGCAGTTGTACGATTATAAAGCTCAGATTTCGGGTTCGAATCCCAGGTCCCAAAAGTGATGTTGTATTTTCCTCTTCATTATCGGCCTGGAGTCAGGAATTTGTGCCTGATATGAAAATAGGCTCGCCCCTTATCACATCGTGGGATGTAACACACACACAAACGTGGTATTCCTGGTTGATGGAGGCGTGAGATTATGTATGTAAATAATATCTTTTTTTTTAAACACAGATGAATTTCGGAGCCGCACCGTCTGTGAGAACGAAGTGATGAAGCTGAGTTGTGGGCCACGAAACAGAATCGCCATATTCGACGCCCATTACGGTCGGTCCGCGTACGAGACGACCTGTTCAAAATCAGGTGTCGTTGTAAATGAGAGTAAGTAGATTTGGGATCTTTTGTTATGTGTGTCTTTTAGGGCAGGATGTCCGTTTATGGGAATTAACATATTTTTGAATAAAGTCATATGATGTTACTAAAGCTGATATTTCAGCTAGGTATGGCAACAGAGACAATTTTTTATTTTAAGGAAACCAACAAGTGTTACAAAAAAATACAGAGTATAAACTATACACTTTTAAGAAAACTTATGTTTCCACAAATAAAAATTATATTATAGGAGGGATTCAGTTCAGCTAACTATGCTATGTGTACCACCCGTGCATAGCTTTTCAGAGATTTACTATTACCTGTAACTCAGGGGCGTGCTTGTAGACATTATTGATAATGGAGTATTTGATTATGATCGATTTTTTTACTTTCTTGCATATAATCAGAAATACCATTAATATAAAATATTTCTGTCAAAACAGTATGAAAGTAGCTTGTAACACGAGGCAAATATTAGTATTTTAAAAGAAAGAATAGAAGCGTACTGGATACATATTCCCGTCTCTTCCACACGCACTCACTGTAATACATATCAAGACTAATGACGTCACTAGTTTTATTGCATCCCTTTTATTTTTTTAATACTTTTAGTAGTGTAACATTCGCGTAAATCTATAAAAACCATTATACATATAATAGTGACGCGTACTACTACACCCATTTTTACAAATTTTAACCCTAATACGTATATGATCATTTCATCACGGAATACACTTATTAGCAAAATACGTGACCTTACGTAGAAATGCAATAACCCGTGTCGCCATGCGAAAAATGTTATTATGAGTGGACGAGGGCCAAACGTGCCGTTGTTCCAAATAGGATGGACCGTATGACAGTTTTGATGTTGTTACTTTCGTTTAGCTAATTAGATGGCGCGTCTGTTGGGAACTAAATGGAGACATTAGTAAGAATATTATCACTGCCAAACGACTTTTTGGTATGTTCATATTTTAGTAACTGTCCTGGGTCTCATGATAACAATTATAGCGTTCACGCTTGTGTCGTCGGTGGGTAGGCAGAGATGAACCAAATCACAGACTCACTACCTCACAGTTCACAACCATGCTGCTATTAGACCAGGTGATAGTATTTATTATTGACTATATTATATAAACTGCCTCAGTGGCACAGTTGTACTTCGGTACGGTTACAATGCTGAGGTCTCGGCTTCGAATCCCGGATTGGGCAGTGATATTGGATTTTCCTATTCATTATCAGTTCGGAGTCAGTAATTTGTGCCGGATATGGTAATAGACTTGCCTATCACAATTCACATCATAAGAAAAAATACACAAGGGGAAAGTGGGTCATGGTTTCTACCAGGGGAACCTCTGTCTACCCTTGCTGGAAAAAATGCGTGAGTTTAAAAATGTATGTATTTATTGGAGGACATATTTTTATCTATTTATCACTTTTTAATGCTGTCCATATCCTTGCTACGAGATCTTCATAGACATTTTGGAATAGACTTTTGCTCTAGAACAAAATGTTGGAGGGAGGCCTTTGTTCAGCAGAGGACCTCCTGTAACTCAAGAGACAGAGTGAGAAGATATTTGGGTATAAATAGTTTACTATTTCAGCATGCTCAACGCCCTACACCGTGGAGAAAGTGATGCAAGCGTGTCTCGGAAAACGCCGGTGCCAGATAGTGGCCAACAGTAGGACTTTTGAGTCCTTCTGTAGCCCTCAAACAAGACCTTATTTCAAAATCATTTACGCTTGTGGTAAGTAACGTTTGTTAAAATATAATTAGATAAATATTAATTATAAATTTGACGGCCTCCGTGGTGCAGTAAGTTAGATGCCAACTGTGAAACTTGAGGACGCGGTTTCGATCCGCGCACCGAGAGAAAAGTTTATGTAGCCCAGAAATATTTATTTAGGGTCTGGGTATTTGTGAGACTGAAAAGTATCTCGTAGTTCCTAATACCCACGACACAAGATTCAGTCTTAGTTTGGGGTCAGGACTATGTATGTGACTGCTGGATGTATTAATTATTTATTTATTTCACTATTTGGGAAGTTTTGGTACACTTGAAGCATCACTAATTTTTGATGAAAACTTATATGTACAGTTTAGCTCAATATAAATAGTGGCATGGTAAATTATGGCTTTACACATCCGAAGTTATCGAAATTGCCCTTCAACAAAAAAAAATATTTATATAAAAATTATCTTCCAAATTTAAGTATTTAACAGTGGGATCAAAATGAGATGTATTAAGAAATTATTTTGTAATATAGAGACAGAACAAAACACAACGGAAAACCTTCACTTTTTTGTGAGATATTGGTATCATCATCCCCAAGCTAGTCCATGAGCTATTTCTTGCAACTACAAAACATAATCAACCTTTCAATAAAACAATTCTGTATACGGTTAGTATTTCACAAGATTCTTTCAATCGTTAATTACAACTACCGCCCTGCGAAACGTGTCACAAAATGAAGAAAAAGCTGCGCAAGGAATTCCCAAGTCGCACATGCACATGCTGTCTTCTTTATTCTCATTTATTTAATATACTATATTTTAAGCGTGGATTCGCTTGCGTTAATGTTGATTTTCTCAATCAATACAGGTGGTTAGACAGCATGATGAACAGAACGAAAGATTTTTTGTGTCGGATGAACAGTACTTTTTCTATGAAGATAATTCTTAGTTCACGTCGTTTTCCTTATATATTAATTCATATGCCTCCTTTAAACATTAAAATGTGTAAATTACATTAAGAAAAATATTTTGGTGCAATTATATTTCACAAATTCGATTGTAGCAGTAAAAAATCAACAGCAACTTACCTTGCCATTCCAAATGAATTTGAAAGACAATTAAAACCCATATCAATGTTTTATAACCACAAAAAGGGATTAGCAGGGACGAATAACTGATATTTAATGGATTCACCATTTAGGGACAAACGCGTTTAGTATTTAAGCCGTTTAGAGTCCATAATGCGATAATGGTATTAAGTACGCCGCTAACAATGTTTGATAACATGCGAACTGTTCCTGGTTTTAATACCAGATATTAACACTATTCTATTGTTAATAACAGTTGATTGCTCTTTGATATATTAGTATTTTAAATTCATAATATTCAGGCGTGAGTGAGAAAATAGACAAAAGAAAAAAAAACATCCAACAGTCACATACATAGTTCTGACCCCACATTAAGATCAATTAAGGCTCAGTTGCATAAACTAACTTTGCCAATACCTTTGCCCTTGAAACTGTCAATTCCATACATTCGCAAGGTCAAATACATCTCAAATGTATGGCGATGTCATTTTCATAGGCAAAGGTATTGGCAAAGTTACTTGGTGCAACTGAGCCTAAGTCTTGTGTTGTAGATATCAGAAACTACGAGAGGCTTTACGGTCTCACAAACACCCCGATCGAACAGAAATATTTGTGGGCCTCACAAACATTTATGTCGGTGCGGGTATTGAATCCGCGACTGCTCGTTTCACAGTCAGCGTCTCACCAACTGCTCCATGGATTCTGTTTACAATATATTTCTCACAGTTCAGTATAATTGCGTCGAACTGCGACGGCCTGACCAATAGTCAATTAATAAAAATACTCGCACAATGTTTTATTATTATCTATTAAAAATTTTAGTTTAATTAAATTAAAGAAAAAAATCACCGTCAGAACGTTAGTTGTGAAACTATATTTCGTATAATAAGGAGCAAATTCCTTATCATTATATTAAAACGCAAGGTTTATACATAATATTATTTATCCACAGTTCCCCTAGGCATTATAAGCGAACGCTACGAGAGCGCAACCGAGGCGGACGAACGGGCAGGATCTAAAGCAATTAATACCGATGACTTGATTGATGATTCAGGTGAGAAAATGAAATGCAACTTGTCTGAAACAGATTTCGATGTCCGATAAATATGTTTTATTAAATAGTCTTCAATATTTAGTTTTTTTAAATAGTACTTAACGAACGAGGATAATTTTAATGAAAATAAAACAGCACATTTTAACTGAACTGAACACATGAAATCTCTTTGATTTTTAAATACCAACACTTAAGTTCATAAGGATATTTTACCTCAATTAGTGTTAAAAGCCTTTATTTAAATACGATATAAAATCAAATTAATTCCTCTCTTCTTTCTTTTATGTCCATGCAAAGGTTGCCTGGAAGAGATTGCCTTGTGCAATTAGGCCGCCAATTGTACTTGTTCTTATTTAGTTTTAATATCTGTTCCGTTTCCTGGTGTGCAATAAAAAAATATAAATAAATTAATTCATTCATATATTGTTATCTTCTTAGAAGGAGCAGGAGAAACGTGGGGCGACACGAATGCCGGATCGCCAATAGCTGACCCGGCTTTACAACCTCCGTTTGATGACGTAACATCTCCATCGAACCGAGGCGGAGACACAACTATCTTAACGTCTAGTACCAATGTTGAACAGACTAAAGGTATGTAATATTTCTTATGATGATAAATACATACAATATGATACACATAAAATATAACTTAGCAAAGAAGAGTAAGATGCGGTGACAATTGACATTCAAGAAAAACAGTCTCTTTTTTGCCAAGCTATACCATCAAAAATCAGTGAAAAGAAGTGTATTGTTAACATCTAGGTTTCGATCAAAAATATTAATTTTATGACCAACAATCTCTATTTTTATCTTGATGTATTAATATGATTATAAAGCAAATGTACTAATTTATTTAATTTCGATTTCCCAGATTTAGATTCAAATTACAAGCTTTACATATTCATCGGCATCGTCATTGCAATATTTGTTCTTCTTATCATCATATACATCGTAGTACGGTGCTATCTTGACCGCAAAGCTAAAAATGACTCCAAGAATGGTGACATGTTCACTACTGAAGCACCTAACGTTTTCAACGACGCAGTATCTGATATAGACAACGATGTTGATGTAAGTCATATTTCTGGAACTTTCTACGATCCTGTGCATCCCGATATGATACTATACAAAGATGTACCTGGTAGCAGAGGGACTCTACGCGCTATGAAACCTTTATCAACAATATACCCTATTGCTGGAGCAAATATGTATGGCAATGTGGATTACGTCCCTACACAGTCTAGGGACATTCCAACAAGATTTACAAGGAGTAGAAGTAAAGAGGAACAGACGAATGCAGATATGTTGATGAGCCCGAAAAGTTTAGCGACTACATACAATTCGCAATATTATTACGGCTGACAGGAAGAAGAACCCAATGATACTCCCAGATCGTACTGTTTCTAATTAGTTTAATGGAACAGATGAATATTTAGCTTTTAAAGCAAAAACATTGAAATAAGAGACACTAATTTAAAATGTGAGTACTGTTAAGAATTTCATGAAATATTCAAGACCTCAGAATGATTTAAATAATAGAATGTAATATTATATTTAGTAATCCATTTAAATGTTTGTCACCACTAATGATTGCACCGTGTACGAACCTATTACATTTGCATAAAGTAGACATTCCGCACCTAGCATTCGTGATATCAGTGATTTAATGCGTACTCTATTACTCTCGTACGTTAAACTTACTTGTAAATATTTTGCTTCATTAGATTTATTACGAGAAATGACACATATGTAAATTTTTTGATATTTTTTTTATAATAAAAAATGTTATGAACCTTCTTTTATTTATGGTGTTGCCTTGTCCATGCTTGTAAGTAAATGGTTAGGTCATTAACCGTATTTATACCCAGCTATTCTTTTTTTTGTAAAATGCTGGGTAATGCGCGCGTGCTCGATGTCATTACTCATGGATATTAAGGGGAGATTCCAGTGGCTATCACTCAAGAAGCTAAATAGGGGAGCGGCGACTGTAACACGAAGTTTAAAAATTATGCTATCGATAATAATAAAAACTGATTGAGGGCTATTGTGTCTTGATTTACGTGTTCTAGTATATGAATGACCCTTATGATACCAGCATCATTAAGTTAAGTACTAATATTGAGTGAAATATCCAAGGTGTGTACAACATGGCCTTAAGGCTGGGCAACCACAATATCAATAAAAATTAAGGCTAATGTCGGTAACACATGTTCACCTAACCAGACCTACAAGATGTTACAGAATATTGTTACAATTTCGTAGAAATTAATTCAGGCTGTGTATAGTGCCTTTGGTCTCTAGACTTTCATAAGCCGAGTTGTGTTTGTCTTTCATATTGTGACGGTTAAATAATAATTATATTGTCGTACAGTATTGTTTTCGTTGTGAATATGAGAGATAAATATTAATGGAAATTATGTGTGGGAATTTATAAAACGGTCGGACGGCCTAGATGTTAAACTGAGTACTGCATAACCTAAGTCACCGCCCACTTCGGCACCTTAGGTTTTTTTATTGCATGGTGTGCAATTACCGGCGCCCATGAACACTCGTAACATATGGTTATATAACATAGAAGGTGCGTTGCCAGCATCTTGAAATAAGAAGATCAAAGGATGGAAAAGATGTGAGAAGGAAAATGGTATTGGGCTTCCAGAACGAAATTCGATAGACTGGAAAACTGATGCTTCACCTTGGTTTTTTGTTAGATAGTGGTATAAGTTTAACGATACCTTCTTTCTGTCTCTGACTCCACAGTTCTTTTGTGCTGATAGATATATTGCGCATATTATGACATAGGTTTAACTCCTTCATCTCTTTGTTGACTTAGTATTTTATGTCTATAATTACTGTCGGTTTTTCATTCATTTCATTTTAATTCATTTTCAATAATTTGTAAATACAAAATTTAAGAAGCATAGTTGAGAAACAAACTTAAAAAAATTGCTTCTGAATGTATTATTGTCATCGAATTTGGTGTTCTGACTAGAACTATATAACCCCTTGCTTTGAAAGCTGGATCCGCCCTTGCTCGTCCGGCCGGCGGCTTTGGTGTGCAGTGCTCTTAATCAGAACCCGATAATCTAAGGCGGCTATGTCATGCGATAATGGCATAAGATTCTCGCCACAAGAAACGCTGTCCGTGTAATTTTAATTCTAACAGAAACAGGCTCTACTACTTTCAAAGAACACCAAATTCATTCAACCACCCTTAATGAATGGGCAAATTAGATAACGATTTCTTCTTCGAAATACGCAGTAGTTTTATGCTCAACGGAATTATATCGTGTCTGACATTGAGGTCACCAGAGACAATATTTAATGTTTAATGTAATTGGCATAACATCGTCGGCATTAATTAAAGAGTAAAAGTGTTGGTATGTTTTTTTCCCGTGGGCTATGACGTCAGTTACGCCCTGGTTATATCATAAGCCAAATGTTCCTAAAACTTGGTGAAAGTTATTATGTGCTAGCTGTGTGTTTGTGGTATGAGGATTTTCAAGGTAATAAAAGAGAAAGACTTTCTAGCATAGGAGCAAGAATATGAGGTTGTCACAATTTATTTATTTATTAAGGATCTACAACAAATTTGAAAAACTGAATACTTGTAATAAATTACATAAGTGACACTTTCTGATTAAATATCTAGGAAGATGAATACAACTTGTATTAATATTACTTATTTAATAAAATTGGTGATGTGCTAAAGATAGAAGTAACATTCCATTCAAAAGCTCCCGTTTCTGGAATATATTGTGAGAGTTTACAAATGAGCAACAAAGTGATAGCAGGACCTGGATGCCGATATCACAACCTCACGATTCAACGCATATTATCACTGCCAATAGACCAATAACGTAGGTCTAATTCTACGTGATGATGTAGAAAAAAATAATATAAGCATCTTTTATAAATTTATTTTTTTTGAACAAATAGAAGGTTCTTTCAGTCGAATAAAGTTAGCGTCTATTGATTAAAACATTATGAAACTCGATAAACATTTTACTAAACGTGAAATTCTGTTTAATAGACGGTTCCAATGGTTCAGATGGAATTTACATAATTTTGCGAACGGTAATCCCGGTGCTTACAACTTTGTAAGGCATCTTAATGATCAATAGTTAAATATTATTGCCTCTTATTATCTATTCTGTTACTTATTGATTGTTTCATGATTTAATTATTATTCATTACCTATTAGGGCAATAGAATCAAAATATCACATTTCACTTTCTATGATTTTTAAGATCTTTATGAAGGACCTATGACTACCTCTCTTATTTCGTTGTATTATTTCCATAGAATAAATGTTTAATAAGTCAAGGAATATTGCAACTCCGTGTCTTTTTACTATATGATCGGTAGACGATCAAGCGACATACATGAAAAAAGTAAAAGATAACTAACCTTGAACATCAAAAACAATAACAAAAATGTAGTGCTACTTGTCTGAGAACAGAGGATCGAAAAAAAGTCTTAAGGAAGTGTGAACCTACAAGGCCGAAAAATTAAATATTGTACTCGTATTATCAACTGGCAAGATATGAGTATTAGTGCCGGATGACACCATTATCTTCAATTGGCACTGGTTGACACCGGAACAAACTTGTGTGAGTCACTATGCCCAATTCTAGATGTTCAAATTAGCAATTATCCATGGTTTTACGCTCATTCTGCCAAAGACTACACTCCCAAAATATATGATGCGCGGATTGTTCATATTTGCAATCAGATGTTGAACATGGACACGTAGGCGATTCAACACAATAAAAGAGTATAAATCATTCTGGATAGTATGCAAATATCATCTGGAGTTGTATGACATGGACCTTATAGAGACTAGGCCGAATTTCTGTGCTTTCCGACGTTTTTGCCATACCTATTAGTGGAATCAAGTATAACAGCTCACATAATAGGTCCCATTTAGATGTAATAATGATTTGATCCGTGGTGCTTTACAGCTGACTTTACCGGCTGTAAAAGTCTTTTTACGAGGTTATTTACCTTTTTAACCCGCAACCCGCACTAGGCCAGCGTGGTGGACTATATGGCCTAACCACTCTCAATCGTATTCTCGATTGTAGAGTAGGCCCGTGCCCTGCAGTGGGACGTATATGGGCTGATACAGATTACCTTTTTAGTTCATTGTTTTATTACCCGATTTGCACGGAGAGAAGTGGACAATAATTTATTTCCAACTCCTCCTATTAATTTAACTTTCTGATTGATTTCGTTGCGGGTTAAAGACAAGTTAGACATGCCTGGAGACTCGCCGGGCTTCAATGCCATAACATTGCCACTATTGATCCTGGCTTACAGGAGTTGCAGTGGTGGGTGTGAGAGCGGGACAGTCTCCATTTAGCAGTTATGCAAGGAACGGAACGTGTTTTGACATTTTACAAATTAATATTCATGTTCTTGGAGTCAAGGCTGCCTGTAAGTTTTGTGATCATGTGGCTTTTGACTCTCTAATGTTTGTGAATGTTGTGAAACTGCAGGTTCGATCCCGGCACCGAGATAAATATTTGTATGAACCACGAACACTTACTTCAGTTTTTGTGTCAGCAAGATCGAAAAGTTTCTCGTAGTTTTTGATATCCACGACACAAAACTCGATTTTAGTGTGGGGTCAGGACTATGCGTGTGACTGTTGGTTGGATTTATTTAATTATGTGTATATTTTGATCTGGGAATTGTTATTTCCGCGCCTCTTCAATAGACAGAAATTATTTAGGTGAATTGCAAATGACACAACTGCTATTGCCTACCTCGTGGAGATCTCATACGTGAGCTGAAGTATGTAAACAAAAACTATTCTATAAACTTAAATAATACAATTCCTTAAAATTCACGAAGAATACGAGACAATTTTATCAACATTTCATAGTCCAATTGTTCTTACAACTGATGCCAATTCATACTGCAACCTTTATCGCAGAATGTTAGTTTGCCTTAGCATTATAAATAATTTAACCAATTTACGTGAAATTCTTTGGTAATGGCGAAAGTTTTAGTGTCTCGCGCTGGCGACTCATAGAATAAATAGAGACGAGACAATGGGAATATTGCGCTATTTAACGTTCAGATTTGAATATTATTTACGTATGGAATCTTTTGTTTGCTTGGCCTGTACTGGTACAATACTACGTTTGTTACCACTACCAACACGAATTAGGCCAGCGTGGTGGACGAAATGGCCTAATCACTCACAATCGTAGTCTCGATTGTAGAGTTGGCCTGTGCCCTGCAGTGGGACGTATATGGGCTGATACAGACTACGTTTGTTGGTTGGTATGACGTACCGACTAAATAAAGTTGTAGGATGTAAATCAAGTATGAGAAATACATCAAAGTGAGCGAGCGCCCGTCACCGGTCACACTGACAAAAGTCAGTCCGAGTGGACGGGCCTCAGACACTGGAAATCGATCACTGTGTTTTATTTAAATTACCAACCTAAACATTGGATCATCACAGTTGCTACGAAATATTTTGTAGAATTTCGCTAATGTTTCGCAATTTAATACTGTTCCTTTTTTATAAAGGTGTTAGTTTAATGATTCACAGGGATCCATCCCACAGGCAAACTGCAGCTTTTTTGTGACAGTGTTTTGTTTGTGTACGGTTTTTGTTAATTGAAGTTTCATTATATAAGCTTTACAATTTAATGTTGACCTTAGATCAGTCCAATTGAAATATCATTTTTATACCTTGTGTGCATTTAAGTAATTATTACTTATTTTATTTCAATGAATGGCGCGACAAGCATGCCGTTGATGCCGGATGGTAAGCGATACGACCGCTTATGAACAGTAGCAAAACCAAAAGAATCATCATCCATCCATCATCATCCATCCATTAGCAAAAGGAAGTCCACTGCTGAACATAGGCCTCCCCAATGATTTCCACAGAGACCTGTTGGAGGCAGCCTGAATCCAGCGACGTCCCGCGACCTTTACCAGGTCGTCAAAAGAATTATGGATTACAATGCAATGCTTGGCATTCCATTGCGCACGCCATCGTGAGATATATACGGGATAAATAGACATTCCAGTGGTATCTACCCAGGCGACCTCTTACGTATGAGACACCTACCATCAGTTAATTAAGATATAATTTAAAAATGCCCTCTGTATCTACTTATCTGGAGCGTCGTAATTACGATAACGTTCGCAATAAAATAAAATGATAATGAGATGTGGCGTACAATCAGCGATTTTTTTATACCTTCTTTTCTTCTTTTTTAACTACAGATTAAGGTAATAATCATGTCAAAGAGCTGGATCAACTGACGCACAGAAGCAAGCCAAAGGTACTAAAAATATCAATCAGATCAGAATTCGTCAGAAGGTACTTTTTGTAATATTGAGTCTGATCATTTTAAAGGAATTCTACATTTCTGTGACAAAACGAAGATGAAATTTACTTAATCTGATATTATATCTATGAAAATTTACCAGCTCCACGCTACAATAGGGACGCGAGTAGCAATTACCGCCCACAATTTGCACCTGGCCCTCTATAATGTACTAAATAGGCAGTTCGAAATATTACGATTAAAATTATGTCATTTTAAGTTTACATGAATTGAAGTTAAAATACTAGTATTAAAAAGTTTAACTTCTTGCACTCTTTAAGACGGCGTCATGCCTTCAAGGCGAGTGATCTGCTCGTCATGACATTCCCGATTTTATGGAAATAAATAAGAAAAGTACAGTACTGTACAGTGCGTGGTGATCTGTTGGTAATGGACCAGATGCGGCTGCCAACATGTTTATAGTAGTCGCAGGTTCAAATCCCAGGCCACAACTTGAATCTTCGGAGTCATGTGTGTATTGATAGTCATTCACCACTCACTATAATAGTGTAGGAAAGCACAGTAGGTAACCTATTTACAATAGAAAGAAAGAATTTGTATGGTATGTAAAAATCGGCCAACCCGCACTAGGCCAGCGTGGTGGACTATACGGTCCGATTCCTCTAAATAATTCTCTCAATTGTAGGGGAGGCCAGTGCCCTCCAGTGGGATTTATATGGGCTGATACCGAATTAAAAAAGTCAGCCAGGTACTCACGATTCCATTTGAGTCAATTGTATTCTGAGTCGTATTCCTTTTTTATTTTATTTCAATGAATGGCGAGACGAGCATGCCTTTCTCCTGATGGTAAGCGATACGACAGCTCATGTTTATTTGGTTATTTGCAAGTTTGACTCACCTCCATCCCATCAACCTTCTCGCCATTCTAAAAACCAGAATGTTTATTTAAAATTCTCGATCATCAATTGCAATTCATAGCACGTCTGCGCGGAACTCCGAAGTCATAAGTCTCTGTAAGTTTCCAAGTTGTCCGCTGGTGACGCCGCCGACGTGGTGACTTAACCGTACTGCCGTCTGAAGTTCCGTTGTTAGTTGCGAAAATATTTCTTGTACAAAAGCTATGGTTAGCATTGTGATATCTGCTGTTTTTTTATTGGAAAGGAAGGTAAAGTTTATGGGATAAATGTTAAATAATGAAATGATTTATAAGAAATGCAATAGCTATCAAATAATAAAATGATTTCTGAGAAGTAAAATTTGCATATTGTTATGATGGAGATTATAAGAAAAAGATATTTTTTTATTGCAATGAATGACGAGACGAGCAAGCCGTTTGCCTGATGGTAAGCGATACGACCGCTCATAAACAGTAGCAACATTCCACTGCGCTCGCCATCCTGAGACATAAGATGTTAAGTCTCAATATGTCCAGTAGTTGCTCTGGCTACAATGTCCTTCAATCCGAAACACAACAGTGCATTTACGCAGTGTTGTTTCACGGGAGAAATGGACATTGCGGTGGTACCTACCCAGATGGCCTCTCACATATGAGAGACCTACCACCAGTACAAACTATTTTTATTTATTCTACTTTCTATTCAACGGGGAATAGAAGAAAAGGTAAACAGAAGATTTATATTCAACGCATATTTCCAATGATTACTTTTAAAAACCATTAAATATCAAGTTGGGCAAACATGCGGTGTAGTAATTGGATAATTAATTATTCCGTATTCTAGGAATTTTGTGAGTTAGTCAAGTCTTTACTTTAGAATGTGTATAACGAGTATGAAACACGATATGATAATATTTATTTCATTATGTTAAATTTTATAAACATACATACAACATATAAACGCCTTTTTCCTAGAGGGAATAGGCAGACGTGCTACCAGGACTGCTCCGTACCACAATGGGATAGAAGCCGAGCTTATGCCCATATTAAGAGTGGGGTCTATGTGAAATGGCCTTCTTCACAACGTTTTTTCTTGGTGATCTTTATTATTAGGTGTTCAAAAAAAATATATGTTGATCTACACTATATGGAGCTTGGGCCCTTCTTTTCAGAATTCTTAAAAGTGTATTAAAAGTACTTGAAATAAAATTGCAAAGTGACCTCTATTTTCGCATTTACAACGTTTTTTCTCTTAAACTACGAGCACTAGGATTATTTTATTATCATCAGGATGTTAAGAAATGCAAGGCGGATGGGACCTTCTTTTTATTTTTTCTAATTTCTGTCTCATTTATTTTTAACGAATTTTTCACATTATCGATACTCTAAATCGCGAGCACGTCCCCGCTGTCGCCCAACAAATCATTGCGGGACGAACCGCCGTGCTAAACGGACCTATGTCGCTTGTCTTCGCAATATCAACGTAAATTTAATATTGCTATTTCGCTCGACACATTCATTGAGCACGGTTACGGCCGGTCTAACCGTAGTAAATTACTATACTACGTCACTGCAACTGTGGCGCTGTTGCTTGGATGCCAAATAAAAACGTGTGGCCGCGGGTTCGATCCCGCATCGAAACAAATGTTTTTATTTATAAATTCATTTATCTACTATCTAACCCAATATTTTATATAGGAAACATTTTATTTCTTGCATTTTTGTAACATTTTTATTTAACATTTTTGTATTTTTGATTTTTGAATATTACGATTTTTGTTTATTATGAATAAACCAGAAATTACTCAACCGATCTTAAAATTCTTTCACCATCCGATTCCAACATTATCCTGGAGTAACATAGGCTGTATATTTGCCTAAAGGGGTTGACATGAGTTAAAATGGAAAATAAAAATCATTGAAGATATTTTTTTGAAAAAAATATTCTACCATATTTTATAAAATTATTATTTATGTTCTTAGTAGAAAGTAACTGTACTATAATAGTATATTTATTTTGTTAAAGTTAACGATCATAATATTGTACCTACATAGCAAAATATAAGTATCGTGCGATGTTTTAATATTTCAATTGAATTTCATGCAACTTATGAGAGACCTACCCAACATATAAATAAATGAATTGTTATGTTCCGATCATATTTGAAATAGTAGGTAACATTTAAACACCAAAATAGGCACTAATATAATAGATAGTTACCGGTAATTTAGTCACCGAGAAGTAAGTATTGTTGGCCCGAAGGTTTGACCGATCGCTAGATGATTGTTGTGGCCGCAGGTTCGATCCCCGCATCGATACGATTGTTTTTGTTTATAAATTCATCTATATGTCTAACCTATAATATTTAATAAAAGAAACATTTCATTTTTTGCATTTTTGTAACATGTGTATTTTTACATTTTTGTATTTTAGATTTTTGAATATTTCGATATTTGTTTATTATGAATAAACACAAAAATTACTTAACCGACCGACTTAATCTTAAAATTCTTTCACCATTCGAATCCAACATTATCCTGGAGTAACATTGGCTGTATGTTTGGCTAAAGGAGTTGAAATAAGGGTTGAAATGAAAAATAAAAACCATTCGAGATAATTTTTTTTGAACATTTTTATTTTCCATTTAAACCCTTATAAACTATATATTTACCTCTTCAGGTAAATATATAGTTCTGTTAATCCCGGATTAGACCATTAGAAAATCGAAATATTTTTTTAAATTGGTCCAGTAATTTTTGAGTTTCATTGTAAATAAAAATCCAAAAATATAAATGTATCTATCCTCTTTGTAATATTACAAAAGAAAAACAAAAATAAAAATATTTAAAATCTAAAATGTAATATTGGTATAGATAGATGAAATAAGTAAACACAAAAATTGAACTACAAGTGCGGGGACCGAACCCGCGTCTTCTCGTTTAACAGTCAGCGTTCGTGCAATTCTGCCACGATAGCTCTGACGTTTGTAAGTGAATTAATCATACACTACAGTCCTAACTGTACTCGATGGGAACATCGAGTGAAATAACACTACGAATATATCGTTTTGTCCGCAGCGAAATAATGAATGAATAGGTATAAAGCAGCGCGCTCGCTCGCACGTCGTGAGCCGGCGTGCGCCGGTGCATGAGATTTGGTGCCGCCCGTTCGAGCAAGGTCATTGGCGTTACCCCTCCTCTTAAACCCAAATTCCTGATACCGCGCTGATAATCACTTGAAAATTCCAATATCACTTTGCCGATCCGAGATTCAAACTCGTTATCCCAGCGTCGAATTTTCTAATTTATAAGATGGGTGAACTAAAAATGTAATAGTATAGTATAAAACATCTGAATCAAGCGATTCTAAATTTGAACATTTAATGATCGCTCAATCCTTTCACTATCAATAAAATATTTTATTACAAAGCTTAAAAACTTTTTAATCGGAACACTGGCCACTAAAATAGAAATAGGTTTATTATATACTTGTGATTAATAAAAATAAGTAAGTTTTTTTGTGATGCTTAGTTTAATTTTATTTTTTTATTTTATGTTTGAACTATAAACATGAATTGTCCATTAAAATAATGCTGGCTAGTGAAAACGTAAAAGTATTGCGTACCACGAGAAAACTGGCCGCTGTTTCGCTTTGTCTCATATAATTATTATAAAAGTGTAAGGCCATTTTGCAAATATAAAACAGAGTTCAAATACAACATTGTATTAAAGGGCCGTAGGAAAAAACGCAATAAACGATAACGATGTAACCACGAAGTATCATTTTAGATCCCTACTTAAAAAGAAGCACCACTATAAAAATACATTATTCTATAATTTTAACTTAAAATTTATTTTAATTTTTTTATAACGTACAGGCAAGCGAAATGTCGGACGCCCGCCTACAAGGTGGACGGACGATCTGACTAAGATTGCAGGAAGTCGCTGGATGCAGGCCGCTTCCAACAGCTCATTGTGGAGATCCTTGGGGGAGGCCTATGTTCAGCAGTGGACTTCCTGTGGCTGATATGATGATGGTGATGATTATGATTCTATAATTATAAATACCAATAGAATCGGATTATAAAATAAAAAAAAAAAAAATTTAATATGTTTTTTTTACACATTAAAGCAGCTGTCACTATACATTTAAAACTAAGTCCTAGAAAATTACAGTATCACCAATACAATGTAACAATCGGCTAATTTAGCTTGAAGATAGTGCGGTAGTTTGTAACAGGTACTCATAGTTCAGACGTGGTCTCTAAGGGCACGTACACTGAGCCAAATTGGAGCTAAGCCTCTATTTGTGGCCATGACATGCGAGCTTGCGGTACGTGTGTTACAAGCCTAATTTACTACATAATGATGAAATACGGCTTCGTAGGCTTAATACGTATTACGTGTTTTTGTATAGTTTTCTATATTGGATGGTAGGGTATTGGTTTCAACGTTTATGGTGATAACAGTACATAAAGGCGTGTGGAAAGACATGGGCAATATGCCTTTTAAAACATTTGCTAATAAATTTATCAGTATTTCAAGCAGATAGTTACATATCGTTTTAATTATGTAGTAATGACGTGTTCAAGATTTTGTTTTATTGGTGATTAAGAATTTGGTTATTGGTTTTTAATTATCAGAATTTCTACAATGTAGAGTTATTTTTAACGTGTAAGCCTAGCAAAACTAGTCCATAGAACGACAGTAGTTTTTTTTTTGCATTAGTGAAGACACTAACATGCCGTTCGCCTGAAGATTATTTTTTGTTTTTTGTTAGTACAGTGTACACTTATTTAAATATTTGATCTATTTTTTTCTCCCCTATCTAAATGTAAATAAAACCTGCTGTACTCCATTTCTGCTTCAACCAAAGTTAGACTGTTAGAGAATGCCCCTGGCATTAAGTCCGCCTGTATACTGTTTGGTATATAAAGTTAATAAAATAAAATAAAATAAAAATAAAAAAAATAAAGATTAGCGATACGATGGCTCATTAATAGCATTAGAACCAATTAACACAGTAAATTACAAAGCAATACTTGGTTTTCTATTGCACTCACCATAGTAAGTAATAACAGCCGCCCATGAACATCTGAATAATTCTATCACTGTCCAAGTAACGATTATATTAACCAAATCGGAACTAAGTAACTACAGCTCAATTGAACTCAATTGAATCGAGCGTTTGTATAAGCGAAGTTTTGAGTTTGAACACCCTAGCGGACAAGGAAAAATAATGTAACTTAACATAGGATGAAATATTTACAATCTTATGTTTTTTTTTTCTGATTAATTTCGATGCGCGACAAGCTAGTGTCCCTGAGAGACTCGCCAAGCTCCGGAGCTCGGTGTCAATTCTTTGTATGCCACTGTTGATCCTGGCTGATAGGAGTTGCAATGATGGGTGTGAGGACGGAAAAGTTAACAAGCTTGTGTTTATTATTCCAAGCATCAATTTCATCCAAAAATAGACGCCAAATATTTCTATAGAGGTATATTATACCTGCCGACTGCCTCGGTAGCGTAGTTGTACTACGATACGGCTACAAAGCTTTTTTTTTTTTTTTTTTTTTTTAACGAGTAAAGCTCCTTTAGCCTTCCTTCCGACACTCGGGGGAGATCGGAAGGGGCGTGTCGGGGTCTCCGGCCCTCCAGCCTGTTATCAGGCTGGGTCCCTACCGAGATCTAAAAAGATCTTTTGCCGGCATACCGACTAAAACCTCTCGGTGGCCATCACGCGCGTTATGGGTGACAGGCGATGTGGACAGGCGAATGGCGCCCATTTAACTCGCCGTGTCACCCGGCGCACTGCCAAATATGGCTCCTCACATGTTGGGAGGGCGCAGATGCCCCCTCTTTCCCTACTTCGGACGCCCATGGTGAGATGGGCGTCCGCGACAGACACGAGGCCACACGTTCTGCCGCCCATCTCGGGGTCACTCCCGACGTGAGCACACAGCCCCCGCTGTGTGCTTAGCGACCCCGATGACCCCTTTTAGTCGCCTCTTACGACAGGCAGGGGATACCGTGGTGGAATTCTGGCGCCCCTTGACCACTGGGCGGACGGCTACAAAGCTGAGGTCTCGAGTTCGAATCCCGGGTTGGGCAAAGTGATATTGGATTTTTCTATTCATTATCAGCCAAGAGTCAGGAATTTGTGCCCGATATGGCGATACGCTCGCCACCTATCACATCGTGGGACGGAACATACAAGGCGAAATGTGGGTGCCCTGGCACCTCTGCCTACCCCTTCTGGGAAAAAGGCGTGAGTTTATGTATGTATGTATGTAGGTATATTATAATCTATGGTTTCTCTAACTTTCTCTCTCTTATCCTTTCTTAGGTCACAGGATGTCCTATGCTAAACATTGATTACCTACAGCCCTTTTTAAAATCTGTTACTTGAACTTCAAATTGTGCTATGAATAAAATGCACATATTCTAGTATTTATACAAACATAGTTCCGACCTCACACTACGATCGAATCTTGTGTCGTGGGTATCAAAGAGACTTTTCGGTTTCACTGACACCCAGACCCGAAACAAATGGAACTTGTGGTTCATACAAATATTTGTTAAAGTATGGGGATCGAACCCATGGACTGTTGTGTGTCGTAGCCGGCGTCTAACCGACTGCGCTATGGAGGTTGTCTTGTGTGTTTCTATTTAAACTTCCTTTAGTATTTATTCCCGGAAACGGCCCACTTGACATAACCATAATATGGAGATAGATTCCTGTGAATTCACTACTAAGCTGAAACTAAAAGATCTTTATTATTCTTTGGAAGGCTCTAACAAGTCCCTTAAGACTAATAATGAAGGGAATAATATGAGGCCGTCAGTAAAAGTCCGTCACCCATGGGCACTGTTTGAGGGTTAGTAGAGTTACTATTCAGCTTACTTGTATGACGTATTTTTTTCACATTTCATTTTAGATCAAATATACTTACAGTATTGTAGTAGTGGCCTAAAAAACGGCAAGAGAAATAAGAGCACATGTAAGCGTGTGGTCTTATTTGGTTTTAATATGGTCCAAAAACATAATAAATCTTAATTTTGAAGGAATAAGGTTTATTGTTACCTGAAGTTGATTAAAATTTAAGACATTTTGCTACATCCCGTAGTTCAAAATTCAAATGTAGTGTAAGCAACCTCAGCCACTTTTGGCGTGTGATTTTGTTCCGGTCCCTGTATATATTTGATCGCAGCATTTTTTGGTTTTGCTATTGTCCATACAATAACAAACTAAACAACACCATGAATTACATAGCAATGCTTGGCATTCCACAACACTCACCATCCTGAGACATAACATGTTACGCGTCATTATGTCCAGTAGTTAGTCTGGCTACAATGTTCTTCAAACCATACATAACAGTGCATATAGACTGCTGTTTGGCAGAAATAGACATCGCGGTAGTCTACTACCCAGGCCGCCTCTCACACATGAGAGACTTACCACCAGTATTTTTTCTTCATAGCTCTCACAATACAGGATTCTCCCTGTAAGATTGTAAGAGCTATTATATTATAAACACCAAAAAATTTGTAATTATGATCAATGTGGAGACATTATATACTATGATCATTAATTAATTTGGAAAATTGAAAATAATATTGACATTACAAGTTCTTTAAAAGATATATAAAAAACCCTTAATCTGATTTGTATTTAAATTTTGTTTCATTTGATTTCCAAACAATAACTCATAATTGTTAATTCACCAGAACATTTCTCCCGAAACATCAAAATACTATCACTATGTTTTACAATCTTCAATTTCATTTTATACGAAACCTTATTCAAAGATAGTTGTAAAACTATTTTACTTATCGAATTTTCTGTTTTTTTCGAACGACTTATGAATTCAGTTTCCAAACAAGACCAAGAAGACAAAACATTTGAAACCAAAAATAGATTTTAAGAATATCTATGAATGAGGCCAAAAGAATAGAATGATAAATTCACAAAAGTATGTGAAAAAACATACTGAACGTGAAACCTGGCGAACTGAAAAGCTTTCTCTGATATCGAGTTATACACTGGGACGTGCAATGGACTTTTTATGAACAGTTTACGATCACGACACGACGTGCGCCGCGTTTTGTTCTGAGTATTACTATCGGGTGCAGTTACACGTGTCCGATGCGCTATTTGTGCTGAAATAGTTAACTCAATTATGTTGTGCTGTGTAGCCTTCAGTGGGTTCGTGCTCTAAATAATTATTTGCTGTTTATGTCATTTTTATAACGCAAATGTCCAGAGTCCAGGAAGAGTATCAAATGACATCAGATGGCAGCTTTCAACGAGTTCGTGCTCTAAATAATTATTAACTATAATTATTTACTGTTTAACTATTACGTTTATGTCTTTTTTTGTAGCGCACATGCCTTCCAGGCCGAGTAACAAATGGCATCAGATGGAAATCCCATGCCATTCGATACAATTATGCCTGTTTGCAATTGTCGTGCAAAATCTTGCATTTTTCGTGCCATAGAAAATAGTAATTTGAATGAGTTAACTCAATTATATTGTGCTCTGTAGGCTTCAATGAGTTCATGCTCTTAATAATAATATTTTCTTGTGAAGTTATTAGATTTGTATGAAAAACGTGCCTAATTTCAGTCGTTCTGTCGGTTCTAGAGGAGGCCCTTGCCTTACAGTGGGATGTATATGGGCTGGAGCATATACAGAAAAAATGTGCACTAAAATATTCCAACAATCACCTGCTATGTACAAGTTTGTAATAATCCCTTATTTTTAGTTTAGGTCTGGCAAAAGATCATCATAAGCAGGGTGATGTAGGTTCAAAATAAAACTTTCATCTTCACACTTCTGCCTGGCTGTAATATCGTTAGCCATATTAATTTCAATTTATTATTTTAAATACTATTACCATCACACATAGCTAATACCGCAGATTTCAGATCACATCAACAATTAAGTTTTTCTCGGGAACGGTGTGTCACCTTTTCATGGGAGCGGTACCAGGGGACATGGGACACCTTCTCCCTCCCCCCACCCCCTCCCAACTCTGATATCTTGGACAGATACACTAAAGTTTTACCAAAAACTACTCTTAATATTTCCAACATAAATTATATTTCTTCCCCGTACACGTTTCTATAATACCAACAAAAGTGTACCCGCGTTTCCTCTGAAAACACTTTCATAATTTTAACTTAACTTGTCTTGCCATCGTCGTTGCAATGTTCTTATTGTGCCGTGACTTTCATTGCGACTAAGTTTTGCTATTTGGTTTATGTTATCTTTTTTGTTGGTAGTTTTGTTATTATTTGTAGATTTTAGGGACTAGAATATTTTTTTATATCTCAGCCGGTGTGCGATTATCCCTGAAGATGAGACTTTTTCACAATGGAACACTATGGGCCCAGGTCAATCATAATAGCCTAATGTGAGTTGGCAGACGCTTTATGAGGTATGGTACAAAAGATATTCCGTGATAGTTCATGTTACGAACCATAGCATATTTTCTATTATGACTCTGATTATATTATTATGAAGACTTCTAAAAGCCAAACGTGTGCTCTTGAATTCCAACCCGCACAAAAGCTATAAAACGCCATACATCAGAATGTTGACCACCACACAACATAAATAAAATAAAAAAATACGTTTTTATAGAAAATCCAACTAAAAAATAGAAAATTAATTTGAATTAAAAATAGTGTAAGACAAAATGATTTTATTTAAAAAAAAGCGTGGGTTGCATGGTATCAATAGTTCTAAATATTTTATGAACATATATGACTAGAAGGTTTATTTTGATAATATCCTGAAGAGCACCCCACGCTTTTTTTACAATAAAATCATTTTGTCTTCTACTATTTTTAATTCAAATTTATTAAAATTTATTTCTATTTTTTAGTTTTTTTTTCTTTTATTTATGTTGTGTGGTGGTCAACATTCTGAGTGCGTGGTGGCCTGTTGGTAAACGGACTAGACGCGGTTGCCAACATGTTCTTGGTGGTCGCGGGTTCGAATCCCAGGGCACACCTCTGACTTTTCGGAGTCATGTGTTGTGTATTGATAGTCAATCACCACGCACTAAAACGGTGAAGGAAAACATCGTGAGGAAACCTGCATACCATAGCGATTCATAAGAATTTCTATGGTATGTAAGTCCGCCAACCCGCACTAGTCTAGCGTGGTGGACTATATGGCCTAACCACTCTCAATCGTATTCTCGATTGTAGAGTAGGCCCGTGCCCTGCAGTGGGACGTATATGGGCTGATACAGATACAGATACAACATTCTGATGTATGGCGTTTTATTGCTTTTGTGCGGGTTGGAATTCAAGAGCACACGTTTGGCATTTAGTTTAGTAGATTCCTTTATTGGTCTTGACGCAGACACTCCGGGTCTCAGGAAAACAAAAATCGCTAATCCTGATTATCCTAGTAAGGATAACGGGTCATAATGTTTAAAATATAGAATTTTCATCGGTCCTTAATAAGTATGCCAAATTTCGAGTTAATCCGACGTTTTGAAAGGGGTCAAAATCATGTTCAAAGATTCCGTTACATACTAACATACATACGTCTGAAGCTAATAAAAGTGTATTAAAAAGTAAAGTACTTTTAGAAGCAAAACACCTTTTGAAATAAGATATTTAACTTATATAACTTACAATCTAGTTAAATCTAATAGAAACACCATTGGAATCACAAAATCGGATTAAACGTTAAAATAGACGCCACCTTGCTAATCAGCGGTTCGAAAAGGAATTGAACAAAAGTAATATAACTTTCCTTATTGAGTATATTACGTAAAATCGGAGTCGGTCAAACGTATAATTAAGGTACTCGAGAAAATGAAAGTTTTGACACCGGAAAAAAAAAACTGTAGGTCTTGTACTGGGTGTTGATATAGATTATAAAGATTTTTCTGGAACATAAATTATATGTATATTCTTTTTCCTTTTATATATGTAATTGTAAGACTTTTATTTTCCAAGTCATTTTTGATATGCCTAGCTAGCAGACTTTAAATAATTTATATTGAAAATTATGTTATATATTTTTACACGTTGTATAATATCGTCCCCTTTTGTAAACGTGTGTCAATATATGTAAAAGAAAAAAATAAGTTTTGCATATTTTGCGACAATTAAGAATAGATACTATCGATTATTTTGTTATTTAAATTATTGTTTTTTTGATTTTTTATACAGGGTGATATTGACACATGTTACTTAAATTAACCCAAGTGTTTCTCATCACCCCAGGTAACATTGTATATAATTTGAAAGCAATATGAGAAGATTTTTTTGTCAGAAATCGTGATTTTCGTTTTCACGATTTTTGGACTTCCCATGTAGATAAGAGTATTTTTACCGCTCAGATGAACTTCAGTTCGGTTAAGGAACTTATCTGAACCAAAAAAACTCAGTATCTATAGGGGCTGATCAAAAGCCTTGAAACCTAAAATCGTGATTTTTGACAAAACTATCGGGCAGTTTTTATTCAAATTTGGCACAATGGTACCTAGGGGGATTAAGGAATATGTGTTTTAAATTAAATACCATATGTCAATATCAATCTGTATATTTGTTTATTTAATACTTTTAGGTACTATACAGAAATACTATTTAGAAATTACACAATATAAATAATAGTACAAGTGGCGGCTTTATAACATTAGGTAATACATTGCGATAGAACATAGATGGAACGGGACATAAGACGACAATACTGTACGCCTTATGTCATGGATTAGCTGGGCACGGGACAGTACAGGATTTTACGGGTCAGGACGGGATAGGAAGTCATTCACGAGATTAAATATAAAACAGTTGGTGGTAAATATAAAACCTAAGTGAAAAAAAATGCCTTGTATTGCGTCTGATGTGATCTGGGTTCAAATATTCTACACCTGAGCGAAGCCAGATCGGGCTGTCATAACACGAAAAAAAAAATAGTATTAATACATAAAAAAATACTAACAGCTATCACAGTGCAACGTAATAAACTATTCACTGATAGGTGCAGAATGTTTTAACTATCCGATGGATTTTGTTTAACACGTTTTTTGCCGGACAATGTCCGTTTTGTTTTAATAGAAAGGAATTTAATTTTGTTTTTGATTAAACCGTGCTGTAACAAAGCATGCATGTTTTTTATATTGTTTTTTTTTTTTATTTTTTTTTATTTTTTATAATAAAGCGGACTATAATATTCACGGGTGGAAAGAGATTTCCAAGCAAAATAGATATGTATTAATTAGGCCATACTTTTTAACTATGCCCGTCATAACCTTTTTAGTAATTTAATATCTTGTGAGCCACCAGTGTATGTAAATTAATGAATAGTGAGACAAAATAAGCAATTAAAAATGTTATAATATTGTTATCATTGCATTGTATTTTTAAAAAAATCACTAGAATATTTGTTTATATTTTCCTAATAATTGTCTTTATATTTACAGCATATTGCGTAAATATATTACAGTCATAATGCACGCGACGGTAACCTAAGGATTTATGCTTGCAGGCATAGTATGTAGAATTCCCTAGCATAGAATTTGGCTCACTAAATCCTATAGTACACTCAACCTGGCCGCAACATCCGTAACCGGGTCGATTTTGAGGCCGCTGACACTAATAAATCCTTTGCTACACCTCTAGTTACCAAAATAGGACTTATCAGAATACAGAAAAAAGACAGATCACTTTAATACTGCTTAAATATTCAAGCAAAATAATCAAATTTGTGATAGGAAATAATTCAAAAAAATCATCAAATTTAGGTCGCATTAATAAAACAATATCCCAACGTCAATCACTTCGAAAGAATAAATAAAACAAAATAAAGATTTACGTTGAGAATAATAAATTGCGTTTGAAGTGTGAGCGAAGAAAAAACATAATAAATCAACAGCAGTTCGAAATCTTCACGGCTTAATTTCACTTTGAGTGCGTTTCTGCTTAGAACTTTCTTCCTGTTACAATAATAAATTGTTTTTCTGAGGTTTCCTACATTTAATTTTAGGCTTAAGGATCCTTGGGAGAGGCCTATGTTCAGCAGTGGACTTTCTGCGGCTGAAGGGAGATGAGAGAAATAAGGTTTTTTTATTGCATTGAATGGCGAGGCGAACATGCCTGATGGTAAGCGATACGACCGCTCATGAACAGTAGCAAAACCAAACAACACCTTGAATTACAAAGCAACGCTTAGCATTTCACAGCGCTCGCCATTCTGAGACATATTAAGTCTCAATATGTCTAGTAGGTAATCTGGCTACAATGGCTACAATAGATTATTTAGTATAACGATTATTTAGTTAATCCTTTGCTCAATTGGCAGTGTGTAACAACATTTAGTGAACGCGTCGCCACAAATCCGAGGTCTGGCAACCCACTTTAATTTCCTTTAAATTAGATATTGTCTTTACATGGACCTATTTAAATTAGACTGGACCATCTTATCAACGCAAAAGCTGCAAAGTATTTTAAACATAAGGTAGAAAGTACAAAATCGTAGAAAGTCAGTAGAAATAGTTTTTGTGCAAAATTTTTGCTTAAAATTCTAACATGAGTTGTTGGCGACAGAATATGTGCTCGGCCGAGCTGATGCCTACGGCCGAACTGTGGATAGCATTAGTTGCATCTGTGACTAAACCCTCAGCGTTACAAGCGCGTATATACGTAAATAAAATCCTTCGTAATATTGTAAGCCCGCGACATTTATTTGCTAGCGTACTACATGCTTTAATTCATTGTCAACAAAAGGTGAGCAAGAGTTAAATTATTAATTTTTAATGTAGAATTTTGTGGATTATTTTGAACATTGAAATTGATTTATTACGAATAAAAATTATGTTACAACTAAATTAAACATACCTAAACTTTTGAACTACAGAGAAATATAGATCTCCACGCTCCTCGATCCAGGTCTATCATTTTTCGTTTCGTCTATTTATGAATTATACAAAAAGCATTAATCTCTTTATGCATTCATTCTCAACAATAGGTGAACAAGATGTAAAGGAAATTTTAATCTAGTACAATTTCGTAGCCTTTTGGACTGAGCGTAATAAATTTTGTGCTTACATCTAAGCACTACTATTAGTAACAGAGCTAAATAGTCTGATTTACGATGGCACCGGAAAAGTGACAGTTTGACAGCCGCTGTGAGACGAGAGGCTAAGTGTTCGATATCCGCATGAAGCATCACAAAATTTGTTTTGTGTCTCGGTATTTGTGAGGCCGAAAAGCTTCGTAGTACCGGATACCCACAACACAAGCCTCGATCTTAGTGTGAGGTGAGGATTTGTATTACTTTGAGGACTTTGTATTACTGTTGGGTGTATTATTTAAATTCATCTACACCCAATCGCCAACGCCGCCCCCGGGCTCAAAACAAATGCTAGTGGCTCTCGCCAATATTTATCTCCATACTTCTGCACCACTACGGTCCTCTATAGCTTCTCGACTCAGGCCCGTTAGACCGCCAATTATGCCGCAGAAGTTGTCAAATAACATATAAGATTAATTTTCTAGGACTTAAGGAAGAACAACTGCCTACTTCCATGACCTACCTATCATGTCATCATTGGTCTTTATTTTCCAATCGCTGTTCTAGCATCAATCAATATTATGGTCAGCAAATTTGCTGCGAATGGATGAAATAATCAACAGGGATAAGACACACGTATTTAGGCGTTTTAGTACATTTTTTATGTCTGAAATTTGTGGGGTGTGAAATAAAGTATTTATACATAAATACAAGAATTCAATTCCCATTATCTAATTCGAAATAATTAAATGTTATTTCAAAACAAATGTCCCATAAACCGCCCACGCAGACTGGAGTTGCATAAACATTAAATAGATAGCTAAACCCGTTATATCTGTGTTTACGACTTCAAACGTAGGTGCTTCGTCCATTAGCACATCGTAAAGTAACTAAGATTAGAGACTGTCAAATATTACTGCTAGGATTCAAGAACACAGTTGTTAAAACTTGAATGTGAAGACGAGGAATATAAGGAAATATGGAAGATATAGAAACCAACAGAGAGATAGTTATAGACAGAGAGATATTTATATATTAAGTAAAGTAACTCTAAAAATGAAAGTAGTAGTAATTTGTACATTGTTATTGTGGTATTATGCACTTTTGGTTTATTTAATTAGCACTATCTTGCTTGTTCTATACGGTCTCTAGATCAGTTTTCTGATACCCGAATTTTAGAAGGATTTAACGGATATTAATCATCCAAACACAAACCTTCGTATTTTTCCACCAACTTAACATTGTCTTCGTAGGAAACTCAATACGTGACATCTCATATCATAGTTAGATTCTTGTCCTGAGCTATAGAGGTTGTATAGAAAATATTTTTCCACAAGAATAATTTATTATATCTCTATTCAAATATAAGATTAGTTTATCGGATAATCCGATCCCGTCATTTGTATGCCGATTCAAAGTAGTTTTAATACGAACTTCACCTCTTTAATTCGATTCAAGGTCCCCGAGAGGACCATCAATTTGATTACAGATATTAAAGAGTTCTCAATGGGCTCCTTATAAAAGCTCCTAGAATCAATTTGATGAATAAATATTTGTAAAGTACGCAAAGAAGAAATATTTGATATTTAAATGAATATTTCGTAGAAATTATAATTTGGAAAACTACCTTCGTTTTGAAATGTGTGCTTATCAGAAATTGTTTTTTTTTTAGTTTACAACCTAGTCATCAAGCTTTTAAGCCTATAGAGAAATATAGATATTCTAGATCTCCACTTTCCTCGACCCAGACCTAGTATTTTTGCTTCACCTATTGATTAGTGCATAAAAAGCATCAATCTTTTTTTGTATTCCTGTTGGTCATTAATACTTCTGACTTAACCCTAGTAAAAGGATTGCTCCTAATAAGCTTGGCCTAGGTTCTAACTTCTATGATGCTAAACACTACCGACTTTTTCATTTAAATACGCTACTTGTATTTTTTAGTTTCGGCTTCAACCTGGGTATTAAACAGGCTGGCTGAATTGTCACTGTTATTATTAAAGTGTTAGAATGCCTAAATCTACACTGTACTTCTCAAATACTTAAAAATCTATTAATAAATGTTTTGTCACCTATGATGGTGTACCAATGCATAATATACCAAGTGAGTAATACAAAACTTTAACAAAGTTGTACAAAATAAAAAAAAAAGACGATTGCAAGTGACGCAGATTTATCACCCTACACACTTTAGCTGTTTACTTCGCAACCTTTGTGAAAGGATGGGTGAAATCCGTCACACATATTCAGCTTAAAAGATAAACAAATCGACACTGCTTTTAGATTATAGTAAGTAGGACATATTTTTTTTCTGGTTTTTATATTCAATAGTGTTATAAATTTGTGATTGTGTCGTATTAGAGCGGGCAGAACCACGCTGTCATCCGTCTTGACCCAGCATGGATGGGTAGGCTTCGGTGGGGTGGTACCACTGTCTCACAAAAGACCGACGTAAAGTGAGATGCCTAATGTCCCTATCCACTTCCCAACTTTTTTCGTTCCCACTCCCATTTCGATTTGAAGAGCCGACAACACATTTATGATTTAAATTTTGTGGGTGTTTATGATCACTTGCCATCAATGGACCTGTTTGTTTATGTGCCGGACTTGCATAAAAAATATATAATAAAGTATTTCAAGTGATCTGGTGCAAACATCTCTTCTCAAGAACTGTCATAACTTTTATTATGCTAGTCTTTTATTTCATTTTTGAAGCAGCGCCCGGGGCATCCTCTACCGACAATATTCATGTTCGTACTATAAATATCTTGCTCACTATTTTTCCTTTATTTTATTGTCTTTTCCTAATATTATTTAAATTAATTTCTAGAACTATCTTTAGAAATCATCATCATATAAGCAACAGGAAGTCCACTGCTGAACATAGGCCTGCCCCAAGGATCTCCACAATGACCTGTTGGAAGCGGCCTGCATCCAGCGATTTCCTGCAACCTTAATCACCGTAACCATGGCTGCTATCATCGCCAGGAATAGTGGGGCTGCCGGGAACTGGGGGCCTGGTTTGGCCTGCCTTGGCCACTTTTGTGTCGACATTAGGGGGTATTTGCCAATACTCGCCACGCTTGGCAGGTGGGTTGGCGACCGCAGGAGGGGACTCGCGCTGATGACGCTGCTGCCCATCATCAACGGGGGAGAGGAAATAGAGTTTGTGAGTAGAGGATATAATGGGAAAGGAAAGTATGGCCTGTAGGAGTGGATAGTGGAGTCATGGAAGGGAATGTTTGTAGTGACTGCAGTAGCTCGGGGGCCGAGGTCGCGTACTCGTAGCACCTATTCTAGGACAGGCCATGACCACTAGATAGGAGCATCCCTGATCTATCTTTAGAAATACGCCACTGAAAGTTTAAGTACTCAAAATTTGATACTGAATCTTAGTTATTATAGCCCCATCTCGTATCAGCTGCAGCATGTTCCATTGTTGAACATGTGCCACTCAAAGACTTCAATCGCAAACGCTTTAAACAGTCTGTACCGTTAAATAATAGCCAATCTATACATTATGATAGGTTAAACAAAGTTAGCATTTTAAAAATATTCAAAAAACGAGTGCACGACACGTTTGATTCGATGTTTTCCACAAAAACAAAATTCCACGAACTATTATTAAACGAAATGATATTTATAAAACATCGACAACTCATTCTGTTACGCCACATTCAATAGCGAATAGTTAAAAATCAAATGTGTTGATATCAAAAATGTTTACCTATTTTAAAAAGAGGATTTGCTTTGTGTGATTTGTTTGAATATTTTTAACATTCGCAAATGTTTGTTTAACTTTGAATGTTGGCGATTCAACGGTTTTTCAGCTCTTGGTTTAATTTGGTCCTTTTCAATGTTAGGTTATCATAAAAAATATGTTGGTCGGTGACTCATAATCATCTCAATAGTTGGAGTTTTTCGGAAACGTATTTACTACTTACTATCACAATTATCGCTTTGACTTGTAGAAACATCTTAAATATTTCATTATGAAAGTTAATTATTAAAACAAGTTAACATATTTGATCGCAAATGAAATTAATAATATTGGCAGTAAATATTGCTGATAAACTCAAGCTTATCATCATTAAGCGATTATTTAAAACCTAACCTAAACCGACCTAAATGTATTTGGTGACAAACTGATTCAATCATCGCCAACGCCTCGTAATTAAAAGATCCTATGTATAATTTTGTGTATATTGTCAGATGCCCTTGCACCTATCGGGGCCAGTAGATAACGAGCTCTTGTTTCCCTGCCCTGCGCTTGATTATATTCAACCCCAGGGAATTATTAATTTTCCCGAGATAACTCTATAGGACTCAGTAGCCAGGGGATAATTAAGCGTCGTATCCCTGGAATACGGGATATAGTGATGTTTTTCGGATAGTAATGACTAATGGATATCAAGTAGACAGCATTTTGGGAAATTATGGTAATGACGAAGGGATTATTTTTTTGTAAATAACGACATTTGATCCTGCAGATTTTAAAGTGTAAACTAATGCCATTATTAAAAAAATCAATAGAAATTATAAACCAACAAATGAACAAAAGAAAAACTAGGTACCGAAAAAATAATTTCATTGTTCTTAAATCTTAAGCTTTCAAAAATCTAGTTATTCGAATGGTATGTTTGCGTAGTTCTCCTTCGGAGCGGCCCAGACCTCTTTCGGTAAATGAAAATGTGTCTGCACAATCCAAATCTCCACGGACACATACCTTCTATTCGTGAATACAATTTGGTCCAGAATCTTAGCGTGTTTGTCGCAAATTCTAGATATTACTTGTACTATTCAAAATATGTCTATTAAAGATACATAATTATATTTGTTTTCAATCTATTACGGCATATTTTTTGCGCTGCATCCGATGGTAAGCGCAAATGCTGTCTAGATAAAGTATTGAATGACTTCAGATGGCGGTCCAATGCTATTCGATAGAAATACCGGCCTGCTGAGATGGTTCTTCACATTACGGCGCAGGGAAAAGACCCATGATTATAGGAAGGAGCATAGCAAAAGAATCTACGTGCATGAATATTATAAAAAGCAGCTATTTATTTATAATTGTATTGAACCCTAACTCAAATAAATATGTATTTTCCTCATGACATACCCTATTAGATAATACCGTAAAATCCAAGCAAAGCAGTTCAAATCAGGGGTATCTTTCATCACATACAATATTCATTACGGCCTGATCCAAATCATCCATTTAATGTTTTATATCACACATGTATCATTCCGTTCGCTCGTCACGTTTTTTGTATGAATTTAGAACCAGGCGACTGGCGCTTTTTTCCTTGTTACTGAGATTCGATACGATTTATGCTTTTACCTACATTTTGTAGGCGTGAAGTTGGACAAACAGATATTTGTTTAATTTTTTTTCAGGTAAATACGTGCATGTTATGTGTTTAAGTAGGAGTGGTATTACTATCCTTGAGAGACGCCTATGTCCACCATTGGACTGCAACGAACTGATGATGATGATATACATATCTTATAAATTCTTATATTTTATAAACTAGTTTTGTCTTAGTCCTTTGGTCCTTTGGTCCTTTGGTCCTTTGGTCCTTTGGTCCTTTGGTCCTACAAACGCAATGGTTATATCATTGTATTTCTAACAACTAGTCAATATCATCTGTTGGGACATAAATATTCTTGAAACTATGTATACTCAATATCACTTTACAACTATAAAGAAAAATATAAAGGGAAACCGTAGTAATATCATAAATTTCCGTAGGGATATCAATCTGATTTTTATTATATATGTGACATCTGCTAATTCCCAATAGTACAGTAGGTTTCACTATGTTATAAGCACTCTCGATCATAAAGAAGGCGGTATACACGCCGAATTATTTCATATTTTTAAAGCTTTCTATTTATACAACAATGAAAAAAACTTAAACAATACCTTAATTTAAGCACATTTTAATATATGCTCGGTTTAAAAATATAGTTATATTAAATAAATAAAGACAGATTTATATGAAGAATAATTAATTAAATAATATCTAAATATACTTGTATCATATGATGCATATTAAAAACACATTAGATAAGTTATGAAGATTAAGTATTCTAAATATGTTAAAAGTTCCTTCTCTATTTTAAAATTTTCATATACAATAGGGTTCTCATTGCACATATTTACAACATGAAGTGTGCAATAAATATATTAACTATTGCTTTACATTGCACTACATGGATAATATTTGTTACACCTCTCATCCATGCCTGAAATATTTGTGTGGTGATAAAGCCACTTGCCATTTGATACGTGACCGGTATATGTAGGAACCCGGACCCCTCCAACTCCAGTTTAATTCTAGTTCATTACACGGAAACCGGCCTCGAGTGTAACCGCTTCATTCAGCCAACTAAGCTGTAAAATGCTCCATTTAGATTCAACTCGGCCCTTTTCTGCTCAAACATTGATTCTAAATAGATCCTTTTTCGGCAACATGTTATGAATTGTAATGTAAGTTTTTGCTGGGTGAATGTTTTGTCATTTTTGTGTTATGGAAAATTATTGATTTCTTTGAATAAGTTAAGGATTTTTGCTCAGTGGACGTAGGAGTGTCGCTGCCGCAATGTCTCTTCCGCCAAACAGCAGCGTAAATGCACTGTTATGTTCCTGTTTGGAGGCCATTGATACCAAGGTAACTACTCGAAATGTTGACGAGCGCATTAGAATGCCAAGCATTGCTATGTAATTCATAGTGTTGTTACCTTTTCCTACTGTCCATCAGCGGTCGTATAGCTTACCATCAGGCGAACGGTATGCTCTTCTCGCCATTTATTACAATAATAAAAAGATAGGTTTCATAAGTCATTATGATAAGATGAGCGGGTCGTTCACTTGATATTTAGTGCATCTATAAACATGAACCAAACTCAACCAAACTAATCAGAAATAATGATGTATGATTCAGATACGCTGATAGCGCAGGTTTTACGCTTATCAGCCCAATACATTAGGTGTTATGTGACTTAATACCTAGAACTTACTAGCTTAAAGATCTTTTAAACCTGATCATAAAATACCTTATACATTGATGCTTCGCTATAGATAAAGTGATGGTAGCCCAGGGGACGCATTTGAGGAACCTCTTCTGTAATTAAATATGATCGTGAAAATAATATACCATTGAATACCAAAAACAAGGCCTGGATTGACTGACTCGTTGGCGTAGTTGTACTACACTACAGTAACAAAGGTGTTTCTCGGGTTCGAATCCCGCGTCGGCCAAAGTGATATTGGAATTCCTATTCATTATCAGCACGGAGTCAGGAAATTGTGCCTGATATGGTGATAAACTGGCCCCCTATCACATCGTGAGACGAAGCATACATGGGAAATGCAGGTGTCCTGGTAGCACCTCTACCTTAAAAAGGAAAAAGGCGTAAGTAGCACCTCTACCTACCCCTCCCGGGAAAAAGGCGTGAGTTTAAGTAAGTAATTAAAGAAGATCACTCAGTTAGTTTCAGTGCAATCAATTATTTGTATGCTGTTAATCCTAAAATAATTTGCAGTGATTATATGGGTGAGAAAGTCTCACAACGTCAAAATTAACATTCATAAATGTAAACATTTCGTGTAGAACATTGATAACAGTCAGGTTGCTCAATACGGGAACGCTAAAGAGCCAGAAACTTTACTCTGAAGTTAGCGGTTTATTAACTTGCAAGCTGAAGTTAGCCGGACTAGTTACGGATATGACAGAAGTCAGGTGACTTGCTGTAAGTCAATTTGCATACAGTATTTCAAGTTCAACGTGCAAAAATTGCTTTTAGCTAGCAGATACAACATTTTGTAACATAGCTTATTGTGTTTTTTCTTATTGTAATGAATGGCGAGACGAGCATGCCGTTCACCTGCTAGTAAGCGTTACGACTGCTCATGAATAGTAGCAAATTTCAGTTGATTTACGAAGCAATGCTTGGCGTTCCATTGCGCTCGCCACCCTGAGACATAAGATGTTAAGTGTCAATATGTCCAGTAGTTACTGTGGCCACCATATCATTCAATCCGAAACACAATAGTGCATAGACACTGGTGTTTAGCGAGAGAAGTAGAAATTGCGGTGGTACCTACCCAGGCGGCTTCTCACATATGAGAGACCTTCCAGTAAAATAAATAAGTGTATATATTTCATGTTGAAGCATTGTATTGTTCATGGTTCTACAAATGGTAGATTTTTTCATCCATAATTAGTATGATAATTCTAATCGAATTTGCTTATGATTTTTTATTACATTCAAATTTTTATTTCAATTTACTGCTTTGGCTGAACAGTGTATACAGATTCTGCGTTCTGCGCGAACTTACTTAGTTAAGGCTTACAAAATGACTTAAACAATATTCAATTGTTTATAAATCTATTTTGAACTGCTCTGAATTAAAACATGCTCTGAGTCATGTATAATTATTGTATTGTTAACTTTTTGGAAAAGAGCAACGCTAGAGTTCGTTCTCTCGATTTGAATGCTCATTCTTCTGTGGCAAAATAAGCCTTGTCAAATTACTCTATGAAACGATACGAACTTCGAATATTCGGATGCCGACACATAATGTTGGAATCGTCTATTGAACGTCGTAACCATAGACTAAGTTCGGAGAAAATTATATGTATAATAGAGAATAGTATTGATTTTTAGAAGTGGAAATCCTATGTCTATCTCCGGACGTCGAACATCCGAACATTCGAAGTTCGTATCGTTTCATATAGGAACCCCGCTGGGTATTAGAGTGTGAAAAATAGAGTGACTAAATGATGTGTAAAATAAAAAATAATAATTTATATTTTAATTTCATAATTTTTATCAGTTATATTCCTATTAATAAATTATATATAAATACAAATATAGAGATAGCAGAATAACTTTAAATAGAATTCTATTTGATCAATAATTCCTAAATATTGCGAATATAAAATGTCAAAAACAAATCTGTAATAAAAGCCACCTCTCCAAATGACATTCTGAAGAATGTGAAATGAAATTTCTAATTTAATTATTGAGTTGAAACTTTGATTCACTTTAAACTATTTGAAGTTATATTTAATCAGCCCAGATGGCGTTTAGTGAATAGCCTGAGCTCAATTAACGAACCTCAGTTTTATTCAAAGCTCTGAAGAACCAAATTCTATGCTCTGTAATTTCGTCTCATTTGAAACTATTTGTAAGATTAAATAAAAGTACTTAGGTAATGACGTTTTGTTTGTTTTGTAAAGGCGAAACGGCATCTACGATTGGTATTGATGATTTTTAATCGGATATATATGTTTTTTTTATGTATTGCTATGAATGGTAAGACGAGAATGTCATTCGTCTGATAAGCGGTACGGCCGCTCATGGAGAGTAAAAAAAAACATGAATTATAAAGCATTCCACTGCGCTCGTTATCCTGAGATAAGTCTCAATATGTCCAGTAGTTTCTTTGACTTCACTGTACTTCAAACCGGAACACAACAGTGTATTTACACTGTTGTTTCACGAGAGAAATAGACATTACGGTAGTACGTACACAGGTGGCCTCTCACGTATGAGACACCTACCACAACAGTAAGAAACATTTTAGTTTGAAACATAAAGACCCAAAATGAATATTAATTAGCATATTGTCTCAGCAGTGGTATCGAGTCTGCAAATGAGAAGCATTTGACAGCCGTCATAACCAACTGCACCTCGTAGCCTTTCAAATTACATCTAAATGTATATGTGACAGAGAAAAATATGTTCTCCACATAATTTAAAAATTATGACTATACTTTTAATGAAATATAAATCACGTAATAAGCTTACGAATGACAGTTCAATTTCCAATACTTTAAACGCGTCTAGACGGGATTGGAAATTGTCAATATCGCACACCCTTACTATGAGTTATGCATTATTTAGTCCACCTAGCTATCTATATCTAGCATCATTTAACTTCAAGTCTTTTGAAGTATCTATAAGTCGTTGACTTTCTGATCTTGTGTTATAACCTTAGTCAGTCCTAATTTTACGTATAATTAATGACTAGTTGGAATTATCTTCTGTCTCAGGATGGCGAGTGCAGTGGAATGCCAAGCATTGCTTTGAAATTCATGGTCTCATTCAGCGGTCGTATCGCTTACCATCAGGCGAGTAGTAAGTTCGTCTCGCCATTCATTGCTAAAAAAACTTGCAAAATGACTAGTTTTATTTCTTCTATAAAGTTTTATTCCTCAAGGTTATTTGAGATGTAATATTATATTTGATGTTCTCTAAAAATTAATGGTTCTTAATACGGTTCGGAATGTTAAATGAAACGCAGATGTAGGATATAGAATTATACATTTTGACAGTCATTAAAGTTTTTAGAGGCTTCGCAAAGATTACGCGTTTTAGCTTTATTACAGGTAAGAATTCGAAAATTTATTTTATTATTCGTTGAATATTAAAAAATGATGTTATAATATATAAAATGTATCCCATTAAAATCGGGCTCTAGTTGTGTTTTAGATTCACTCCTGAATTCATTGTAATGAAGAACTTCCAAACCTTTTTGTAGATGGCGCTAGATGTTACGTTCCATTATGTAATTAAGAAACTACTTTATAAACGATACTCGCAATCATTCCTATGATTGTTTTATAGAAACAGATAGTTATACGTATTTTTAAACTTATAAGTAGCTGATATTTACAAATTACTTTATAATGACGTTTTCTGTGTATTTGGTGTAGATTAGAAACTTACGACTAGAATATGATAATAAATCCTACCTTAACAGGACGAACTGATGATTCAAATCTGTGAACAAATAAAACAAATATTTAGTCAAACCCATTACTAATTTTATGTTAAAATATTATTTTTAAAATGGAAAATTCAAAGTACATTTCGAAGGACATCATTAGTACAAGCTTATTTCCTTGTCTGTCTATTGTTTACATTTCAAGCTATCAGTGTAACTCTGTGTTCTCGGAATTCTATCATCCAATTGTCATCTTTATGATTTTTGCCTAGTGTTTTCTACCCACATTTTGCCTAGTGTTTTCTGTACACGATGTGATCCAATCGCCATATCGGGCATGCATACTTGACTACGGGCTGACAATGAATTAAAAAATCGAATATTTATTTTCCCGACCCGGGCTTCAGAAGCGAGACCTCAGTTTTGTAATCTTAGTGTAGTAGAACTACGCCACTAATACGTGACGGAAAGTTTTGCCGACCCGCGTGTTTTCTGTTTTTTATAAAACTGGAACCCAGTGAAGGTCTCGCCTTTCATTGCAATAATAAAAAAAGCATACAGAAAAATTTACGTAATTATTTTGTCGAATTACACCATAACTAAAGGCATTCAGAGCTCTTTCATAATGATTTTATAATTACTACCACGTGAAACACAGTCACAAAGAGAAAAATAATCTTTCAATCAAAGCTGATAAATCGAGTAACACCGAACCCTGTAGCTCCAATATCACTATAATCCCACATGTTTCGAATAAACGTCAAATATTCAGGACTTAAGTAAAATAAACAAGGGATATAGGCAAACGTACTGGACTTTGGAATGGAAGCAATAACAATAAATAATGATACCGAACGTGGATCTTAGGCCGAGGACACCGAGGCTCACACAAAATAAGTTTTTGGATGTGAACGTGTGATACTTAGCTTCTCTGTATAATATATTCGTGTAGTGTGGTTTAATAATTAAGACTAAACTTGTGTGTTATTTCGTCGTGTTACCTGTATTTTTTTATTGCTATAAATGGCGAGACTTGCATGGCGTTTGCCTGATGGTATTACTACCGCTCATGAAGAGTAGTAAAACCAAATTTAATTACAAAGCAATGCTTGGTATTCTGCGCCATAAGATGTTAAATCTCAATATGCAAATATGAGAAACCTACCACCAGTATTGTATTGGATCATGCTATCACATAGTGGGACGGAACATATAAGACGAAATGTGGGTGGTCTAGGTCGTACCACTGTCTCCCATTTCTGGAAGAAGTGAATTTATTATATATAAATTCACTAAATATTAATAACTTAACATTTATATACGGTAGCGTAGAGCACCAAGTGCGTGGTGGCCTGTTGGTAAACGGGCTAGACCCGGCTGTCAACATGCTCACGGTGGTCGCAGGTTGGAATCCCAGAGCACACCTCAGACTTTTCGGAATCATGTGTGTATTGAAACTCAATCACCACGCACTAAAAACGGTGAAGAAAAACATCGTAAAGAAACCTGCATACCATAGCGATTTATAAGAATTTCTATAGTATGTATGTCCGCCAACCCACACTAGACCAGCGTGGTGGACTATATGGCCTAACCACTCTGAATCGTACTGTCGATTGTAGAGGAGGCCCGTGCCTTGTAGTGGGACGGATATGGGCTGATACCGTAGTATAAATAGTATATTCGATGGACACTGATATACCAGTGTGCTCAAACCTGAAAATATCCTTATTCCAATACATGTCACACATGCCTCCAATGTCACCAACTCGTAATGAATACGAACTTATAATTTTTCCTCTTTAGATGCATGTCTTAATTTAACATTTCAAAATGTCGAAAATTACTATGAACCTATGAATACACATATTCACAAGCTCACTCGTAAGTCGTAAGGAACACTACAAAAAATGAACGCAATTCCCAAAATTATTCCTTATATTTGAAACAAACTATAAAATAATACAAAATCGTCTCAGACCTTGTAAATCTCTTGTTTATTGCGAACAATAAAACTAACCTTTGTATTCCATTCCTTGTAATGTAATAACAGTAATAGCATTCTTAAGAGTCTTGAAATAAGGAGCGGGTTTTCAAATCTAGGTTTATTTTTTTCTTATTAAATAGAAAGGAAAGCTTATTGAGATTAAAATATGAGTTTTTACTGCGATCAATGGCGAAATGGGTACCGTTGTTTATGTTTGAAACTAGCTAAACACAGGATGACAGATCATTATCATCATCACTAAAGACCGGATTATATGCAACATAAAAAGCTTGTTATATGCATGCAAATATGCATGAAAAATGCTTGAAATATGCACGAAAATTGGCAGAATATGCAAAATTAAATGATAAATTTTAGGAATCTCAAACAAAAAGAGAAAAGTATTCATTTTTTTAAATTCAAAATCAGCATACAATTAGTAAATAATAGGTACAGGAACATTATTTATGACATTAAAATTATTTAAAATTTTTGTAAACGTAATTTTGTAAACGCAATCAAATATTTTTCTAAATTTTTAGTGGGAAGATTGTGTCTACGATCATTTAGAATATTTTTGTAAGTGGAAAATGTTCGCTCCACATCAACTGAGGTAACTGGGCAGAATTTGAACTTGGGTCCTCAATAGATAAGCCCTTAATTTTGTGATTGTTATTAAATTTAGTCGCATTTCGAAACGCAGGGTGAGTTAAAAATATTGTAATATGCATCATAACTTGATCTTAGGTAAAATATGCTATTACCGCTAAGAATGGCTAAAATATGCAAATGCATATGAAAATATGCAATTGCATATAATCCGGTCTCTAATCATCACACTATTATTCACTATGATAGGTCGACACGAGCGTGTCTACTGACTGCTCATGGGCAGTGGCAAAACCAAACAACACCATGAATAGCAAAAGCATGCTTGGCATTGAACTGCGCGCGCCATCCTGAGGCATAAGATGTTAAGTTAATTCACGGGGATCCTACAGGCAAATTTCAGCAGCAGTTTTATGGGGCAATGTATTGTTGAACTGTTTTTATTTTGTAAATGTTTGTAATAAATAAAATAGTCTTAATAAGTCCAGTAGCTACTCTGGCTCCAACGTATTTCAAATCGCTGCACACTGCTGTTTCCCGAAGACATAGACATTGCGCTGGTATCTACCCAACTAAGATTCATAGTGGGCTCTTTATAACATGCAAATGTAAAATGGGTCTTAATTACAGCTTCCGTGATACTACGCAAGAAACTACATGTAAATAAATAAATTAATAACACCCAACAGTCACATACATAGTCCTGACCCCACACTAAGATCGCGTCTTGTGTCGTGCGTATCAGGACCTACGAGTGACTTTTCGGTCTCACAAACACCCAGACCCGGAATAAATATTTGTGGGCCGCACCAACATTTCTCTCGGTGTGAGGATCGAACCCGCGGCCTCTCGTTTCACAGGCGGCGTCTGACCAACTGCGCCACGCAGGCTGTCAAATGCCTTTGTTCTTGGATCGTAACAACTCATTTTTGTTCCAGATCTGAGACAGTTCCCATTTTCGCAAACGGCTTACATTGTGTTAACTAATGACCGCTGCCTTTGAACATCTATACAACTTAGATCGTAAGTACAAACGTACGTTGCCGGAGCGTCTCTACATGAAAGAGGTAAGGCGAGTAAAAATAATTATGTACACCCTTTATTTCAAGACGCAATGCGCATGGGTTATAATTTTGCTGGTGGTAGGTCTCTCATATTTAAGAGGTCGCCTGGATAGGTACGACCGCAAAGTCTATTCTTTATTCTCTCGGCAAACAGCAGTGTAAATGCACTGATGTGTTTTGGATTGCAGTACATTGTAACCAGAGTAACTATTGGACATAATTATTGAGAGTTAACATCTTATGTCTCAGGATGACGAGCGAAGTGGAGTGCCAAGAATTGCTTTGTAATTCAAGGCGTTGTTTGGTTTTGCTACTGTTCATGAGCGGTCGTATCGCTTACCATCAAGCGAAAGGCATGCTCGTCTCGCTAATCACTGCAATAAATAAATCTATACTAATATAATAAAGCTGAAGAGTTTGTTTGTTTGAACGTGCTAATCTCAGGAACCGCTTGTCTGATTTGAAAAATTATTTCAGTGTTGTATAGTACATTTATCGAGGAATGCTATAGGCTATATATCATCACGCTATGGCTTATAGGAGGGATGCAGTAGTGTCATTTCTAGCGAATACGAGGAAATTCATTCGTATTTCATGGTCCCATTGGTCGATATTCTAAATTGATAGTCGGAGTTAAATATTTTGATCGCCGTTTTGAAACTTGTATTTGCACCCGGGCGGAGCTGGGCCCAACAGCTAGTATGTAATAAGTATATATATTATTTTGATTTTGACAGCCTCCGTGGCGCAGTTGGTTAGACGCCGCCTGTGAAACGAGAGGCCGCGGGTTCGATCCCCGCACCGAGAGAAATGTTTGTGTGGCCCACAAATATTTCTTCCGGGTCTGGGTGTTTGTGAGACCGAAAAGTCTATCGTAGTACCTGATACCCACGACACAAGACTCGATCTTAGTGTGGGGTCGGGACTATGTATGTGACTGTTGGGGTGTTATTATTATTATTATTTTAGCAAAAGTATAAAATATGATGGGAAAAAGCTAAAAAAAAAACACTTTTTGCGAAATAATCTGCAGTTGCATTGTAGCTGTAGTCGCTAAAACTATCACCTGGCTTCATTTTCCCTTGCAGTCTGGATATTTAAAGCACATTTCTTCAGAAAAATAAGTAAACATAGCCTGTTCAAACTACAAATGTGTTAAACTGTAATCACGAGATACTAACATTTGCGATTTCATTAGTACCAAATCAGGCAATATATCGTAATTACTGCTATTTGTACACCCAATAACGCCTAATAAAAGTAAAATTTATTGTCTTCATCATATTGTGTGCTTAGGACCGAACGAACAAAGCCTAGGGTTTGTTTTTCGATTCGTTTGTCCATGCTATATTGCGAGTTTAGGTTGGTCTAATACATTAATTATACTTAGCAATATGGACGTGAACTCTGGAAGGTTTAATTTGTCAGTAGCTTGAACTAAAAGAATCTAATGAGTGTGTCTCTCTCTCTCTCTCTAGTCGTTTCCTCAATGCTGAGGATCGTGACCCCTTCACTTGGTCGAGTCTTGGACAGCTGATCGCCAGGCTTGACGGTCCTCCACCAGATGTAGTGCTTCTGGGATAGCCACGGCTAGCGTCTTGCTTATTTGATCAGCCCAACGAGCTGGTCTGCGGCCACGTGGTCTGCTTCCCTCAACCTTTCTTAACAAGATCGATCGTTCCAGGTTGTCAGGGTTTTTCCGTGCCACATGACCGAAGAACTGGAGACATATTCGAATGACGATGGTGGACAGTCGCTCCCTTATTTTCAGTTCCTCCAGTATTGAACTGTTGGACCGAAACTCTGTCCAGCTTATGGGCAGCATTCGCCGCCAGCACCACATCTCAAAAGCCTCAACGCGAGATTGATCTCCTGCCTTTAGGGTCCAAGTCTCCGCGCCATAAAGGAAAATGGAGAAGACTAAAGTGCGCACCAAGTTAATGAGTGGGTACCTGAAGAATTAAGCGCCATTCAAAATAAATAAATAAATAACACCCAACAGTCACATACATAGTCCTGACCCCATACTAAGATCGAGTCTTGTGTCGTGGGTATCAGGAACTACGAGAGACTTCTCGGTCTCACAAACACCCAGACCCTGAAGAAATATTTGTGGGCCGCACAAACATTTCTCTCGGTGCGGGGATTGAACCCGCGGCCTCTCGTTTCACAGGCGGCGTCTAACCAAGGGGGTTACTCTACAATCCGATACGAAGCACGAAACTTCGGATGACGGATGTCAGTGACGAAATAAATGTACCACAGAGTATGTGAGCCATCCGAAATGTTGAAAATTCATCGTAACTACGATCGTAACCATAGACTAACTTCGGACTGAATGATAATTATCATAGATATTTTATGGATTTTGGAAGGAGAAAAACAGCATTATCTGTGATCATTATTCTCCAACAATGTTGCCACCTAAGTGAATTTTCCACTATTTATATGGTAATTTAGACCTAGCATGTAGTGGGGAAAAATAATATTTATTGATAAGTGGTTTTTCTAGAGGATTTGCAGTGCTCGAAAATTATAGAAAAGATAACGTAGGTTAATTTTCTGACGTTTCACTTCTATCGGATTTGAATTGCAAAACTTTTCTACAAATCTTTATTTAAAAATAATATTACGAGTTTTAATTTTTAATCATAGCCGTGCAGGGCTTAAGAATAAATAATTTATTTCTTTCTACTTGTCTTAGATAAATGATTTGTCCCACGGAACTCTAAATATTTTTATAGCAAACTAAATCGAAGAAACATAATTAACTCAGACATTCTCTTATGATTAAAGCATATTTTAAAAATAACCGCAAAATTTAAGGGATATTTTTTTTTTGCAGTACTCTTAATTGTTATTCAAAACTTAAATAGTCCAAGTTACTCCCGCAAAATTAATTAAGCTATCTTTCAGTGAAAGTCCCGTCAAAATCGGTCCAGACGATCTCGAGATAAGCGAATACAAACAGAACGACAGACAGACAAAAACTCTTTTCAGATCATTTTTGGTGTAGATATCGTGTATACGAGGATAACGATATGTAGTTGGACATTTTTTTTTAGTTTCACTTTACAAACAGACATTTATTTTTATTTATGTGTATAGATAATCCACTGGGTATCTCAAGACTGCTACCGAAAACAAAGCCGAGTGGTAGTTTTAATGACTACAAACACAATGCAACTAAAAATTTCGCAAAGGAAAGCGACAATTATTTTTTTATGATTTTTTAAATATTGTAATTTTTGGGTGGTAAATCCATAGTTTTTGCTAAAATAATAATTTAAACTCTTTTAAACCTTAGATTATTTATAAATAAAAAGGTGTACACTATTATTTTAGGAAAAAAATGTGTTTAACACCCGAATATGGTCATAGGAAAAAAATAACAAAAAAATTTTACGCTTTTTTCCAACTTTTTCTGTTGCATTGTGTCTGAAGTCCCTTAAACTACCACCTGGCTTCGTTTTCGGTAGCAGTCTTGATAAACACTATATATTTTAGACTATTATACAAAAGACGTTTTAAATTATATACATTATTTTTTATTTTATTTTAAATTGAACTCTTATTTATAAATAAATACGTCCAAAAGTCACATAAATAGTCCTGACCTCACACTAAGATCGAATCTTGTGTCATGGGTATCAGGAACTACGAGATACTTTTGGGTCTCATAAACACCCAGGACCTCAAACAAATACCTGTGGTTCACACAAATATTAGTTTCGGTTCGGCGATCGATTCCGTGGACATTTGTTTTGCAAAGCCGGCATCTAACGAACTGCACCACGGAGGCTATTACTTCATATAAATAAATAACATGCCCATAGTTACACACATAATCGTAATCCCCCACAAAGAGGCCCACAAAAAAATATTTGTGAGCCTCACAAACCTTTCTCTCGGTGCGGGGATCGATCATCGAACCCGCGGCCTTTCGTTTCGCAGGCGGCATGGCATCATCAGCTAACCGCCTAGCCTGTGGCACAGGAGCTGTCATATACCAATATAAAAATCTAATTTAGTTATTTTTATAATACATAAAATCTCAATAAAGCACCTTTACTAAATTATTTAAAGCATGACATGGGCGATCCTACGGTTCTTACTTCCTAATAAAAGAACTTGAAGAATTTCAATATATTACCCTAGGCTGTACGGCTGGGACTTTTGCCTTTAGATAGGTTAAATGTAAAAAAACAAGTATCAACTATCAAACGTCAAAACATAAAAAAAAATTAAATTGTAAACATTTACAAAAAACTTAATTATATAAATAAGGAATTAATTCACAGAGTACATTGTATATAAAGATATTATTATAACTAAAATTTAATGTTTAAAATTCTTTAATGTTGACAAAAGTACGTATTTATGCAAAATATTTTATTAAAACGGTAAGTTTCTTATTTTTAAATTATTATATCTATTTAATGCCATAATGATCAATTATCGAACTAGGTTGATATTCCTTGTTATATTTCCTTCAAGCGCCTAACAAATATTTATCTACTTATACATGTCGCGGTCAAACATGCAAGTTTGTTGGGATAGAAAGAAGTTCCACTAGTGGTTATTTAATAAAGTTAATAGTCACACACACGTTATCAATATTCACAAAGTATATGATTAAAGTCTTTTGTTAGTTAATAACTTGTGTTTGGAATGATTTGGTAGTGTATAAACAAGTATTTATGGGAAACAAGTTATTCTAACTTATATTTATGTATATAACACACTACAAATAATTCTTTCCATTTTTTAAGTATGTATGTACATTTCTTTACAATTACAGTATATTACATCCATTTGAAGGAGTTTCTGTTTCATATAAATAATTTAAGAAATCAATTGAAAAATATATATTATTTTAATTAACTGATGGTCTTCACATTAGGTTTAATAATTATTATGTAAAGATAATAATATATCAGATACTACAAATAATTATTTCCATTCAATTTTAAGTATGTATGTACATTTCTTTACAATTACAGTACATTACATCCATTTGAAAAAATTCTGTTTCATATAAATAATTAAAGGAAGCACTTGAAAAATATATATTGTCAAAATTAACTGGTGATCTTCACATTAGGTTAAGTCATTATATGTGAACATAATAAGATACCACATATTACAAATAATTATTTCCATTCAATTTTTAATAAATAATAAAATACTTTATTCAATCTTTCCTTAACCTAGGTAACAAACAAAAGATTTATACTACATTTAGAGTTGCTTAGGCTAAGATATGGCAAATAGTGAGGAACGGCTGGTGCTTACACTAGGATAGCCCTGTACAGTAAGCACCAGCTTACAATCTGTATGTTGCACGGCCTAGTTGAAGAGGGCATAAAAACAGGTATTTTGGATAATTTTGAGTAGGTATGTGTCTATATTTCATGATGATTCAATTACAGTACATTACATCCATTTGAAAGAGTTTCTGTTTCATATAAATAATTAAAGGAAGCACTTGTAAAATATATATTGTCAAAATTAACATACATTATTACAAATAAATATTTCTATTCATATTACAAATAAATATTTCTGTTCAATTTTAAGTAGGTATGTGTCTATATTTCTTGATGATTCAATTACAGTACATTACATTCATTTGAAAATTCCAATATATTACCCTAGGCTGTACGGCTACTGGGACTTTTGCCTTTAGATAGGTCAAATGTAAAAAAACAACAAGTATCAACTATCAAACGTCAAAACGTAAAAAAAATTAAATTGTAAACATTTACAAAACACTTAATTATATAAATAAAGAATTAATTCACAGAGTACATTGTATATAAAGATATTATTATAATTAAAATTTAATGTTTAAAATTCTTTAATGTTGACAAAAGTACGTATTTATGCAAAATATTTTATTAAAACGATAAGTTTATTATTTTTAAATTATTATATCTATTTAATGCCATAATGATCAATTATCGAACTGGGTTGATATTCCTTGTTATATTTCCTTCAAGCGCCTAACAAATATTTATTTACTTATACATGTCGCGCTCAAACATGCAACTTTGCTGGGATAGAAAGAAGTTCCACTAGTGGTTATTTAATAAAGTTAATAGTCACACACACGTTATCAATATTCACGAAGTATATGATTAAAGTCTTTAGTTAGTTAATAACTTGTGTTTGGAATGATTTGGTAGTGTATAAATAACATGAAATACTAGGTTGTAAATATGTTTTAATAGATTACTATTTTGGGTTACAGGATTGAACTACTTGAAGTTATCGCTTGGTACTTTCCGGATGATTCAACCACAACAATGAGATCCTCTTTTTTCTAGGATAATGAACATCAAATCTTCAATCACTAGTGAAAACTGTTGTTATGGAATATGTTGAAATAAATGTTTTATTTGTTACCTGGCAGTAATTTATGTGAAACAAGTTATTCTAACTTATATTTATGTATATAACACACTACAAATAATTCTTTCCATTTTTTAAGTATGTATGTACATTTCTTTACAATTACAGTATATTACATCCATTTGAAGGAGTTTCTGTTTCATAAAATTAATTTAAAGAAGCAATTGAAAGATATATTATGACTGCCTCGGTGGCGTAGTTGTACTACGGTACGGTTACAAAGCTGAGGTCTCGGGTTCGAATCCCGGGTTGGGCAAAGTGATATTGGATTTTTCTATTCAGTATCAGCCCAGAGTCAGGAATTTGTGCCCGATATGGCGATAGGCTCGCCACCTATCATATTGTGGGACGGAACATGCAAGGCGAAATGTGGGTGCCCTGGCACCTCTGCCTACCCCTTCTGGGAACAAGGTGTGAGTTTATGTATGTATGTATGTATGTATATTATTACAATTAACCGGTTATCTTCACATTAGGTTAAATACTTATTATGTGAAGTTAATATAGTTTGATTGGATAATAATATTATATTGATGTCATTAAAATTAGAAATAATTATACTTCGATTTTGCTCTAAAGTAGATAGATATTAGTTTGTTTTGTTATTTATCTAAACACATTCTAACAAAACCTTTTCCTTTCCTGACATCTTTATGGTTGGTTATAATTAATGCTTCTTAATTAACTTTTACAAAAAGTTTTATATAAACATAATACATACAACTGAAGTTTTTATCCATGTAATAAAAGATTTCAATTAATATTTAGTTCAACATTGACTGTCTAATTATTATCATGCAGAGTTTATCAAAACAAATAGGTAGTTACTATGCCATAACATTGAATGTGTGTGAAACTCATATAATATAAGCTTGTTATTAGAGAAAATATAAAATATGCACTATATGTCACATTGTTTTATTATGTAACTACTTGTAAGATACTTATTAGTAATATTGAATTTTCTATTCCTCACAATGCGGCTGATATTGAGCTATGAACATACCAATTATAATCATAAGGTGGAAAGAAAACAATTTTTATTTAGTAATATCAAAAGTTTAATAAAATATGTTAATTACTATCCACAATTAATTTATTTAAGTGTTTTATAGCGATATTTTTTGGGTACAAAAAGTATAAATAAGATAAACTTTGAAGAAACACCTTTAAAAGATTTCCTCTTAAATAAAGTTTGGGGGTCTTCTCATTGTAAATATCAGCCAAAATATATTTGTATCCTCTTTGCCATCTTTTTGGTTTGTTTGAAATATCCACCATGTTCTACACTATATTCTTTCACACTGACACCAACATTTATTCAATTTGTCTTAAACTGTATTAGGTATGGCCGTTTTGTTCTTGTTAAATGTTCTTCTCCATTATACCGGTTTGGTTTTGGGTTTTATTTAAATTATCCCTGTATTTTCTGTCGGGAGTACATTGTTATTTTACGCCACAATAAAAATAATAACAATATCGAGTCTCGTTGTGGTTGTGAACGTCCTATCGCGTCGTATAAACTTATTTACTCGTCTGAGGTATAAACGGTACACTTCATCTTGTACTTTTAATTCCTGGTGGTGGGCATCCTCTTCCCCACTATAATTTCCAAGATATTTCACAGGCATTTCTAATAGCCAGTGCAAACAATTTTCATTTTTCGTTTAGCTGCGTTATTGTTGTTCGAACTTTTATTACTTAATTTTCTTCGAATCACCGCTGTTACATGCCATTTTAATTATGATTTTGCACTTGATATATGGTCTAAAGTAATAAAATCACTTTACAAACAACATTTTATCGAAACTCGGAAATATGTTATTTTCGTCGATGTCAAATTGACATTGTCAATTTCAAATTTTCGTCTCCGACAGTTAGTTCGGGCGACGAAGTATTGACGAAAAATTCAAATCATTCGTTCTTTTTACGGATTTCGTGTAACGAAGTAACATCCGTCCGAAAAATGTCACGAAACTTCGAGTTACGGATTCTATAGTAACCCCCCAACTGCGCCACGGAGGCTATCATCAAAATGTTCTTAGAATAAGTATTCATAAGTTGCTCAGTTGCGATGGTAAATTACACGACGTCTCTACGATACGAGTGCGATAAAGTCAAGTGAATTTGTATTGAAAATGATTAAATTAGGCAAATTATTGAAGCAAGTGCTTCTTCTCTGTATCTTGGAAATGAATTTACAATGACAAATGAAAATGAAAATGAAACGATCATGCCGTTCGCCTGGTGGTAAGCGTTAGGACTGCTCATGAACAGCTACAAAATCAAACAAAACCTTGAATTACAAAGCAAAGCTTGGCATTTCACTGCGCCCGCAACCCTGTGTCATAAAATGTTAAGTCTCAATATGTCCAATAGTTACTCTGGCTACAATATGCTTCAAATCGAAAAACAACAGTGCACTTACACTGCTGTTTGGCGGGAGGCATAAATATTGCAGTCTCATATGTATATGAGAGACCTACCTCAAGTTTGTAAACAGCATTCTCTATAACATATCTAAAAACATGGATGTTTAAAATCATCAGATTTCCATAAATATACATACATAACCCCACAGCTTTTATCCCAGAAGGGGTGGGCACAACATGAACATTCGACGTGATCTTCGTTTTGTCCATGTTCATAGGACCCACATGCAGGGACATTTGATTGAGGTCCTCGAGCAGAGCAGGTCTGTCCCAGATTAGTCGAAAAAATAGAACCCAGCCCAAAACTAACCCAAATAAGATATACAACCAGCTATATAAATAGTCTGCTCTTGACCAATAAGGTCCAGATAGTCTCCCATACTGGCCGTGAAGTTCGGACGTCCCAAGGCGATGTAATCAATCACGTACACGATGATCCGACATCACTCGGCTTGATACGCCACATCATCAATCAAACTGTTACTAGCTTCGATGTGGGGGATCTAGATCGGGTATACGTGTTTACGTCGGTATTGCTTTGATTTAAGACCTACATTTTGTACAATCAAAGGTGTTGATGGTTGGGTGAAGTGAAGAAGATTAACGGATAACTGACAAATTGAGTATACTGCTATGTTAAATAAATGTACAATAAACAAGATGGCGGCGTGCCTAATGGGTAGTGGCCGCCATTGTGAACCAGTGTTTTGCTCAAGATGGTAGTAATTGTTGGAGGTCATATATTTTTATATTGTGTATTGTTATTAAACTAGTAATTGCGATCTAGATTTTAAACTTTAAACGAAAAGTAATTCAATTTCATGGTTTTTTTTTAATTGTAATCAAATTGGAAAATAATTTAAATGTGAATCCTGATTGCTTAAAACATTGGTTGATAAGCAGACGTAATGTTATCCTTATTTTGTCCCATAAATGAAAATTGCGGTTCATATCTTATACTGAAATGTAACAAATTTTGTAATACGAGTAGCTCCAATGAACCAGCTCGACCGCGGCGGTAAGTAATATTTCATGAAATGTTGTGGCATTTCCTCCATTATATTAAGATTTTGGCAATATTCTAATGCCGACATTACTCCCCCTACCACTCTACATCATCAACCCGTAAGGAATTTATAAATATGGGGAATATGTTGTTTAGTGAAAAAAAAAAAAAATACTATTTCACTACTTCCATACACTTCTTTTTTTCTTCTTCTTTATTCTTATTCTTATTTTTTTTTTTTTTTTTTTTATACTGGCCTGGCATTGTGGCGGCATTGCACCTGATGGAAAGTGTCAATGCCGCCCAGGCAGAGTATCCATTGGCATTGGACGGCAGTCCCATGCCAATGGAGACAATTATGCCGGCCTGCTAAGGTGCCTCTTCACACCGCGGCGGAAGGACCCAGGATTGTAGGAAGGAGGGAACACGTACGCCGGCAAACAATTCCACAGCTTGACGGTGCGGCACAAAAACGAATTTGAGAACCGTTTGGTTCGCGCCGGGATGGTGTGGACCGTCAAGCTATGGCTTCGCAAGCCAGCACGCGTGGTTCTGGTTAGGAATGGAGAGGAGGGGAGCAAGTTGAACAATTCTTCAGAGCACTCACCGTGATACAGGCGGTAGAACACGCTTAGAGAGGCGACATCTCTCCGGAGTTGTAGCGACTCCAAGTTGCTAGTAACGTCTGCATCATTCACAATGCGGATGGCCCGCCGCTGCAATCCATCCAAGGCATCGAGCAGGTATTGGGCGGATCCATCCCAGAGGTGCGAGCAGTACTCCATACCCGGCCGGACCTGCGCTTTATATAAGCGACAAAGCTGACCGGGCGTGAAAAACCGACGCACCCTGTTCAGGACTCCAACCCTGCGTGATGTGGCAGATATTACGCCCTCGATGTGATTCCTTGGATTGAGATCACAGCGGATATCCACACCAAGGATACTCAGGTCATTCCGCACTGAGAGGGGAGTACCCTGAAGAATGGGGAGGGGAGAGAACGGGGATTTTTTGCACGTGAACGCACACACCTGGGTTTTCTTGGCATTGAACTCAACCATATTCCTGGAACCCCATGTAGAAATGAGATCCAAGGTCCGGTTGAGCTCAATGACAAGATCTTCGCGTCCCATCACAGATTCGACACGGCAACCTGGAGGCCCGCAGTGGTATCGCCCATGAACCGTGCTGTCATCTGCATAGCAATGAATGTTGCCAAGCGACAACATGTCATTGATATGCAGAATAAACAAGGTGGGCGACAGCACCGAGCCCTGAGGAACTCCGGCATTTACCGACATGAGCGCCGAAGCGTGTCCGTCAACGACTACACGTATTCTACGCCCATGCAGAAAGCCGGAAATCCACGAACACAGGTTGCCGGGCAGACCGTATGCCGGAAGCTTGGACAGAAGACCACGGTGCCAGACCCTATCAAACGCCTTGGCAATGTCGAGGCTCACAGCAAGAGCCTCGCCACGCCGGTCAATCGCCTCACCCCAGCGATGCAGGACAAACGCTAGAAGATCACCCGTCGATCGATTATGACGGAAACCGTATTATAAGCGCAATGCAATCAAAATAGAATGTAAAATAAGTGGAGTTTATTAGTTATTTTAAAGTTCTAATATACATGTTGTTTCAAAGATGATAGCACTCAAGATGAAATCAAAATACGATAAAGCGTGGGTACTTATGTTGAGTTTTTCAAAATTGTGTAGGGAGGTCGCTATCAACATACTACCAGTTTCATAATAATATTATACTAACACCTACCCACAAGTCACTTAAAAAGCACCAAATTGAACTGTGTTATCGCTTCCATCAGCTCTATGTCAATACAGATGCAGCCGTCTACATGGCTAGTACGGTTGAAAGTCCGCGAACTCGTGTAAGCTCATGTGATAAGAGACAGTACATCAAGTGTAACAGTGCCTTGTGACTTACAACCTGTTATCACAGATAACGTAGCATTTACGCTACTAATGCATGGGTGTCGGATCACTACATAGTATAAAACAAAGTCGCTTTCTCTGTCCCTATGTCCCTTTGTCCTTTTGTATGCTTAAATCTTTAAAACTACGCAACGGATTTTGATGCGGTTTTTTTAATAGATAGAGTGATACAAGAGGAAGGTTTATATGTATTATATGTACATATTATTGTACAGAAATCTATTTGTACCCGGGCGAAGCTGGGCCGGGCCGCTAGTACTATATAAAATGAAATTCACCAAATGGTAAAATCTTTAGGATTTTTAAATAAATTACTTCCTACCTACCATGTCACAATAAATGAATAATGGAGATATATGTTATGAATATGTAAATAAAGAATGAATAATAGGGACATACGTAAATAACGAGATACATATACCAAAGAATATTAAGAAACAATTCAAAAAAGTAATTTAACATAATACGCGATACATAGCGTATATCGCTTCCAGCAGTTTTATAATTCATTACAGTCCCAGCCGCCTACATGGCTAGTTTGGTCGAAGGAGCGCGAACTAGTGTAATCTCATGTGATAAGAGACAGTACATCAAGTCTATCAGTGCCTTGTGACTTACACCCTGTTATCACAGATTACGTGGAATTTACGCCACTAATTAATTATATGCCAGAGTATTCTTCATAAAAGTCTAATTGTTGTGGTTTACGAAGGTTTTCCATGTCGTTTCTAACAAGAAACACGGTTAATAAAGTTTTAATGAATTATACCTACATACCACATAGTTACTGAATCAAAAGGAAAACTATACCAAGATTTCTAAGAAACTAACATGAACATAAGACAGTACTTTATTATTATTATTTATTTCTGTATATTATGTTGTATCGGGCACAATAAATAATAAATAAATAAATAACATATTATTATAACCTTCTTTTTATATAAAAAGTCTACGTTAACCCTTAATTTCATAAGGTATACTATATTATACGTATCTGTATCTGTATCAGCCCATATACGTCCCACTGCAGGGCACGGGCCTACTCTACAATCGAGAATACGATTGAGAGTGGTTAGGCCATATAGTCCACCACGCTGGCCTAGTGCGGGTTGGCGGACTTACATACCATAGAAATTCTTATAAATCGCTATGGTATGCAGGTTTCCTCACGATGTTTTCCTTCACCGTTTTAGTGCGTGGTGATTGATTATCAATACACACATGACTCCGAAAAGTCAGAGGTGTGTGCCCTGGGATTCGAACCCGCGACCACCGTGAACATGTTGGCAGGCGCGTCTAGTCCGTTTACCAACAGGCCACCACACACTATCATACGTATACTTTAAAAAATTACTGAGGCACTACGTTTGAAAAAATTATAAATTTATTTCTACTATACGATATGGCAACATTTTATCTGTCAAATAAAACTATTTTTTTTAGTATAAATGTTGGAATGACATTAACATTTGACACGTATAAGTTTTTGAAAATGAATCCCCAGCGCCTGTTCTCTGTAATTACCATATTTTTGTTGCTTTTTATGTAAAAACATATTGATTGTGCTTTCACATATGATGCAAAATTATTGATAAATGGAATTGCTAACTAATAACTAACTTTCTTGCAATATTTTCAGTGATAATTGACGCTAAAGGTCAACGTTAAGGCTATACATTTCGCTATATTTTACAAAGAGAACTTATTAACATTAGTATAGTAGACTATACATTTCACTATACTCAAGTAACAAATATCCCTAATATTTGTATATTATACTATACATTCCTAACTAAAAGCATCTAGCATGATCTCTTAATATTTGTCCTTTTTTTATTTTTCATTATTTTTAATAACTTAGACTGCAGATGTTGGCATGTCCTATGTCTTTTTTTATTTAACAGCGGAAATCCATAACCAGATCGCTCCGCATCCTTGCTTTGATCCCGCCTGAAGATGGTAGATCCGACGTTGGTGGTGATTTTTCAGGAGAAGAAAAGAACGAAACTCATATTTTGAAAATAACGTGATATTACGTCTTCTGATACTCCTTCGATTGAAATTTTTTTTTGCATTGGCCCAGCAAACGAGGAAGCACGTCACTTGATGGTGAGTGATCACTGCCGCCCATGAACGTCCACAACCGTTGGCTCATAGATGTGTTGCCGGCCCAACAAATCGAAACGGGAAAGCGGGGTGGGAAGAGGAAAGGGATGCCCAATACGGCAAACCGGCAATCTCACTCACCGACTGAAATGCGACGGCAAAGATGACATCTTCATGTCGATCTTCTGTGAGACAGCGGTACCACCCCGCACAGCCTGCTCATTCATGCTGAGTCATGACTGACAGCGGGTATCACATTGAACTATATTGACTCGTCTCTTGAAAGATTTAATTCGTTTTCTGAAGACAATACTGCAATATTTTGACGTAAACAAACCTATCGTGGTCTGGAGTCAAATTCAGAGGAAGAATATCTATCATCGCATATACCCCAAGAATGTATTACCCCATATACTTCCCTACTACCCCATATAATACTACCAGATACTAACATTCATTGTCAGTGTCTGGTAGTATTGTGTAGTTACTTCACCTCCGATTATTTCACAAAATGTTGAATCAGCCTCTACGAAATAGGTGACCTATTCACCAATTACATTAATGCCTTCGTGTTCTTCCAGGAAAGGAGATTTACCGTCTATTCCACCAATATTTCTTCTCTTTCATCGGATCTTTTTCTACACCGTCCAACTTCATTGTAAATTAATCCCTGTCAAGAAAAACCCCCACTAAAAGATTTAAACGAATGTTTGCCACATAACTAAAGTCTCTCCCGTCCATATTTAGGAAAAATATAAGATACCTTCAATGTGCTATTGTTTTCGAAGATAACGTTTAAGCAGAACTATATCTGATTAAAATTTCTTTGAACTACATTCTTGATTTCTTCTCAGATGATATAATTAATGACATTGTTCATAACTGTAATCAATACTCAGGATAAGAGACTGGTCGTACTATTAATGTTAATAACGAAAAAATACGTGCCATCATATATATGTAGATATCGTCATATTCTTCTACAACGAGATGTGGGTTCATTGCCGGAATAATAACTCTAAGAAGATACCAACAAGTTCGTAGATTTCTACATTTTGCATAGATAATTCGCTCGTAGACACATAATCCATGTTGGAAAATCAGACCTTTTACCTTATTTTGCAATTAATATCAGTTAGGGCTTGGTATACCGAATAAGAGATATATTTTTTTACAAGTATCATAATAAATAATTATTTTTTGTTATATTAATATTTCCTACATTACGGTTTTCAGTTGTAAATGTATAGTATATTATACAAACAATCCGGTATGTACAATTCTAAGCATAAGATTATGTATAGTATATTATACTATGCGTATAAAAAAAAAATAACCGGTGAATAATTTTTTTCTTATTTTTTTCTGTCTCTAATGGAATATAATATAACGATTATTTAAGAAAAACATATAATTTAAAGAAAAATATATCTTGCCAAATTAAGGGTTAAATTTAGTACAAATGAATGTTATAAAGTAGGTTCAGTTTCCAGTGCGTGTAAACAGATGGCGTTAGGTGTTTGTGTTACAACAAAGTTGTAATATTTCTTCTCTTGCTCATTATTATAGTAATTGTGAAAAAATATATAAATTAATTTACATATACGTATATATCATAACGTAATTGATTTTTTCCTAATGTAAATTGTATAGCGTTTGCTAAGCATACAATAAAATATAATGATTGATTTGTTGTTAAGATGTAAAGTTATTTAGGATTATTTAAGTTACTCTTCTGCTAAAAGATTTTTATAAGGGTTTCCAAACCCTAAAAATTAAGAAGTTATCATTGCTTTGGATTAATAGGACTCACAATGTACACTTTTAATTCAAATGTATTATAATTATTAAGGTAAATAAAGATATTTTAAAACAAACAAAACAATTGATTTTGTCAATTAATTTCTTTGCACTTTTTTATTTTTCTATTTTTCTCTTGAACTAAAATAATTATTATTATCCTATTATTTTACACGTTAGCTTACTTTTAAAGCGAATGGGCGTGAACTACTTTTGTATTATGATATCCTTTAAACCACAATACATTTTCATTCTATTTTATTTTATTTGGGTGGCTTATAGCTACCAACAGCAAACAGATTTACATAATCCAAATTATGTACAAAAGATAGCCAATTACGAGCTATCGCAGATAGGTAAACATTTTAACTTGAGCCACAGGAAGCATCACTCTAAACCTCCCCAAAATATTATCACAACAACCCACATCCAGCGACTTCCCGCAACATTTATTTTCATTAAATAAATATCTACTTTTCCTAAACAAATCAAACACATAACCATATACTAAACACACATATCAATGAACACAAAAAATAATCTCACTAACACATAAGCGGAAAAACTACAGCATTACATTCGTAAAGATAAGAGGTCGTTTTATGGCAACTGTGAGTGCTTTCTGACCGTCATTTTCTTTTTCAATCGGGGGTAACTGCCCCCTTAGGTCGCCGGCACCTGCGACCCACGCAGAAATCAAAACACCGAATGTAATCCAATATCCCGACCTTGTGTCCGTATAGCGCTTATAATCTTTGTATCAACAAGTGTGGTTAGTAACAATCTTATTTTTTGATTGAAATACATGGCGAGATGAGCTTGGTTCGCATGATGGTAAGCGATACGACTCACTAACTGTAGCAAAATCAAACAACACTAAGAATTACAAAGCAATGATTTGTATTTCACTACGCTCTCCATCCTGCAACATAACATCTCACATACGAGAAACCAATAGACCTAGTTTTTTAGAAAATGCGTAAATTTGGTGTCCGTAGTTTTGACTACAGACCGCTCAAGTATTTTTTAGAGTTTATGTAAATACAAAGTCGTTTGGTAACAAGAAATATAAATTAGAACAGTAACTATTATTCATTATACTCGTAAGTACCCACTGCTATTAGTTGTAAAGTAAACCAGACAGTTATTATATTTTCTACATAGCAACATGTATTAACCATTTGAAACAACAAAATACATACATAAATTCACGTCTTTTTTCCAGAAGGGGTGGATAGAGGTGCCATTTCAGTACACGCATGTTTCGCCTCGTGTGTTCCTTTTATACAACAAAATCAATGAGCAAAAAAAAAAAAAACTTTCGCAATATACCGTACAGGCATCAACTGGGATCGATATCTTTATCAGCCCATATACGTCCCACTGCAGGGCACGGGCCTACTCTACAATGGACAGTACGATTGAGAGTGGTTAGGCCATATAGTCCACCACGCTGGCCGAGTGCGGATTGGCGGACTTACATACCATAGATTTTTTTATAAATCGCTATGGTATGCAGGTTTCTCACGATGTTTTCCTTTCACCGTTTTAGTGCGTGGTGATTGACTATCAATACATACATGACTCCGAAAACTCAGAGGTGTGCCCTGGGATTTGAGCCCGCGATCACCGTGAACATGTTGGCAGTCGCGTCTAGTCCGTTTACCAACAGGCCACCACACACTTATCTATGATGACGGGATCGGTATACAGAACCTCTACTTTGGGAATTAAATTACTGATTTGGTATAAATCAGTCCTAATCGCAATCTTGCACTAAGATAAAAGTTATGTTTCGAGGACATTAAAAATTACGGGAGACACTCTACTCTTTCACAATATTCAGGCCCGAAACAAATACACGTGTACACCAAAAACATTTTTTTTTAATTATAATGGAATCGAACTTGAGATTTCTTGTTTCATAGCTAACTAACTTCGTCACAAAGACTGTCAATGAATCTAACAAAATCATTGAGCAACAAAAGCATTCGGCAATTCTCCTCACAAGAATTCCCTTTCGGGGTCGCGGGCATACAGTACCGCTGCTTTGGAGATTTCATTAAATGCTTTGAAGTCGCCCAGGTGAATAATGTAATTTAGCGTTTTGTATGAAGAACTTGAGTTCCGCGGGAGGTTTATGCTCGCGCTTTGTTTGTACGTTAATTTACTGTGGAGAAAAAGTGATTCTGCGTTTTCGTTGGTTAATCATATTAGGGTATGGTTATTTGGAATCCATATTAAATAAAAGTGTCCACTGATTTGAAACATTTTTTACTATTCAAAATTATATTATGTGTAATGAAATTCAATCACTTCATTTAAGCACCTTTGAAAATTGTATTAGTGACTAGATAGTAGTAAGAATATATTGAGTGATAATGGTATTTAATTTAACTCACATGTTTCTCATTAACCCACGTGACATTGTACAAACTTGATAAAAATCCAATAATGGTCTGATGATGTTAAATTCGAAATATAAAGAGTAACTACTAAACATATCGAGACCTAAGCCTTATGTCTCAAGATGCCAGGCATTGCTTTGTAATTGAAGGTGTTTGGTTTGGAGCAGTCTTATCGCTTACCATCAGGTGACCGGCATGTTCGTTTCGCCAATCATTGCAATAAAAAATACAGACCCTATTTTAATGTTCACGTCTATATTAAGACACAAACACCTTTACGTATCGCATTTACAGAGTTTAAATCTTATGAAAAAGGCCGTTCGAATCTAGAACTTGTCCAGACGACCCAACATTCTAGGTCAAGAAAAATATTCGCGAATTGGAACGCTCGGGAATATTCGAATGGCTAACTCGTTAAAATATTCAAATGTATTTCGCGGAGAAAATGTGTTTTTTTACAAGTTATAAACAAGTTTGTGGTGTAATTCGGAAGTTGTTAGACACAACAGAAAGTTTTCGGCCAAGCGATGGCCCGTAGCGCCATCTTTCTTTGTACTTTTCCGCTTTAAAGGTTTACAAACTTGACAGGAATAATAGCTTATGATGTTTTAAATACGTTTACATCGTCTTCGATCAATTGGCGTTTGAGTCCGTTGTTGTTAAAAAAGTAAGGATAGTGAAATGAAATGAAAATACATTATTTAGATTAAAAAAACATCTCTGCCAACCGGTTCACAAGGTTGTTTTCGGCAATGAAGAACGGGCAAGAAACTCTAGAATTTAAATTTGTATAAATTCGTTTGTTGATATTTGTTACATCGCGTTTTTTTCTCTTTTAGATTGTATTTAAAAGATGTATTTCTGTTCCTGTCTTAATTTTAATTTTATTTACAGTTATTTCTCGTTGTTATGTATGTGTATGTTATGTACTATGATTTCCTATAGTTAAAGAAACACAATGTTTACAATGCAACAGTACATTAATAAAGCTTGTAAAGTGTATTATTTTTTAGAAATCCTAATAAATAAAAATAAATATTGGTACAAGTATCCTAACCTTTAGTAACAACTATAATGACGAAACCATGCGTAATCTACCTTACAAAGTATATATAATACAAACCCCTCTCGTAGGCGTTAAGATTTTACCTGTGTGGATCGGCATAAATTTTCCTAACTATGTAGGGCCAACACGCCTTTTCGCTTGGCTAAACTATTCTTGACACTTCAATATTAGGCCGTCCCAGAATACATTATACATGAGCCATGGTATGCTCCAGATATGTTATAACCCTTTGGTTTTAAGGATTTAAATTCTCTGGGTTCCATAGGTTTTTGTTACTGTTATTACTTATTTGTGATTCGGCTATGTATTTCGATCTCGTTCTGTTTTTATTAGGTGTGTGCTCATTGTCTATCACTTGTTGTAACTTTTTTTTTTACAGGTACAATTAAGTGTCCATTATGTATCTGTATCAGAATATACGTCCTACTGCAAGGCACGGGCCTCCTCAACAATCAAGAATACGTTTGAGAGGGGTTAGGCCACAAAGTCTTCCCCGCTGACCTAGACCGGGTAGGCGAACTTTACATACCATGGAAGTTCTAACAAATCGCTGCAGTATGCATTTTTCCTTACGTTATTATCCTTCAGCGTTACAGCGTGGTGACTAACTATCAATATACGAGTATATGTACATGGCCCCGAAAAGTCAGAGGTATCCTTGGATTGGAGCTCGCGACCACAAGACGTAATATGTTAAGTGTGAATATGTTCAGGAGTTATTCTTGCTACAATGTCCTTCCAACCGGAATACAACAGTGCATATATACTACTGATTGGAGGGAGAAATAGACATTGCAGTGGTTACCCAGGCGGCCTCTTACATATGGGTGACCTAACACAAGTAAAAGGAAATGTTTCTTCTCCACTGTTGGTCGTTACCCAGATATACATGCATTTCCTGTCCTTGCAGTTTACGTATTACTACTAAGGATATATAGTTACCCCACTCCATTAACGCGGTAAACACAGAATCAATCATGACACAATTATAGCATAGCGTTGTACATAACAAGTGAATTTAATGAATAAATTTGTACTTACATTTACATAAACTCTATATAGTTAGTAGTCCAGCATCTATCTCGCTTAAGACAATTTAGGGGGAATTGTACCGGGTTAATTAACATAAGTTCCGAATAAAGGGTTAGTCGTGACAAAGAAGGGTGGAACGTGGTTTTTCTTGTAACTTAGGAAATGTAGTTAAGCCTTTTAAAGCTCGTGTGTGGCGGTTGGACGGTCTTACAGGAAAGCGAAAGCTTGCTCTCACGTTGCATTCGGTGAGTGAGAATTTCGGATGAAACATACCATAAAACCGTTCCCTCTTCCCGTCCTTTATCTTTTCCAGTCCACTCCCGATTTAATGGGCCAGTAAAACATCCATAATCCAATCTAGCTGTCTATCAGGTATGCAGATTTCCTCGCGATATTTTCCATGACCATATAAAGAGCGACGGTCAATTACGCAAAACCTTTGTAAGTTCCATTTAGGAACTATGGGATACAACCTCCAACCTCGTATTATGCCACTTTAACGCTGCTGACTTGTTATCTGACCCAACACTAAATATAAAAATCCTATACCTTTAGTATTAAAACTACAAGTAACTTTTCAGCTTCTACATACAGACACAAAATAAATAATTGTAGAGCAGACAAGCATTAGCTTCGGCGCGAGCATCAAAACCGCGTCTTATCCTTCCACAGTCGGCTCGCAATAAAGGAGGCTGTCAGAATAGTAAACAAAAATCAAAACAATCTATTAGAGCAAACTTTTATGAGTCTTTTGCTTTAATAAATAACGATAGTTCGAAACTTACATATGATGTTGTAGTTTCATCGTATAATAATACTGTGGTGGATAGCTCGTTGTTTGTCTTTTAGATAAACTAAATTGTGTTGATGCCCCGACATCTTTGTCTATTTTCGCATATGTAATAGCTAGAGATCGAGCCCAGTGGCATGCCATACGAGAGGGCTATGTCCAGCAGTGGACGCGAATAGGCTGATGATGATGATGAATGATGATGATGATGATGATGATGATGATGATGATGATGATGATGATGATGATGATGATGATGATGATGATGATTAGCACATATTTTTGTGATTGGCGTAGTTGGTTTGACGCCGGCTGTGAAACGAGAGGCCGCGCGTTGTGTCCCAGCATCGAGACAAATGTTTGTGAGGCTGACAAGTATTTGTGTCGGGTGTTTGTGAGGCGGAAAAGTCTCTCGTGGTTTCTGATACCCACAACACAAGACTTAATTGAGCTTAATATGGTGTTTGTATTATGCATGTGACTGTTGGCTTGTATTTAATTATATCTGCTGAAAACAATAGATTATTGTAAAATTGATGTGTAAATCGTCCTTGATTTTATTATACCGTGGATATTTTTTCTAACAATTTTCAATCTAATGGACGCTGCAGTACAAGTATTTTTGTGCGCTTATTTTTTTGCTTGTTAAATAAGTAATTCAAACTGATGGCACGAGATGTCGCTGTATTTATGGTTCGAAAAATATAGACTTATTCGTAGACTGTTTTAAAACCTATTTTAACTGCTGAATGTTTTGTATCTTTCGAATAACTTTGGAATTCAGTTTGAGCGAAGAAGATAAAATATCCGATAACTAAAATAGGTTTAAAATCTTTCTATGATTAAGGCCGCTTATGTTTCCCAAGTGTAATACTATACTAAGTTTTTAATTTGAGATTTTTGCATTTCGCATATTAATAATGTATGTATATTAAAACGCCAGACCATGTTTTTTTCGAAATGCGATATAGCTTGTGTCTAGAAAATCAAAATTACGTAAGACTATAATATCCCAACACTGATGCATAATTATTGTATCAGCCCATATGCGTCCCACTACAGGGCACGGGATTACCCTACAATCGAGACTTAGATAGAGGTTAGGTCCTGTAGTCTCCCACGCTGGCCTCGTGCGTTTTTCTTCATCGTCTTTGTGTATGGTGATTGACTTTCAATACACACATGAATCTGAACAGTCCGACGTGAAGCTTGGGGTTTAAAGCCGCGCCAACCGTGAACATGTTGGCAGTCAGAACTAGTCCGTTATCAACAGGCCACCACGCACTTTTTAATGATGCATAAGCTTTCACAAAATAGCTTGAATCTATATTACCAAAGGTAAACACCCTAAAACCTATATATAAATATTCACCACTCATCAGCTAACTGTTAGGATCATAGTTCGCTGAGCCAAAGTTTGCGTAATCGCATCTCCATTTCAAGCGAAAGGGCTGAACTCTCAGAACCTATGTCCACAGCAGAATAATTAACAAGCAAAGTTTGTTCGTAGAAAATCGACAAGTAACATTGCGTCGCGTTTCACAACCTTTAGTTTACATTTTACTTGTCTGACTTACAGCCGCTGCCAATAAACAATCCCAATCCAAAATTTGCCGTTATAGATTGACAGCTCAATCTTTTTTCTGATACTATATTGCCAATAATCAATCTCAGTAGTGAAAAAACTATGGCAACATGACAGGAGACCAATCGAAAAGTAGAAAACAATCCAGATTGACTTCAATCTAATTTTTTCGATTGATTATTGGCATCGGCCGATAAGCATTTTCGGTGGTAGAGCCTTGATATTACTAGAAAAGCGTAATATACTATGGCCTTTACCGCTTTCATAGGCCTACGAATCATAGTGATGTACAACAATTATTAATGCATTTCTGTCCATCGCAAGGTTGAGTGGCAGAGATCGCTTAAAACGATAAGACCGCCCTTTGTACGTACATTCTTTTATCCTTAATTATAAGTGTAAGCATGTACTATTTTTAACCGACTTCAAAAAAAGGAGGAGGTTCTCAATTCGACTGTATGTTGCTTTTTTTTGCTTTTTTTTTTATGTTTGTTACCTCGTTTCTCTGTACTGTATGAACCGATTTCGATCATTCTTTCTTTGATTGAAAGCTGGTGCTTGTCGTTTGGTTCCATTAAAATTTAGTGAAGATCTGATGAATATCTTCGGACCTGGAGAGGGGAACTCCTTAAAATTAAGGAGAATTGCAATGGTTCTTTTTGCATTACGTTCATTAGAAAAGTTAAGTTACAGTGAGAGAAGGAAAAAAGGGTGGGGGTGAAGGGGGGGTGGGTGATAAAATTAAAATACACGAAAATTCTAATATCTTCGGCAGCTTTTAACCGATTTTAGTGTTTTCTTTGTCATTAGAAAAAACGTATTTGCAGGTTGATCCCAGGAATACAACATGAAGATCTGATGATTATGTTCGGACCTGGAGAGTAGAACTCTTCAAAATGTAGTAGGATTCCAATGGTTCTTTTTGCATTAGGTTTATTATAAAAGTTAAGCTACAGTGAGGGAGGGAAAACGGGGTTGGGGCGAAGGGGGGGGGGGGGAATAATAAATATGTGAATACTCCAATATCTTTGGCAGCTTTTAGCCGATTTTAGCGATTTCATTGTCATCGGAAAGAACATATTCCTTATGGGGACCAGATCTTCTTCATTTAAATACCTATCAACACTAAAAAGATAAAAATAACTAAAATTTTTAATGAAAAAAATAAAAACAAACTTCAAAACAAAATCCACTAAAAACCAAAAAATAATAACTAACCACTGCAAAGCAAAAATAAATAATATTTATTTCATGGGACTCGTGCATGTTGATTAATTTGCTTAATGACTTGACTAGCCAACAAATCAAAATAAGTATATGCGTAACATATTGAAGGCGGGTCGCCCAGTACCAAACATGTAGGACCTATGCATGCATAGGTCCTACATGTTTGGTATATCCTCCTACATGTTTGGTATATGAGTTTGTGTAGCATGCAACATGCTACACAAACTCTCAAAATACAATTTTCCAAATTCTGAGAAAACAGAATTTTTCAATTCAAACTAGTTTTTGAGATTAGTGCATTCTAGCAATCAGATAAAATCTTCGGGTTTATACATAAACGTATAGCTTTATGTGTTGATATAAAGATATTTGCTTCCAATTACACAACGACAATCAACGTAAATTTAAAAATTCCTCATTGTGTCATGTGCAAATTTAAGCAATTAGAGACTAAAATAGACAGCCTTCGTGGCGCAGTTAGACACCAACTATGCAACGAGAGGCCGTAACTTCGATCCCCGCCCGCAAAAAATGTCAATGTCGTTCAGACACTGGATATCAGTATCCACGACACCAGATTTAAATGATATTAATGTGGAGTCGGGACTATTTCATTTTTGGGAGTATTTATATATTTAATAAGTTATTTAGTAAGTGCCAATCTAAATTTATGAATATTACGTAGAAAGAAAGAAAACCAGGCATTTATCAAAAGGTATTTCTTTGGCAACCAGACACTTGATGTAGGTACGTTCTATTTTTCAGACAAATTGAAGCTGACAACTTTTAAGGACACTATCATCCAAATTTCGTAATTACTCGTCGTGTGATGGCCATGTTAGGTATGCATAGAAAAAATCAGCTTTTATAAAATGACGAAGGCCTTGCGGCCACGGGATTCTGGCTTATCAAACTCTTGGAGAATGCTCTATATGGCCTGCATTTTGTTTACTCTCTGGTGCGTTGTAGTAGGCCGTGCGAGTAATAAATATAAATAAATATAATAAAGTCGAGTTTCTCGCAGAAAAACTACTTATGGCAATAATTTTGTTGCTGGAATTCGTCCGGCCGCGTCGGAAAGAGTGTTGGTAATACGACGATATTTTTACCTTAGACTCTCAGTCTACGTTTGTGGTTCCGTATAAACACAGAATCAAAATGTAAAACGCACTTATATATTTTTTATTATAATGAATACTGGGTCGAGCAGGTTAGCTAGACGACCAATCATTATCAGTACCTAAAACAAGCATGATTTGCAAAGCGATGAATGGCATTCCATTGTACTCGCCATCCTAAAACATAAGATGTTAAGTCTCAATATGTCCAGTGGTTACTCTGGCTATAATGTCGTTCAAAGCGGAACAAAATAGTAGACTTAGACAGTTGTTTTGCGGGAGAAATACACATTGCAGTGGTACCACCCAGGCGGCCACGTATAAGAAACCTGCTACATGGAAAATATTCAAGTGATGATTCTATGAACGGTGGTGACCAATTTCTATTCAGCGAGTGCTTCTCGCTGACTTATTGGATATAAGCCTTAGAAAACTTATAATATTTTTTAATTCTTACAAGAAATACAACGACTCCAGTCACAAAACATAACTTTTGTACGTTAACGGCGATGTCAGACGTGGAGCATGCTTTGTGTTACTGATATCTAGGGCAATTAAGGAAGATTCCCATTTTTCGAAATTATACTTAAAGTATTTTATAATCAACTTACAAGAACTTTTTGAACTGTTTTTGTTTTGGAAATTATTTCTTTCTTTAGTCTATGAGTTTAATTCTAAATCTTAATGGATTTTTCTTTCAATTAGAATAAATGTTATACGTGCAATAATGATCCCGCTCTGTTCGTGTAACTATTATATTATGATTCAAAGTTAATTACGAATAACAAACAAACTTAATAAAAATAAAATTTCTTACAGAAATATGATGTTATAACGCATCGGATCTTTCAAAAACTCTAATAATGTTAAAATTTTACTGGTGGAAGGTCTCTGATATTAGAGGGACCGCCTGGATGGGTACCACTGCAATGTCTGTTTCTCCCACCAAACAGCAGTGTAAACGCACTGTTGTGTTCCGGTTTGAAAGACATTGTAACCAGAGTAGGTGCTGGACATAATGAGCACATTATATCTCAGGATGGCGAGCGCAGTGGAATGCCACTCATTGCTTTGTAATTGAAGGTGTTGTTTGTTTTTGCCACTATTCATGAGCGATCGTATCGCTTACCATCAGGTGAATGTCATGCTCGTCTCACCATACATTGCTATATAAAAATATATACAACTAAATCTTAGCATCGCGTAGCATCTCCCTTGTGGGATGCTAGATACCTGTCTGTCTATTACAGCTTCCATTAATTCTCATCTTATGTCAGCTTAGAACTTTTCTCACGTTTTCCTACATTTTTCCAGCTTAGAAACGTGACGTTAAATATTATGACTGTTGAAACTTACTAATACTATAGAATGTATGACTGGGAAGGATGTTTTATGAACTGATTGTGATGGAGCTGTTTTATCGTGAATCGTTCGAGTGTGGACCTTTTAAAATATTGAATCTCTAGGTTTCTAGTATAAGGTTTTACTTTTTTTGGCGGTATAATAGTTTTGACAAAAAATTCAGTAATTTGCCCGATCCGGGATTTGAACGCGAAACCTCATCTCTTTATTGTATCGTAGCACAACTGCGTTATTGACGCAGTCATAATAGATAGCGATGGATAATAATTATAAACAATAATATTTTCTTTGTAGATGGCAAGACATTTCCCGTAACGCCTGGTTTAGTAATAATGGTTTAGTATAAGAAAAAAAGTACTAAAAATGTAGAAGATGGCCTGATTGTTATACAGTTTTAATACTTGTCAAGGTATTTCGAGATAATTCTTACCTACATATCATCAAAAACTATATCAATTGTATCAGTTAGTCATACATAAATTGCAGGTATTTCTAAGTTGTGCAATCATGCAAGTGTACTAATGCCATCTAGTGGTGTGCATTGTAAATAATTTTGTTTTGGAATCATTTCATATTTAAAAAAAAAATAGAATACCGAGCCCTATGTATATTTTGACTTATGCTGTTAAATATCTAACAGCTTTTAAACTTATGTAAAAATAAATAAATACGCCCTACAGTCATGTATAGTCCTGACCCGACACTAAGATTGAGTCATGTCGACGGCTTCAGAAACTAAGTGAGGCTTTTCAGTCTTATAAACACCCAGAACCGAAACAAATGCCTGTGGTTCACACAAGTATTAGTCTCAGTGTGAAGATTGAACCCGCGGCTTCTCGTTTCACAGCCGGCGTCTTATTAACTGCGCCACGAAGGCTGTCTTAACCGCTGGACATAGATTCCCTGACAACCGAAAATTTGAATGACAAGGCTAATAAATTATATTAGTGTAAAAATAATTTGTTTTATAATATTCTCCTAATATATTCAGAATTTCAATCCTCAGCTGCGAGGCCCCATAGGTATTGTGCCTATTGAGTTCTGTTTAAGTTGGTTTCTATTTGTATAATAGCGGTCCCCTGATATTTCCCAAAATTCAATCTCGGCCAAACTAGGTTTCTTGAACGAATCGGGATAGTCCCACAAAGAATGGCCCTTGGGGGATCGCGTCCAGGATCTAACTGTTAGCTCTGTGTATGTTCCCTAGGGACTGATGATGACAAATAAAAATATTTAGTGATCAAAAATAATAACAGACAAAGTTGGCTAAGTGCCTACCATGAAACGTCAAATAAAACAACGTGTTTCAATGGGAAAACAAAAGCGACTAATTTATTTGAAAGAAGAAACAAAATGAACATAGACATTGTTGTTCTACAAATGACAATAGATGGCGCTACAAGTTACAAGAATAGATATTTTGATTTTTATACATATAACAACACCCCCACTCAAAATATCTTTTATAATTTTAACAAACAAATATAAAATGTTACACTTCAACGATCCCTAACAACTTCATGAACTTAAACAGTTTTACAGAGTTTAAACTTTTTGTTAGCATATCTGCTGGCATGTCTTCAGTACATAAATATTTAATCAATACAGTTTTATTATTTATCATTTCTCTACAACAGTGATACCTAACTTCAATGTGCTTGGTTCTATTATGGAAAACAGGGTTAGCTGTCAATTTATGTGCACTTTGATTATCATTGTATAAAGTAATTTGATACATATGATTGGTAATTTCATACTGTAAATTCCTAAGATATACAGATATACAGCTTCTTTGCAAGACTCTGAAATTGCTACATACTCAGCTTCTGTACTAGAAAGAGTAATGCACTTTTGCTTAGAACAATTCCAAGATATAAGAGATCCTGACAAAGAGAAACAAAAACCTGAGTAAGACTTCCTGTCAACGGGATCATTAGCCCAATCAGCATCTACATAACCTTTTATATGGGCATTTCCACTCTTACAAAACTTTAACCCGACATTTCTAGTTTTCTTTAAATATCTTAATATTCTTTTTACATACATCCAATGTTCTTCATTATAGCAATTATTAAATTGACTCAAATATGACACTGAATATGCTATATCAGGACGTGTTAGAACTGCTAGGTACATTAAACTACCTATAAGCTGCTGATATGGAATTTGAGTTTTACAAACTTCAGCTTTCTTAACAGTTAACTTGGCCTCCATTGGAGTATCTGACGTTTTACAGTCCGTCATATGAAATTTCATTAGTAACTGATCAATATATTTCTCCTGAGACAGAGTAACAACATCATTAGTTGTATTATAATTAACTGACATACCAAGACATTGTTTTATACATCCTAAGTCTTTAATTTTAAAATTATTACATAACATTTCTTTCAGACTCATTAATTCTTTTTCATCATTTGAAAAAATAAAAAAATCATCAACATATAGTGCTACAACAGTTCGCTTAGAACATACAATTTTGGTGTATAAGCAAGGCTCTAATTTAGATTTATTATAGCCATCTGCAATCATACATTTATCTACTTTCTTATGCCAAGATCTAGAGGCCTGTTTGAGACCATATATAGCCTTTTTTAATTTCAGAACTTTATTTTCATCTGAACAATCAAGACCAGAAGGTTTCTGCATATATATAGTTTCATCCAGGTCACCATTCAAAAAAGCTGTTTTAACATCAAGATGAACTGTAGATAAATTCAATTGAACTGATAAGGCAAACAATAACCTTAATGTTGTGTGTCTTACTACTGGGGAAAAAGTGTCCTCATAATCAACACCATATTTTTGGGAACACCCTTTAGCCACCAGTCTCGCCCTATAACGTACACTGTTATCACTTTCATGTTTCTTTTTAAGAACCCATTTACACTTCACAACACTAGCACCACTTGGAATGTCCACTATTTCCCAGGCATCATTGTCCTTGAAGCTTTGAAGCTCGTCCTTAACAGCTTGCTCCCACTGCTCCTTTTCTGGTCCTTGTAGTGCTTCTTCTAGTGTTAGTTCCTCAAGATTAGCCTCATTATTTTCAGTGCACATAAAACCATATCTATCAGGCTTCTTCCTTGTTCTTGGTGGTAAAGTCGCTGGAATGAGATCTTCAAAATTTTCACCAGGTGTAGTTGACTCATCATTTACACAACTTTCATCAGTTATAGACTCTTCACTTGGTACATATGTTACATCATTTAAATCTGCATTTTCCATAGAAATAAAAGAATCACTGTGACTGGACTCATTATTATCCCCCACTAAAATCTGACTTTCTGAGCTTGTTTCTGGCTTCTTGTCTTCTTCCTGTACAACAATCAAATTTTCTTGATGTATATTATTATCTTCAATAATAATCACATCTCTACTGGTTGTTATTGTGTGAGTGACGGGGTTATATACCCTGTATCCTTTAACGTCATCAGGATAACCCACCAGAATACATTTCTCAGATTTCTTGTCCAGTTTGTGTCTTTTCTCTTTGGGGATATGTCTCATAACTGTGCTGCCAAAAACTCTAATGTGACTAAGATTAGGCTTTTTATTGGTCCATAGTTCATACGGAGTACGGTTATTCAGTCCAGTTTTGACTATGCGATTCTGTAAGAAAACGGCAGTATTAACGGCTTCCGCCCAAAATTTCTTATCTAACTTAGCTTCAAACAAAAGACATCTGGCTTTCTCAATAACAGTCCTGTTCATGCGTTCACAAAGCCCATTTTGTTCGGGAGTATATGGGTTAGACTTTTGGTGTATTATTCCCATTTTCTTTAAATAATTGTCAAAATCATTATTACAAAACTCTCTGCCATTATCACTGCGAAGAACCTTAATTTTCTTTGATGTTTGGTTCTCGACTTTTGATTTGTAATCTTTAAAACACTGAAGAGTTTCACTCTTGTTCTTTAAAAAGTAAGCATATGTCATACGACTATAATCGTCTACAAAGAGAAGAAAATACCTTGATCCTCCAAGGGAAACATTTTCCATGGGCCCGCAGATATCACTGTGTACTATATGCAATAGCTCGGTACTTCTGTTGCCTTCAGAAGGAAAAGGCAATCGACTTTGCTTGCCCTCACAGCACACTATACAATTTGTTTTGTTGATATCAGCTCTCTTGTTCAATATGACTCCTTCTACAGCTTCCGGCATGTAGTTCATGTACTGACTATTAATGTGTCCCAACCTACGATGCCAAAGCTCTGGAGACTCCATCACTGCAGCCAATAAACAAGTGGGTGTATTTAGCTTGTATACTCCATTTGTAAGAGAAGCAGAAGCTACCATGGTGTTCTTCTTGTTATAAATTTCACACCCATCGCTCGTAAAGATCACTTTATTTCCTTGTTTTATTAGTTGGCTGACAGATAAAAGGTTCGTAGATAGACTGGGGACACACAACACATTTTCAACTATAACCTCAAAGTCACACTTTGCAGTTGAAGTCGTGATTTTCACATTTCCGCAACATAAAACTGGTATTTTATTCTGATTAGCGACCATAATTTCTTTGGTAAATCCAGAATAATGCACGTCTGTCACCCAATGCTGGTTTGTTGTCAAATGTGAACTTGCACCCGAGTCGACGTACCAGTCACTTTTATGAAACGATCCATTAAAAAATACTGCACTAAATGCATTCGTATATTTCTTTTGATTTTCTTCTAAATTCTTTTTCTTTGGATTTTTGCACTGAGTGCGATAATGACCTGTTTCACCACAGCCATAACACTTGACATGTTGTTTATGTTTATCTTTGACAAATGACTTTTGCGCACTCGCGCCATCTTTTCTGGGCATCTTTGTTTTGTCACGTTGGTAACGGAAACATGCCAATGCATTATTCAAACTAGTATCATCCGGTTCCATGTCAATTAATTTTGATTTAATGGCGTCAGTTGATATAGTCATGCCAGAATGTTCTATGGCCATTATCATGGGCATATATTTTTCAGATAATCCTGCCAGCATGATCGAACCAATCCACTCGTCGCTGATGTCAAATCCCGTTCCTGCTAGCTTTTGACCCGCTTCCACGATCTGAGTTACATATGACGTCATCGATGTGCAGCTTTCCAGTCGAATAGAAATTAGATTTCTCAATAGACTGATTTTTCTGGTAAATCCCGAGTCATCAAATAATGATCTCAACTTTTCCCACAACTCCTTCGATGTTCTGACGTTTTTGATGTGAACATAGATCGATGGATCGATTGTTAAAATCAACTTAGCTTTCGTTCTAGCATCATCTGCATCTTCTAGTATTGTTCCCGGCTCTGGTTTTATACATTTTACCATGCCTTCTAATACCAGAAAATTTTCTGCAGCGAAACACCAGTCACTGTAGTTTTCACGGCCTTTTAATTTAGGTACATTAACTAAATAGCTCGAACTGCCAGACGCCATGATGATACAATTGTTCTGCTTTATTACTTCACTGTAATACTGTCCAATCACGATTCACAATTATTCTATTGTCCATCAAAACTGATAATGCTGACAATAATTATGATACTTCGCGAATAACTGGAGGAATATGGGTCTGGGCCCATAACCTCAAATAAAACAACGTGTTTCAATGGGAAAACAAAAGCGACTAATTTATTTGAAAGAAGAAACAAAATGAACATAGACATTGTTGTTCTACAAATGACAATAGATGGCGCTACAAGTTACAAGAATAGATATTTTGATTTTTATACATATAACAACAAAACGAAAGACCATAAGTTCCATTTCAGCATCGAGATATTTTTTTGTCTGGCCTTTAGCCTACAAATATTTATAAATATAAATATGTAGCGAGATTTGGTATCTTTATTTAATGTGTATGCGTTGTTCTGTTTTGTATAATTAATGGGCAAAAGAGAATTCTACGATATGGGTAGATTAACGACCGTTTTGGGGAGGCTTATGGTAAGAATCACTCCGAATTGTCGAGTGTATTATGCCATTTTTAGGTAGATGCAAACTTGTTTTCATACTAAGACACAAACATAATCAGACTGTAATCGCAAAGACTTACAAAAACCAAAAATCTTTACACCATAAAAAACCTAATAAACTAAATATTTTGAACGGTATTGATGAACGAGTGTGGGCGACAAACATAGTGGTAACTAGTGTAAGACGCAATCAGCCCGGCCAGGCCCGATGAAACTTGAGCAAGATTAATTAAACCAACAGAGCATCAATCATTGGCCACAAGGCTTCACATAGTGCCGCATACCTTACTTACTTTGTAAGTCAAGACATGATTTATATATCCTGTGTTACATTCACTGATATGTAGTGAGCGATAGGGACATGACATGGAGTGGTAGTTCCGTATTCTACACTTTTTTTTAAATACTGGTAGCATAGTTTAGTGGTGACACAACTGCTGGTATTGCTTTGTTATCTAAATGAAATAACTTTTATATAACAGCTCTAGCGAACGCGCAAATATGTCACCTGTATTTTTTAATATTATATGGGACAAACGAGCATGCGGTTCACCTGATGGTAAGTGAACACCGCCGCCGATGGACATCTGCAACACCATAGGGCATTGAGATGCGTTGCCGGCCTTTGAGATGTGAATACGCTCGTTTGTAATGGTAAGTGGTCATTACCGCTCATGAACATAATATCTAAAATAATATTGGAAGAGGAGTGGGATAGAAAAAGGATGGGAAGAGGAAAAGGGTAGAGGGCATCCGAAAATCTCACTCGCTGAACGAAACTCAACAGTTAAGCTATCGTTACACGTAGATCTCCTATAAAACAGTGGTTCCACTCCGGACGAGCCTGCCCATTCACGCTGACTAATGACTGACAACAGCGTGGCTCCAACGCTATTTAAATTAGTTATTTATGTGATGAATTTTGAGTTACGTAAAACGCGTTAAAGGTAGCGTTTTCGTACAGATCATTCGTTCTTAAGAGAAACGTAATACAGCTTGAACATGAAGATTTTAACAGATTAAAATTAAATCGTGTTACCTTCCTAATTATAAAACTGTTTGACTCCCCAAATAACTTGATTGTTACCGTTAATCGTATTTCGTACATCTTTTGTTCAAGTAATTTTGAAAACCTCTATTCTATTTGAGATGAAACTGAAGTAATCGTTTTTTGTAATTTTGTGAACGAATTTAATTAGAAAAGCTTTCTCGAAAGCCTAGTACACATATTAGACTTCGAGGTGGGATATTTGACAATCTTCTACTTGCGAATTATCCATTCCTGTAATAAACTCATTTGTTTAACATTTTTTTTGTATGTTACCTTCTTTTTCTTAAGACATAGGGAGTCCATTGCTGAACATAACCACAGAATACTAACAGAAGTCAAGCTTGTGTATGTACTTCACTTTTATTGCCACACTCACACTATGCTCGGCGTTCGCGCAAGGGTTGTTAACTCTGGCTTATGCGAAAACACGTATCGTGTTAATAGCACCCGTATAGTTTGATTGAATTTTTAAATAAAATATATAAAACACAATAATACAATAAATACATTTTAATTTTATTTATGAACTCGCTGAGAATTTGTATGTCATTATTCTAAGTATGTTTTTATTGTTTTTGTATAATATACGTTTTTTTTAAATTAAATTTATATTCAATTATTATAATATGGTGTTTTATATACAAGTGTAATAACTTTTATTCATTTGCTCCATCTTTGCACAAAACATCTCACTATTTGCGTGCCCGGAGCGGGTGACACTCGCGCTCGCAGTGGTTTCGACTGGTTTGAAATATCGTGTCGGTGAACGCTGTCTATGTGTGCGTTGGTTTAGCGCGCTTTGTATGGAGCTTGACTTCTGTTAGTTTAGTATTCTGTGACATAACCTTCAATTAATTGACTTATAAATCAGTAGCCCATGGTACTTTCTATATACTGTATTATATTATTTAACTACGTACAGGGTGATATTGACATAGGATATTTGATTCAAACCACATGTTTTCAACCACCCCAGGTAACATTATACCAAGTTAAAATAAAACCTCAATGACAGTTTTGCCCAAAGTCAGATTTCAGTTCTCAATTCCTGTGATCAACTTGTATAAGTACAAGTCTCTTTATGGCAAAGGTAAGTTTGTTTTTATATATCTATGAATATCAAGACGTCCGTGCTATTCGCCTGATGGTAAGCGATACGACCGCTCATGGACAGTAGCAAAACCAAACAACACCTTGAATTACAAAGCAATGATGGGCATTCCACTGTGCTCGCCATTCTGAAATATTTGATGTTAAGTCTTAATACGACTAGTAGTTGCGCTGGCTACAATATAATTAATAATTAATAATTGTTAATTGATAATAATTGTTAATATACTAGTTTATATTCTTATTATCACCGACCGGAGCGACATGCGTTTTGACTGCCTGTGTCAGGGAGAATGAGGGCGGATACCGGACCGAGTGCACGTGCGCCTCCGCCTACTCAGGGCCACGGCGGTGTTGTCGAGATTTTTTGCTGTAATAATTTAATTGTTATTACTTTATCGGCTTTGGATTTATTGTGCATTTGCAGATACTTGGTCTGGGTCGCCCTCTGTCGGCGCCTGCGACTTTGTTTGCCGATTACCTAATTACTATAATATGAATTGGTTATCATCGTTATATTTTTATTTTATTTTTTTATTTTTTACTTTTTTTTTGTGTCTGGATGTTTTATGTTTACTATTTATTTTGTATAAATTATCAGTCTTTTCTAAATATATGTACAAGTACCTATACTGATTTTAATCTTAACACCGACATAGTGCCCGGATGTCACTAAGGTCCCTCATTGAAAATCAGTGCTGTGGTACTGCTTATGCTGTGCTGCAGTAATAAGCTGAATGAGGGTTCCTGTTGTTGGCACAAATAGTAACAGAATGTTATAGTCTTTCTGTTATTCATTATATAGTTAAATAATGTATATTTTTTGTAATACCTAATATTTTCTATGTTCTCGAGTTGGAATGTTGTTATTATTATTATTATTTTTGTTTATTTTGCTTTTGTATATTTTGTACCAACAATAAACTTTCTTTCTTTCTTTCTTTCTTCTTCTTCTATTTCATACCGGAACACAACAATGCATATACACTACTATTTGGCGGGAGAACTAGACACTAGACATTGCGGTGGTAACTACCCAGGCGGCCTCTCACATACGAGAGACCTACCACCAGTGTTTTGAAACATGTACGTAAATTAAAATACCATAAGTCAATATCAACCTTGTATATTGAGGTGACAATTCCATCTTCACACCAACAAACTGCGGAATACTTCGTCCCACCTGAAATATTAATAACTGCCGTAAAGACATCGCGACATCTGTTAATTGGATTAACGCGACTTTTATTAAATTACTCTAAAACGCTGAAAGCAGAACGTGATTTATAAAGACGACGTTATAAAATCTATTGTTTGTTTATATCCACGCTGCGGGGAATTAAATTGGGCTTCTTAATGAAATGATCGTTTTATTGTATCCGCCGGGTGTGGGCCTTGAATCAGCTTTTGTTATACAATTTTGTCTTTACGATCGTTGAGTCTTTGTTACTTATAAATAGGGTTTACATGCTTATATGGGTATCGTTTATGTGGTTCAGATATAATATACCGACTGCCTCGGTGGCGTAGTTGTACTACGGTACGGTTACAAAGCTGAGGTCTCGGGTTCGAATCCCGGGTTGGGCAAAGTGATATTGGATTTTTCTATTCAGTATCAGCCCAGATTCAGGAATTTGTGCCCGATATGGCGATAGGCTCGTCACCTATCACATTGTGGGACGGAACATACAAGGCGAAATGTGGGTGCCCTGGCACCTCTGCCTACCCCTTCTGGGAACAAGGCGTGAGTTTATGTATGTATGTATGTATGATATAATATAAAGATTAAAAAACCAGGGATCCCAATTTTTTTTTCAAGTTACATAAATGCTGAGTAGGTTCAAATTACTTAGACAGCATAATATGTATAATCTGTCATAATATGTGGACAATTGTTTACTGATGGTAGGTCTCTCATATGTGAGAGGCTGCCTGGGTGGGTACCACCGTAATGTCTATTTCTCCCGTTAAACAGCAGTTTACATGCACTGTTGTGTTTCGGATTGAAGGACGTTGTAGCCAGAGTAACTACTGGACATATTGAGACTTAACATCATATGTCTCAGGATGGCGAGCGCAGTGGAATGCCAAGCATTGCTTTGTAAATCAAGGTGTTGTTTGGTTTTACTTCTGTTCATGAGCGGTCGCATCGCTTACCATCTAGCGAACGGCATGATAGTCTCGCCATTCATTGCATTAAAAAAAAATGAAAGAAAATATTTCGATTATACATACCAAACTGAAGAGCTGTAACTGCTTCCTAAATATTTCCATAGGTATTTCAAATAAACCGTTACGTTATTTAGCTGATTGTTCTTCTAAATCGTATTCATCACACAACACCATATTTAATAAGAACACAAAGAAAAAAAAGGAGATTTTTACATAATATTTTTGCCATACTTAAACTCAAAAACCTTAAAGCCGACAAAACACTCCGACACGGTTCCAATACTGGAAATTCAAAGAGTATTCCAGCAAAAGAATAACAGCGGTCACTTCAGCGAACAGAATTTTGCAACTTATAACTAAATGCTCGAAGTTTGTCGGTCAATGTGATTGAAACCGTCTGCAACGTGCAAGCTTGACACTTTGTCGAGGCTGTTAATTACTTTACTAATAGTTGAGCGATTTCTTCAGCTACAAATGATATTTCATTAGTGTTTGGTTTGAGCAAAAAGTTGCCGCGATTGTTGATAGATGTCGCTTTGTTAAAGTGACGTATTGGGGTCATTTGAAGCGTTTTGTTTGAAACAATATAATTTGGAATTCTTTTGCATTATAACTGAATACTGGGCCAAATACCACAAGTTAATTCGAAACCTATCCTTGATAAAAAACACCATATTGCTATACTGAACACTAGTCATAGGTACGTAAATCGAATTATTAAAGTGAAAATATTAAAGCAGATTGACTTGGTGAATGATCCCTTAGCCGCAGAATTCATAGCGCATATACGCTGCCATTTGATTAATGAGACAACAAACTACATATTTCGAACTATTACTGTTTTTTTTTTCGAGTCCCATATTTTGATTTGATTTATTCATAATCATCCTCGATCCCTAGCAGCCATGTTAACTGTTTAAATCCTACCAATTACAATGTAAACACTTAAAAAATCTACTGCACTGCAAAATTCCACAAATTCTCATCCAACTTCAACTGTAATTTTTTATGTTTCGTCAGCAAACTCCACAACATCCTGAATAACATGTAACACGCGAGCAGCTAAATGTACATCTTCACCAAACAGTTGGACAGCAAGAAATTCAATATTAAAGGATGAAACGGCGAGGAAAGCCTACAAAGTTCTATTAAAGTTGGCGTTAGCTCGCAACTTGGAGAAATTTTATTACAAACGGTGAAGTTTACACTCACAGTTACTTTTGTAATGGTAGAGGAGAGTTTCTTTCACAATCGTGTGGTTTGTTTAATATAAATATAGGATTTTAATGTAATGAAGAAATATGAGTAGAATGAAACGTTGGCCGAATGACTGATATAGAGCGACTTTCACTACTTCTTCCCTCCTATAGGTCATATTATCATGATATTATATAGCATTCCTCGATAAATGCCCTATCCAACACAAAAAAAATATTTCTTTTCAAACCAATATGTGGCGGAATGAAAAACCACATGTATGTACAACATATAATATTTACAAATTAATAGCAATGAGACTTTACAATAAACATGAGAAAATATTTTACAAGAATAATCAAAATACTGACGTATGTCATTATTATGTACAAAATTCGCTGGCCGTTTTGCGGCGAGCATTTCACGACTCCTTGATTCCTGAGATTAGAGACAACAAACAAACAAACTCTTCAGCTTTATATACTCGTATTACTATATATACTTAAAATGTTTCATAATATTCAATAACAGTAATTCAGTTGAGCATCTTAATAGCTCTAAATCTGAGTGAGCTCAAGGCTTCAGAGAGTATTAAGAAAAGTCTAAGCATTAGACAGAATGAAGCTCAGGCTTAACATTACATAATACTTTGTTTAAAAATTTACCTGTCGAGTTGTTGGCAGTTGTCAGACAAATTTTTAGAGCTTTGAAGCCGAGCTTATAAAGATTTTAGTTCGTAAAAACTTTGGGTCTCTCATTTTTTGACTGACTATTAAGGCATTTAGATATAAAGTAAAAATGTTGCTTGACACAAAATGTTTAATGAAACTAACATGATGGCAATTATTGTAGTTTTGATAAAGATTTCATTTAATAATTCAAAAAGTGGTGGATCTTTGCTGTTAAATCATTAAAGATAAAAGATAGTGTATAATAAAGATATAAAATATAATAAAGATAAAAGGTACAAACGAGTTTCAAGCGGATGGTTCACTACCTTACAGAAATCCTATCTAAATTAATAGCCTTGCTATTACGTGTATAACGACAAGTAAGCCAACAGCTGATGCAAATCCACGCAACTGATCTTTGTGAATTCCATGCCATTACATTTCAAATTAATAATAAATCCCAAAAAGCGCAAAGCTGAGTATATTATTGCGATGTTAAGTTCATAATAATATAACTGACACCTATTCCCCTGAAGAGTTAGGCAGAGTTGCTACCAGGTGTGTTCAGTCCCACGTTGTGGAAAGAGGAGCCTATCACCATATCGGGCACTTCAAACAGATAATGAACAGAAAAATCCAATATCACTTTCGATTCGATTTGGAGACATAAGCATAGTGATCGTACTGTAGCACAAATGCGCCACCGAATCAGTCTGAGATTAAACCAATGGCGCGACAAACGCGATTACAACAATTAATCACGATTAGAAATTTCGATTAAGATAACACTATGATCGCAAACCGACTGAACTCGAATAGACCGGTTAAATTCGGCACGAAAACTTTTTGAATACGACAATAAAACCACATCGACGTTGGTAGACCCGCAGAATTCCATCTGGCATTTATCCTTTATTATTATAAAATTTGGGACCGATGAAACTTTTCTAATAACTTAGCGAGGCCCTCGTTTAAATTCCAGGTAAAGACGCAGATCTCAATCAAACTTCGTCGCTTCTGAAACGTGAACTTCACAAAACAACCTCGTAACTTATGCAAAAACGTGTCCCCGTGTACTTGACAAGGGTTTAATTGTAGTTCGCTTTTTGAATAGTTTTGTGAAGGTTACAGACTGCCTCAGTGGTTTCAGAACCACCAACCAGCTAGATCAGTCTAGCTTGTTATTATAATTTACGATTTGCATAATAACATTGAATTATTTGTTCATGTTTAACTGATAGGTGTTAATCATTAAACATTGGAATTTATCTATTTGGATTCCATTATTTAGAACACTGAGGAATGGGCGAAAGATCTTATTTATCTATATTTTCGCATATTATAGAGTTGAAACAGCATTATGTTTATTAAAATAAAGTTTCATGTTATTGAATATTAACTGCCTCGGTGGCGTACTTGCAGTACGGTGTGTTTACAAAGTTAAGGTCTGGGGTTTGAATTTTAGGTCAGGCAAAGTGATATCGGAAGTGCGTGGTGGCCTGTTGGTAAACGGACTAGACGCGGCTGCCAACATGTTCACGGTGGTCGCGGGTTCGAATCCCTGGGCACACCTCTGACTTTTCGGAGTCATGTGTGTATTGATAGTCAATCACCACGCACTAAAACGGTGAAGGAAAACATCGTGAGGAAACCTGCATACTATAGCGATTCATAAGAATTTCTATGGTATGTAAGTTCGCCAACCCGCACTAGGCCAGCGTGGTGGACTATATGGCCTAACCACTCTCAATCGTACTGTCGATTGTAGAGTAGGCCCGTGCCCTACAGTGGGACGTATATGGGCTGATACAGATACAGAAAGTGATATCGGATTTTTCAATTCCTCACAAGTAAACCTTAACCTATACAGGGTATATCAAGACTGCTACCGAAAACGAAGCCAGGTGGTAGTTTTAGTGGCTACAAACACAATGCAACTAAAAATTTTGCTGAGAAACGCGACAGTTATTTTTAATATTTTTTTAAATATCATCATTTTTGGGTGGTAAATCCATATTTTTTGCTATAATAATAATTTAAACTCTTTTATCCCTTAGAGTATTTATAAATAAAAGGGTACACAGTATTATTTTAGGAAAAAATGGATTTACCACCCAAATAAGAACCCAAAACAAAAAAATAATAAAAAAAAAATTGACACTTTTTTTTTGCAACATTTTCTATTGCCTTGTATCTGAAGTCGCTTAAACTATCACCCGGCTTCGTTTTCGGTAGCAGTCTTGATATACCCTGTATATATATTTTATTATATAAAACATCGTGAGGAAACCTGCATACCATAGCGATTTATAAGAATTTCTATGGTATGCAAGTCCGCCAACCCGCACTAGGCCAGCGTGGTGGACTCTATGGGCTAACCACTCTCAATCGTATTCTCGATTGTAGAGTAGGCCCGTGCCCTGCAGTGGGACGTATATGGGCCGATACAACAAACCTTAACCTCTAGTTAAGAATTTGTGCCCGATATACGGACAGGCTCCCCCTCGTGGTATAAAAGGCGTGAGTTATTGTATGAAAACAAAAACTTCATAAGATTTAATTACAGGCGACGTTCATTGATGAAATTGATGTATTTATTATCATAAATTTTTAATTTGGGTACAGTTATAAAATCCACTTTCAACCTAATTAAAATTATGTGCACTCTTATACACCTTAGGAAGAGTTTTTAAAAATCGAATTAATTGACAAGAATAACATTGAGTAAGTAACATCTTCTGTAACACAGTCGGTTAGATATTTGCACGGCCCACAAATATTTCTATCAGGTCTGAGTGTATGTGAGACCTAAAAGTCTCTCCTAGTTCCTGATTTCTACGACAAAAGACTCGATGTTAGTGTGGGCTTAGGACTATGTATGTGACTGTTGGGTGTTATTAATTATTTGAATTATTTTGTCCATCAAAATAATAATAAGTACACCTGACAGTCAGATATATAGTTACGACCCATATTATGATCAATTCTCAAAAGTATTGTGTTGTGGGGATGCTAAACACCCAAACCAAAACAAATATCTGTGAACGGCACAAATATGTGTCTCTGTGCAGTAATCAAACACGCCTGAACGGTATCTACGTAAAAAAAAACATCGACTTCAAGATTTCTTTTTCATAAAACAAATCTCATGAGAAGTAATTACTTGCCAACTTTACAAAGGAGATGATTAGTCATAAATATTGGCACTTAATTAATTAGGAAAATGTTTCCAATATTCCGACAGAATCTTGTATTGTATTTCAAAGATCAAAGTGGGGGTTCGCAAATATTTTTCTGGCGTATTCGCCCTCGTTTCTTGATAGGAAGTTACAGATAGTATAGTAATAAATATATTGATGAAATTGATGCCTTAGGCGGTCTTATATAATTTTTTTATAACAAACGAGCAGAGAGGTCATTTGATTGTATGTAAACACCTGCCGCTCAACATTCACAACGCTAGGATTCATCTTGTGTTGCCGATACATAAAATCGGGAGAGGAAAGAAAAAAAAAAAAATAATGGGAAAAGGATTATTTATTATGCCTCTTATTGGGCATCCAAAAATCTCACTCATCGTACCATAAGCGATAGCTAAACTATCACTTTATGTTGATCTCCTGTGACAATAGTACCACCCCAGACAAGCCCAAATATGCATCAAGAGTCATGACAGCGTGGCCCTATCACTTTTAAAGGTTTACCTTATTTGTTTACCTTTCTGTCTGTATCAGCCCATATACGTCCCACTGCAGGGCACGGGCCTCCTCTACAATCGAGAGTACGATTGAGAGTGGTACTATACGCAAAATTCACATACACACAAAGTAGTAGCTTATATTAAGATACAAGTCTTCTGAACTGGGAACAGAAATAACGAGAAAGTTCTGAGCCCAATAACATCCGCACCCGAAGCCAAATCTTGTGAACAACGAAATATTTTACTCAGCGCGAAGGTCAATGACAATGTGGAATTTTACTTATCGCTGAAAAATATCCATTAACATTGCCATTTCCATTAGAATCGGTTACTTTGTTCTTGCTATGAATGGCGAGACGAGCAGCTAATTCGCCTGACGGAAAGAGAGATTACCGCTGATCAATAGTAACCAATCACCTTGAATTACAAAGCAATGCTTGGCCTTCTACTGTGACAGGATGCATCCTGCGGCATAAGATGTTGTCTCAATATGTCCACTAATTTACTCTGGCTACTATGTCCTTCAAACGTTTTGCTCCACGTTTCATCTTATTTTTAATTTTACTATATTTAATATTGTAGAAAGCTGATCCAAAACTCCTTGAGTTTTTTAACATAAAATATATTTACCAACACTTAAGCTTCAAAACCAAGTTCAATTTTCAGTATTTACGTAAAGTTAAAACTTTCATATCCCACCCATGCGGTATTCCTGAACAGTCCTGGCGCCGGATACGGCTCGGATTGTCGACATATCCTAGTGAAGTTTTATCCCAGCGGATCAAGCGGTGAAACTTGCCGAGTCAAGTTTGATATTGATTGAAGTTGGACACCCGGGGACTTAAGACTCGACCTCTTAACGCGATCGTCCATTAATAGCAACTGGTTGTTGAATGCATTTGTCTCGTTTGTCTTTGTTTATTGGCAAGTGAGGAATAATGTCGATTTTTGTGATTTTTTTTACATAAACTCCAGGTACTCGCAGGGAACCAAACAATTGGTTTTGCGAGACACTTTACTAGAGTACAATAGGTTTAATTTGTTTAAAATAAAATGAAAAAAAAAAAAAAACTATTATAAATCTTATTAATAACAGAGTTGAAACCGCATTGAGAGAAATTTTACTCACTAAACACTTTTAAATTATATAGTTTAATATTTTATTGTTCATGTTATACACTTACGAAATAATTCAATTGTATTGTTAAGTTTTTATTAATTGTTTATTTCGTTAGTTAGTCTTATTATGTAGTATAAGTTCTTTATTTGTTCTTTTATTCTTTAAGAATACATTTCCCTTTGTTTTTGTTTACGAGTGTGTAATTTATCAGTGTTGTGTACTCTTTTAATGGTATAACCATTAGAATAAAACTATAGCAAAGAATGGCATTCTTCATTTATTTTTTTATTGCTATGAATGGCGAGACGAGCATGTCGTTCGCCTGATGGTAAGCGATACGACCGCTCATAAACAGTAGCAAAATTCCACTGCGCTCGATATCCTGAGACATAAGATGTTAAGTCTCAAAATGTCCAGTAGTTACTCTGGCTAAAATGTTCTTCAATCCGAAAGAAATAGACCTCCGAAAGAAATTGCGGTGGTACCTACCCAGATGGCCTCTCACATATGAGATACCTACCACCAGTAAATTCATATGGCTAAGTATAATGAAATAAATTAGCTCCTGGAATCAAAATAAGTAAGTAGTTCTTAATTTGTTAAGGTAAAAAATAGATTTTAAGCTTATAACATAAGATCATAAATTAGGATAGTCAACATGACTGTACTCGTATTACTACTTCTAGTTGTTAAGTGAATAAATTAAAAACAAAAATGCCGCTCAAAAATTCAAAATATGTGTATTTATTTATTCCAGACTAAGAAATAATATGAATCAGTTAATTTACTTCATTATTTAATAAAGACACACCAAAAACATACGCATTAAAAATTAACTGAAAGACTTATTGAATATAATGTTGATGCACATGCCTATAAGAGGTGTGTACAACATTCATAAGGCAATATACATTAGTAGAAAAACATTAAAAATAAATTATGTACAAACAAAAATAACAAATTCAAATCAGACACACAGAACACTGACAATCTTAACTTCAGTACAGAACTAGGCAATAACTGTAACTCTACGATCAAATATCTGAAAGAAATAACGTTATACCTCGAAAATGTCTTTGTTATTTATCAGTATTGAATTTTATATAAGCGTTAGGTGACAGTCGATGCTCCGTCTAGACTTCAGGCCATTGGAGTAAGTTATATCCAAGATAGTAACACTAAAATGCGTTTTTGTATTTCTCTTTCTTAGACTGCGGTCCTGATCATACTTTATTTAAATTGTTTGAAGGTACTGATATTTCTATTGATTCAAACTAGGTGTGTTTATTATTTTTTATTTCGATGAATGGCTAGATGAGAAAACCATTCGCCTGATAGTCTAAAAAATAATAGTAATAAAATAATAGACGACACGACCACTCATGGACAGTAGCAAAACCAAACGACACCATGAATTACAAAGCAATGCTTGGAATTCCACTGCGATCTCCATCCTGAGACATAGGATAAGATTTTGAATATTTTTGTGATATCAATAATAAAAAATCTCAGATCTTTATTTCAAGAAATACTTTATCGTTGTTTTGCGCCAAAACAGGAGTATAACTCGATTGTAATTTCTTATAAGGGTGTACTATATATTGTTGTAATAAATTTTGTATTCGACTGCTTGTAAATTGACAAATATCATAATATAAACATCGAAGCGTATTAGAAAAAACACGTTACATTCCGTAAATACAATTTATTTTTATTCCATTTTTTACATCCTTATAATATAGAACTCTCAAAAATATTAGAAATTTCAAACTTACCACAGATTGCAGTTAGCGATAAGACCACCGTTTGTACTATTATTTAGATTTAAGTCCCTTGTTCAAAATTATTTTTTCTATGTATTATTACAATAAAAAATCACAAATAAATAAATAATTTAACATATATTCAATATTTTCTGTATTTAAGTTTTTTGACGGAATCCTAACATTAGATCAAAATACTCCTCAAACTAGAACACTTTATTGGTTCAATATTAAAATCACATTCTTTTCTTTGTTTATAATAAATATAAAAACATACTTAACTACGCTCTACCTTAATATAAATTAGGTAATACCGTACCGTCAGAAATAGGTAATGGTTGGCGTTGAGTGATATAGTGCTGAATCAAGGTAATATTCACCGCTTGAATTATCGTTGGATAAACAGAGGGACCGGAATGTTTATGAGAACCGCGTTGTTGGGATTAAGTATTGAAAAGCCGAGATGCTTTTCAGGATTATTTAGTTTAACAATTCAGTGTAGAGGTAATTTGTTGGTTGTAGGATTTTGTATCTACTTGAAAAGCTCTTATAAATACAAAATAAATACACCCAACAGTCGCATACATATTCCTAACTACGCTAAGTAACTACGAGTCTTGTGTCGCGTGTATCAGAAGCTACGAGAGACTTTTCAGTCTCACAAGCATCCAGACCCGAAACAAATACTTGTGGTTCACAACAAATATATGTTTCGGTTCGGGGATTGAACCTGTGACCTTTAGTTTCACAGTTGACTTCTAACACCACGCAGGCTATCATAATTATAGTTTACGTTTTTATGTTTTTGTACCGCACTGTCAACGTATATTATGGTTTGCTAACACAGATTTCCCTCCCATTCTATAAACCTGTGTACTTCCGACTTCAGACACAATGCAAGTAAATTATGGCTGAAAAGGCAATATTGAATTTTTGTAATATTTTTTTCTTTAAAAATAATGGATTTAATTTATTATTTTAGCTGTGTGTAATATATGTTTGCTATGTGTAACATGTGTGTTTCTTTCTTTCAATGAAAATCTCCTATTTTTATTGCATTTTTTCTAAAGTCATTAGTCACCAGACACCGACTAGTTTTTTTTTCGTTTGCAGTCTGCATATGTCTGGTATACAGTTCCTTACAAACCAGTATAATTATTTTTGTCGAAGGGCAAACAATAACACTTGAAATCAAGTACAAAACAGCGAGTTTCGCGGATAGAATAAAAAAAAAAACAAAAAGTAAATACAGTCGACTCTCATTAATTCAAACCTGCGATAATTCGAACCTCTCTATAGTTCAAAGTTATCACGAGTTCCCTACAAAATCTCTTTATATTTCGAACTAAATCAATACATTTCAATACACTTGGTAATTCGAACTAAAAATCATAGCTATATAACAAAACCACGCGTTAATTCGAAGTCAACGGCTTCCAACACTCGACAATTCAAAGTTGCAGAGAGAGAAAGAGAATGTATAAATATTTTTGACAGCCTCCGTGGCGCAGTTGGTTAGACGCCGCCTGTGAAACGAGAGGCCGCGGGTTCGATCTCCGCACCGAGACAAATATTTGTGAGGCCCACAAGTATTTGTCTCGGGTGTGGGTGTTTGTGAGACCGAAAAGTCTCTCGTAGTTCCCGATACCCACTACACAAGACTTATGATCTTAATGTGGGGTCAGGACTATGTATGTGACTGTTGGGTGTATTTATTTATTTATTTTTTATGTTTGACGATTGCTATTGATTGAATAATAGTTGATAAACACTTAATAATTCGAAGTTTTATAGTGTCTCTCGTAAATTGCGAACCATTTGATATTTCAAACACTCGATCATTCGTAATATTTTAAGAGTCCCTCGAGTTTCGAATTAACGAGAGTCGACTGTAGTATAATATTATTTAATAACCTACTTTTAATGTTTGTAAAAACTGTGTTTCTATAAATTACAGAACAAAGAATTGCAAGATATTTTTAATTCGTTGCTCTTTGAGCTATTATTTTTATTTCAAAGGATATTTGTCTTGTAAATAGTCGGTACTATAAGAAGCTTTACTGTATACATATTTTTTCCACTTTTGTGCTAACATTTAACTTAACAAACAATATGTTTTCTAGGTGTTGTTGGGTTAGTAATTCTAGTATCTTTGTTCTATTGTATTATTAACGGAATGAAATCCATCGATTTACCCTCTATTGGGCTAGAGTAAAATATTATGGCTTAAGCTTCATTTTATCTTTGTCTCGGTAGTACATTTAGAAGCGTACATCAATGTAAGACACAAGCAATTACTTTATAACTTTAAAAATAATTAATTTATTATTTAAAAATAGCAATGTGTTTATTTTCGAGTTTGTAAATATTTTAAAATGGATTTATATTAAGTGTTACAAATATTTGTACTCGTATTGTCAATAGAAGGAACAAGGGAGTATAGCTTGGCAAAAAAGAGAATGATGCGGTGACAATTAGCATTGAAGAAAAACAATTATGGCCAACCATCAAAATGTCATTGTGATTGTTGAATAATTTTATACGTACGTAGGTATATTCGTATTTTACAGTTTTGTTTATTGAGCGCAAATCGAGGAACGGCCTTTTTTCGTGAACCAGTAATTATAGACATTTGTATTGCGATTAGTTTTTTTTTTAATTCAGAACAACAAAACAGTGCCTGAAACACTATCCGTCGTTTATGTCCTGAGTTACTTACAATCAAGCATCTAATTAATATCCACTTCAGGGCTTGAATATTCCGTACGATTAGAAAAAAATGTATTCCACTACATTGATTACGTGTGGAGTATTAGGCTTCACATTATTTTTTAAATTGTTATATAGAACTCTTAATAAAAAATCCAGTGATTTTTTAATTGACATAAATATATGGACAACGTGTAAAGCGATCCGACTTTCCGGTGCGCGCGCTCCAGTGCATCTCTAGTGGAGCGTTACTGAAATTAGTCTACAGAAATCGTCATCGACAGAAGAAGACTATGACAGAAATATTATATAAATGAAGATAATATTTTTTAGACGAAATCTATTAAATTAAGTTAATTTAATATTAATTTAAGAGCCATTTTCACGGTCTTCTTTTTAAACTCAAAATCTATGGAAGGGCCTATACTTGGTATTCTTTTTTGAATCAATTGATTTTCTTAAACACATACATTCAACTGAATTGCTTATTTACGTCCTTATTTGTTTCAAGATGTCCTAAAATACACGTAAAACCCGATATCAACGCTAATAAAATACTCGGATAAAAACGATGTAATGAAAACAAAGAAATTCCCTTTTCCCTGGACCATTATTTTAGTCTTAAGGAAACCGTAAATCCATAATGGATTTTCGCTGTAACTGCCAGAAGATGTGTAGGAAAACATAATATTGACGTCATTGCGAATGAAGGCGGAATTTCTTAGCATAAATTAAATATTAATCAATGATAATTGTTGAATCAGGTCGTCTTTTCTGATATGAGTTATTTACAGGATTAATATATTATATCAATTTATTTACAACTAGCGGCCCGGTCGGCTTCGTCGGGGTGCAGATTTACTTTTTGAAAATATTATATAGCCTATTTTTATCAGAGATAATCAAGGATACTAATGGCGAAAGTATATTTCATATTTCATTTGGGTTTAGGAGTCCATTCAACGCAAACAAACAATCAATTCTTTCCTCATTAAAATATTAGTTTAGAATCACGTTTTGAGACTATGAATAACTACGGGCTATTCAAGAGCTAATAAGATATTAGATTATTGGTAGTATGTGACATTCCTTTGAGCGATAGGATCGCCAATCGTCCTTTTGATGTTTGTGATTTCCCATTGTATAGTTTTTACATACATACATAAACGCCTATATCCCAGAAGGGGTAGGCAGAGGTGCCAGGACACCTACATTTCACCATGTATGTTCCGTCCCACAATGTGAAAGGTGGCCAGCCTATCGCCATATCGGGCACAAATTCCTGACTCTGGGCTGATAATGAATAGAAAAATCCAATATCACTTTGCCCAACCCGGGATTCGAACCCGAGACCTCAGCTTTGTAATCGTACTTTGGTAGAACTACGCCACCGAGGCAGTCGCATATTCTTTTGTGTGCAATAAAGTATAAATAAATACACTCTCGATTGTAGAGGAGGCTCGTGTCCAATGGGAGGTATATGGGCCGATATAGAAATAATAAATATATCTTCTATTACCAAACTATTTTTTATAAACTATTGTTCGTATTTTGTAAATTACAAAACTACCCACAGTAAACTACTTTAACGCTTACACATTTTCTTCCAGGCAACCTTTGGATGGACTAGATTATTATGTTATAGAATGATTTATCTAACGATGCGACTTAGGTGGCCAAAGAAAAACATACAATCTTGAAAATCCGGTAATACTTGTACATCTTGTTATTGTTGACTACTCATAACTCCTATATTTGGTACCAATAACAAGCAACACGTCGCCGGAAATAAATCAAATGTTTTAATAAGGAAACAATTAAATACTGAAGTTTTTGTCAAAAGAGCCACCATGTTCGTTTGAAACGAAGTACTTAAAAAAATCACAAACATTTACTCACCTTACAAACATCGCCTCAGAGAGTCGTACAAAGGAATTTCCCTGATTGAAAGAAAATGTTCCTTTTGTTAACTATTCATCTGTTTACGTTCAAAGACTCTTTATTAATTTTAATTAAATTCGATTGTTGGAGGCGTTGCGGCATGAAAAATAAGGCTTTGGGCAGACTACCGACATTTATGGGGAGGTTAATGCCGCGATCGAACGCTTCATTCTGCTTACACATGCAAATGAAGGGCTACTATGTAATACGAAATATTATATATCGAGCGATTCCTACTAAAATCTACTATTACTGACTTGGTTCTATCGCGTTAAGTAAAAGCCCCCAGTCCCGTTGATCGAGTCGCTGAAAATAGCAACTGGAAGCTACAATATTTAAAATGCTGTACACCGATCGAATGGCGCTTGTTGCGCAAACGCAAAACAGCATTGATATAGTCCGCAAAGTTAAAATAATTCTTAACCCCTCATATTAATTTTTAAATAAATAAATATAAATAATATCACCCAACAGTCACATACATAGTCCTGACCCCACACTAAGATAGAGTCTTGTGCCGTGGGTATTAGGAACTACGAGAGACTTTTCGGTCTCACAAACACCCCGACCCGAAAGAAATATTTGTAGGCCGCACAAATATTTATCTCGGTGCGGGGATCTAACCCGCAGCCTCTCTTTTCACAGGTGGCATCTTACCGACTTCGTTACGGAGGCTGTCAATGACGAACATTGAAAACATGATTAATTTCCTAGGTGGCATTTTTTTTAGATAATTTCTGAGACTCACTGAGCTTTGTTTGTTGGCTGATGTTGGTTAACAAAAGTGCAAGAGAGAATTGAAGTGGTGTGAGGGTAGACCAGTCTCCAGTAGCTAAAATGATCAATTTTAATACCGCTATCGAAATAATATACAACATCGCTGTAGTCGCAAAATCGCCTATCGCCGACGCTTAAAGTCGCTAGTGTGTCCGAGCACTGAATTATGCCGCGCTCAGTTCTACCGAATTTACTGACACTGTGATGGTAATTGGACGTAGGGCTGATTTACATGTCACTGTTTGGCGAGATTTTATTTACTTTGAGCGCGAGTTCGTGAAAAGGACAGATGGATGGAAATATTCTGTTTTTAGCGGCTCAGTCTTGCCGCAGTATATTGCGTGCCAGGGTTAAAGTAGTAAGTTAAAAAAGTTAAGTAGTGAATCTGTGAATACTTTTCAGTTACTCCCGAAATAGTGAACGATACGCGTTGTTTCTTGAATAAAAAAGTAGGCTTAAAGTGTTACCCTAGAGGAAACTGATATCGTGGTTTATTGGTTTATTAGATTTACGCGAATGTTACACAGTCAAATAAACCTATTATTTACGAATTAAACCGCGGATCAGATTTCATAAAAATATTATTAAATAATTAAATATTTTTTCAAACGTTCACTTTCTGAGACCAACTGACTTTAATTTTGCAAACATGCTTATGAGCTTGCTGAATTCTAGGATCAAACATAAGACAAACAAAAAGAGTATTTTATACATGATTACTTACCTAAAAAATAATAGTTTTTCTCACGATTACAATAACACTATGTTGAAAACTGGCACAGAAAGTTTCGGGAGAATTAAAATGTATTCTGTGTTCTACTTCTAGGCTCCAATAAGTTTCTACGGCATGTATTTTGCTTGAATTTTTGAAGTTATAGAAGTTTTATATCATACTATAAAAATGTTTTATACCGTGAAATAGTTGCCATTTTAGTTTTGTTACAATATCCGTTTATAACTAAGAACTGTGATGTCTTCGGTTTTTACTCCAGGTTGGGAAATTCTCTTAGTGGGAGTGTTAGATGTGGTGATAGGCCATACTGGTGGTTTTACTGGTGTTAGGCCACACATGTGAGAGGCCGCCTAAAAACTGTTAATAGCAGTAAGATACTGATTATGATTCTACAAGGCGTACAACTTTTGCCTCTTTTCGGAGACACGAGCGTGTTTACTGTTTGATCTATCTTGTTAGCCGCGTACTGACTGACCGAGCTGCCTCGCGAGGCCTGCCGCGCGAAGCAAATGCTCGGCTAGTCGGGACGTGCCTCACCCGCGCGAGGCACGTCCCGACTAGCCGAGCATTTGCTTCGCGCGGCAGGCCTCGCGAGGCAGCTCGGTCAGTCAGTACGCGGCTAATGACATACGACGAGCCGAAAAGATTTTAATATTTAATGGCAAAAGAAGCAAAATGTTGTACATTGATGTCTTACCTTTCAGGTCTTTTACTATTTCTATGAATGACAAGATAATCAAGTCATTCGTCTGATGGTAAGCGATACGAACGCCCATGGACAGTATCAAAACCAAACAACACCATGAATTACCACGGAATGCTAGGCATTCAGCTGCTCGCTCCATCCTGAGACATAAGATGTTATTTATCAAATTTCCAGTGCATTTACACTGCTGTTTGGCGGGAGAAATAGACATTGCGGTGTTACCTATTGTATTGTATAAAAATAGAAAAATAGGTCCGCCTATATCATAGAGATTGGAGGTTCGAAAGAAAATATAAGTAAGGTTCCCATCCAATACGGAATGAACAACTCTTGTAGGATTATCCCTCTTTGCCTTTGACATTGCGCATAATTTAATATGTCAGTTTAGTGTCTACCCTTATCGTCACAGGTATGCCGACTCACTGACCGTATGAATTTATAACAAGCTTACAAAAATGGCCGGTACAAAGGAGAAATGAGGTAATTTGCGTTCAGGATTACTTAATCGTCACAGCTGTGGCTGCTGTGGATATCATTTTGGAAGAGTCATGTTGTTGTTCAATAGTGTATCGACAACTTTGACTTTCTGGCTATACATTTGCTTGTTTCTAGATTTTAAAAACTGGTGATATAAATATTCCTTTTTACAATTCAGGACTTGTAGTTTATCATTAATTGTAAAAGATAAAAAATATTCAGACTTTTCTGGCTATACACATCCTTGGTTCTAAATCTTTAAAAATGACGATATAATTAATGCTTTCAGCCAAACAAGGCCAGGCGTTGAAGTCGAAACACCTAGTATTGTGAGGTGAAATTGCATTGATGGCGAAGCAAGATGCTCACTCGAGCGTGCTAACAATGAGTAACTTTAGCGCATTCCGGCACTAATGCATATAGCCTGCGCAAATGGAGCATTCAATGGATTATTGCACTGCCTTTCTAATTAAAATATCTCAGATATGTTGGATTAATTTTCATAGAATATACATACGTATTTCAAGGATGTATATCGTTGCACATCATCAGCATTATTTATAACTTTAGAAATCCCAGTAGTAAATATAGACATACCTTTAATACAAGATGAAAAAGACGCACCCTAAGCAAATATTATCGATTGCACCATAGGTTAGTTCTATTCATCATAGTTGCAGGATCATGCTTCCTTTAACATATCGCTGTGGAAGCCTTTGGGGAAGGTCAATGTTCAGCAGTAGACTTATTGTGCCTAAAGAAAAAATAAGAGAAAATATATTTCTAACCAAATTATGGAAGATATTTATAGCTAATTTTTAATCAAGTAAATCCATATGGTTAAGAATTTAGGTTTCAATAATTCAAACCGCCTTATCTGTAGCTTTTCATAAAACGAGACGACTTATACAGACTACACAAACATCAAACACAAATCGAAATACGCAAACTGTGCATAATAGCGCCAATATCACGAAACCCCGAGTTATTTCCCAACTTATACGCCCTTAGAGAACCTGCTATCGAATATTCGTAGCGACACTTGCGAACCGATAGAAATCAAATATGTTATCTATTCGGAAAAATGCACATAAATTTGGAGGCAACCCACCTCAAAGAGATGCAATATAAGTCGTGTGAATATTTTCGCTTGCATTCTTACCTACAAGTGCTTGTGTACGGCAAATTGAATTTCCCTTTCCCGCGGGATGGGTGACCGCACTGCGAACGGGTTGAATGAGAAGTGCAAGAATATTTGCCAATTTATGTTGTGGAATATCTGGTGTGATTTGTTGATTGAGTTAGGTTTGTTTATTTTTATGTTTTTTTATGTCTTTGAAATGCTTGTGGGAAATGCAGAATTTATTTCTACGTTAAATATATAATTTGTATGCTATCCTCATCACAATAATTGTGAATATGGGACGTCTATTGCTGGACTAATTCAGGCCTACAACAATGAAATCTACAGCGATATTTTGCACCTGGCTTGCATCGACTGCCCAAGTAATGTGATACCTAATCATTGTATTCTTTTGATCCACTACGCTGGCCATCTTGCGGCATAAGCTCAATATGTCCAGTAGTTATTCTTGCTACATGGCACCTCATATGAATACAACAACGGCCTGAAGCAGCACCAATGTTTTGTAGAAATGATAACTACATCATAATTGTATTTGTATAGGCCTTTTATATTTTATATTTTACTGGTGGTAGGTCTCTCATATGTGAGAGGCCATCTGGGTAGGTACCACCGCAATGTCTATTTATCACGTGAAACAACACTGCGTAAATGCACTGTTGTGTTTCGGATTGAAGGACATTGTAGCCAGAGTAACTACTCTACTATATTGAGACTTAACATCTTATATCTCAGGATGACGAGCGCAGTGGAATGTTGCTACTGTTTATGAGCGGTCGTATCGCTTACCATCAGGCGAACGGCTTGCTCGTCACTCATTGCAATAAAAAAAAAAGGCCTGGTTATTGACAAAAGAAAGCAAACGTCATAGTGACCCACGTGTCGTTTTTCAGTTGACGAGACGTATATATTATATTTCACTTCGGTAGATAAATAAATAAATAAAACCCAACAGTCATATACACAGTCCTGACCCCACACTAAGATCGAGTTTTGTATCGTGGGTATCAGGAACTACGAAAGACTTTTCGGTCTCACAAAAACCCGGACCCGAAATAAATATTTATGGGCCGCACGAACATTTCGTGCGGGGATCGAACCCGCGACCTCTCGTTCTTACTATCACGATCAACTTTTACATTGCTGTCTCATACATTTTTCTTTATTAAATTTTATATGACTAATGATTTCAACATAACAGTAAAACTCCCGAAGGCGATTTTAAGTCGAACATATTATAATTATGTACGTGTAACTTTATTGCTGAATTTATACAAAATATAATATTTGATTCAATTGGACAGCGACTTAACAGGAAATAATTTAATTACTGGAATTGTTGAATTTAAACATATACATAAAAACATAAATATCACGACTTTTTCAAGGGTAGTCAGAGACGAGAGAGATGCAATTAGGTCACCCACATTTCACCTTATTTATTCCGTCCCACGATGTGACACGGAACGAGGACCATAGATTAGGATTACTTATACCTATACAGAGATAGATGCGCAACTCTACTTCTTTTTTTCCGACGTAATTTCGCTATTAGAGGGCGCGCTAGACAAACGCGCGAAATATCATATTTGTTATTCCAATATTTCAAAATGTGTATTTTTCGTAACCTCTTGTAATTTCAACTTTTTAACAAGTTGAAATTGTTTATAATATTAAGAAAAATCATAATAATAATAATATCATAATAATAGACTGCCTCGGTGGCGTAGTTGTACTACGGTACGGTTACAAAGCTGAGGTCTCGGGTTCGAATCCCGGGTTGGGCAAAGTGATATTGGATTTTTCTATTCAGTATCAGCCCAGAGTCAGGAATTTGTGCCCGATATGGCGATAGGCTCGCCACCTATCACATCGTGGGACGGAACATACAAGGCGAAATGTGGGTGCCCTGGCACCTCTGCCTACCCCTTCTGGGAACAAGGCGTGAGTTTATGTATGTATGTATAATAATATCAACATACAAAACATATTTATTGGTTATGTGGTACACTTCCGCCATTTAACAATTAGATTTGAACTAATTACAAGATAATTTCCCGTTCTCGCCAGAGCGTGGAGCTAAAATCGAAATAATTGTTTTCAATATTTTTCATGTACGAAGTCGCACCCCTATGACAAGGACCTATCGCCATATCGTGCAAAAATTCCTTACTTGGGGCTCATAATGAATAGAAAAATCCAATTTCACTTTTACCGGAACCGAACACGAGACTTGAGCCTTGTTATCGCACCGTAGTACCTACGTCACCGAGACAGTGTGAATATTATCGACTAAATTTAACAGTTCCTTAAACAAAAATACCTGATTTGAATAATGTCTATATTTGCGAATATGTAGCATGATAGTAAAAAATATTATTTATTTATTTAATGTTTTTTTAAACAACATCGAAATGAGATGAAATGAAATGAATCTGTAAATGAGTAAACTATCATAGTAAATAACCATCGTAGTACAAGAAAAAAACATAAATGGGATGAGATTAATAAGAAAAAAAATCCAATGGATTCACATTTATGTTATAGTCTAAATGAGAGACGAACAAAAAAAACGAAAATACACATAACATCGAATAAATATGGTTACGACTTCCTTCCTCGTGGAACCAGTTCAGTTTCCTACCTACAATATTATTGTTCACCGTTCTTTCTTATCAAAATAAGATAATTTCCAGGGCCTTTAATGATATTAAATAAATAAATACACTCAACAGTCACACACATAGTTCTGACGCCACACTAAAATCAAGTCTTGTGTCGTGGGTATCAGGAACTACGAGAGACTTTTCGGTCTCACAAATACCCAGACCCGAAACTAATACGTCCTGTGGATCACACAAATATTTGTATCGGTGCAGAAATCGAACCCGCGCCCTCAAGAGTCACAGCCGGCGTCTAACAAACTGCGTCACTTCGGCTGTCGAATGATGTATTAAGATGTAATTCTAAAACCAAAATGAATAAACATAACGCAATTAGCGTCAGAATTACCGAGAAGTAGGTACTTATTTGCGAGTATTATTTGGCTCATGGTTTATTCCAGTCAAAACAGAGTAATTATCCTGAAAGTATACTGTTGAGCTTATCAATAACTCTTACTTTTTAAAGCCCCATGAGTAATGTGGGTATGTTATGGTATGGGATGGTATTAAGAGGTTATGTTTTCTCCTGAAAATTCATGTAGAAGAATGAAATTTGGAACAATGCGTATTTAGCATTAGGTTTAACTATCGAATCTGTGACTGATTGCTTGTTGTTAGCCCTTTTTTATTGCATTGAATGGTGAGAAAAGCATGCCATTCGTGTGCACGTGGACAGTAGCAAAACCAAACAACCCCATGAATTATTAAGCAATTCATGGCATTCCACTGCGCTCGCTAACTTGAGGCATTAAGATTAAGGATGCCGTTCGCCTCATTATAAGCGATACGACCGCTCATAAACAGTAGCAAAACCAAACAACACCTTGAATTACAAAGCAATGCTTGGCATTCCACTGCGTTCGCCATCCTGAGACATAAGATGTTAAAACTCATTATGTCCAGCAGATACTCTGGCTACAATGTCCTTTAATCCGAAACAAAACAGTACATTTACACTGCTGTTTGACAGGAGAAATAGACAATGTGGTGGTATACGTTAAGACTGAATAAAAAAAGTACGAGCCCTGACAAGGAAACAAAACCGTACAGCCTAGGTGTAGCTTTTAACAAAAATGTGTAGGTTTTTTATACTACCGAATGAAAGGGCCTACTCGTGTACAACCAACGAAGTATTGATTCAGACAAAATCCGACGTAAAATAAAAGTTTTCCTGTCGTTTCCATCTACAGGTTAAATTGATGGAAGCCCAAAAATTTTAGTAACCACTGCACTGCCTCTCGTTTATTCAGAGAAGCGGGTGAGGGTGTATTGGTTACCTTTGGTATTAATACAGGTAAATTGGATATATAGGCATATACTATAATTATATGCATTTTGACTGCCTCGGTGGCGTAGTTGCACTACGCTACCCTAAAAGTTGACAACTTTGCCACACAGGTTAACATTGCCCTAAAATCATTTTTTTAACAAATCCGTTAATATGAAAAAAATATTTAAGTCTATGGCATTATTTATTATTTGGTAGGAAAGTTGATTATATTTGTGATAGCACTGTGAATCGCAGTTATTCCTGAGTTTACTTAGTAGCTTGTGAGAGCTTGTCAAAAAAGGTATGTCTTTTGGCGGGCCAATTTCGTCTGAAAAATATTCGTGGATTGTGCGTCATGACGAGACCGCAGATAGATTATTTTAATGTGTGTCATAGAATATGAATTATTTAGTATTTTAATAACAGTTTAGTTATCTAATCGTTAAAAAGTCATTAAATTTCGGGATGGGCAATTTTACCCTGACTTTTTCAGACCTGTGCTTGACAACATTGCTCATCATCAAAAAGTACCTAGGGTTGTCAATATCTCGATAAATTAATTTGATAAAATCTAAAAAGGTTTCGACGCCTGTTATTTTAAAGATCAATCGAATTTAGAAAGGTGTCTTTTTAATCGATTTAATAAAAGAAGGTATTTACTTTATTTTGATTGCCAAATAGATCAAAACTTAAGTTGACATTTTGTTTGTACCATATTTTAAATTTATTTCAATAAAAGATTTCTATAGCGTGTGTTAGAATTTTTGTGGGAAAAGGCATATAAAATAATATAAACATGTATATTTCAATAGATTTATCTATAATTATATATTTAACCATTTAATTTTAGATATTTATCATTTAACATAATGGTTAATAATTATTATAATGTTACAAAATTATCAATTATATTAAATGTTATTTATATTTCTATTTATAATAATATGGTTTAATTCAACGACAATCGATAATTACAATGTTAGAGAATAATATTCAAATATTCTGAGCAATGAGCAACGAAACATCATATTAATAACTTAACTTGCCCATCCTGGTTGCTACCGGCGAGGATAAGGTCCTTCCTCTGTCGTTGTCACTTGAAAAGTGACGATCCAAGTGAGACAACGCTTTATATTACCGATTCCCCACTACTTGTGAATCATACGATGGGTAGTTTTAATAAAATTTATAACAATTGTTGCGGTATTTTGTGGCAGTATTCTAACACGGCCATACTGACATGTACTTCGTTCTCGAAGTACAATAAAATATTCTAACACGGTCCAGTCTCGTTGCTCTACTTAATTTTCTGCCTAATATCTTGAAATGAAATGAAATGTATTTATTGGTCACGTAGGCAAGTTAAAAGCTCTTATGACAAGTCAATGCACATAGAACTTAATCTCTATATACAATATATTTCCTATACTTAGTATTACTTATTTCAATTTCTTGGTTTAATTATTTTATTTATGTAATTTATTTATTTTAAATTAATTTTATTTTTATTTAGTTTTATTTATTTGTTTACTTTTTATTCTTATTTTATTTAAAGTATTAGTTATGACTTTATGGTAATTTATCTTTCAAAGAAATACAATATGTACGTTAGTCAAATTAAATTAATTCGTGGACCATGAATATTATTACAACGGTGCGTAGCGGTTTATTGTTACCACCGGATCCAACGCGGCCGTTCCTGAGAAGACCCGGCGAAACAAACTCAGTGGGCTTACACTACCACTGGAACTACGCGACGCGACCCAGTCCTGAGTATATCCAGCGAATAAGACTCAGCGGGCTTGTTTTGGGTCCAATTTAAGACAACGACCATAAGCATTTCCGAAACGTCCCGTATGTTTAGGCTTACTGCCGGATCCATTTTTTTTTTGTTTAAATATATATACATATTTCTCATTACAAATACCATGACCTCTGGCCTTGACATGCTATACCTATCATCTGCTGCACATGAATTTCAGTATAGCATCAGGGCAGTGGCCGACCAGCAGTTTTTTTTTTACTTTAACCTCTGGCCTTGACATGCTATGCCTATCACCTGCTGCGCATGACTTCCAGCAAAGCATCAGGGCAGTGGTCGACCAGCAGTTTTTTACTTTAACCTCTGGCCTTGACATGCTATGCCTATCACCTGCTGCGCATGACTTCCAGCAAAGCATCAGGGCAGTGGTCGACCAGCAGTTTTTTACTTTAACCATTTTTTTTTTTTGATGCACCTTGCTTTGTTCAACCAAACACCCGCAGTCAGTGAAGCTTAATCACCCGCAGCCAATGAATGTTAAACAAAAGCCAAGGGATCATAATCATAATCTCATCATAATCTCGTCATAATCTCGTCATAATCTCGTCATAATCTCGTCATAATCTCGTCATAATCTCGTCATAATCTCGTCATAATCTCGTCATAATCTCGTCATAATCTCGTCATAATCTCGTCATAATCTCGTCATAATCTCGTCATAATCTCGTCATAATCTCGTCATAATCTCGTCATAATCTCGTCATAATCTCGTCATAATCTCGTCATAATCTCGTCATAGTCTCGTCATAGTCTCGTCATAGTCTCGTCATAGTCTCGTCATAGTCTCGTCATAATCTCGTCATAATCTCATCATAATCTCGTCATAATCTCGTCATAATCTCGTCATAGTCTCGGCATAGTCTCGTCATAGTCTCGTCATAATCACGTCATAATCACGTCATAATCACATCCTAATCACATCATAATCACAATCATATTATACAAATCATTAATATTTATTACTATACACATTGGGTTCTAAAACAAAGAAACATGTTTCACAAAAAGTATTTTCCCTTATACTGCTTCAAAAATCAATAATATGTCAGGTCATTATCAACGGAAATATTTTCCTCAATCGATTCACCGGGCCGCATAGTCAATTTTACTTTACAACGACAGGTACATATCTGCTTCTATTTCAATCAATAAATGCGAAAGATCATATTGATTTCGTATTTTACTATGTATGTATCCATAGTATTTTGCTATCTATTTCTGTATCAAAATAAAATATACGTGGGTAACTTTGCATATTAAATATAGGGTAAATACCGGGTAGTGAATCGAAATGTTGAAACATTCTAATGGATTCATTTTAATTTTTATAAATCGTTCGGCCAATCTGACGTTTCACTTTTAATTCCCAAATTATACTCAGTTTGTCCGGATATCAACAAACTCAACTAATTCTACTATTATTGAAACTTCCGGAGAACTGATATTGAGAATCTGATGGTCCCTATATTTAAAACATCAATATAAAATATAAATTATAAAAAGGTTGACCCCATAAAATGTCGGACAACATACCACCTATTTAAATTGTAATCTGTGCTTAGCAATTAACTACATCATTTAATTACGTATTTACAACATTGTATCGTCACCCCAAAGTTAATGTGCGCTGCATCGGAGTTCCATTGGTGGGTTCGAATCCGATATCACGAACCGGCGCTAGATGGCGCAACCGGGCGTCGCATAGACAACTTTTCGACAACCGAAAAACCACCGACCAATAGGCGAGGTTCTAGTGTGACCAACGAGCAGGTCACAAAACCGTTGCCTTGGAAAAAACCCAGCACTCGTTTTTGAATCGTGGAAGTACTTGGTCAAAAACTCCGCTGTTGCGCAACCTCGTAACCAAAACCTATACCCGATATATTCCCATTTAACGTGTTCCCTCGAGAGTATTGCTGCTGGAGTTGCCTGGTCTGCGAGAGCTGGTGAAGCCGGAAGCCTCGGTAAGTGGTAGACGATAAGCACTCAGTTTTGGAATTAACCGTTTTTTCTGCAGCGCACATTACTGTCGAAATTCTGTTGGGGACCTCCCCCTCGGCAGCTGAAAAGCTCAGCTGAACACCGTGTCCAGCCTCCTTGCTGGTACATGTTTTGGTGCCGAAACCCGGGAACATATGAATTAATCGTTTAAAGTAATCCTTTATGTCCTAATTACCCTAATCAGTTTCGCATTTCTCGTATACGGTCCAGTGTGTTTTATTGAATACCTATTGAGTTTTTAAATATCATTTCTATTTGTCCATTTTGCTATTAGTTGTTAAAAAATAAAAAATACAAAATTCCGTTACGCGAGTGGTACACATAGCCAATCAGCTGATAATTCAAATAACGACCAGTGCGTAACGTTAATTCTATAGCAACATACTTCTCAATTTACTATCGGTGTCTGCTGTGTTTTTAAACGTTTAACGTTGCTATCTGATTCATTATCGCGCGTCAGCTGATTACCTCCATAATCTGACCTCTCCATCGGGTTTTGAATTTCGTTACCAACAGTTATCATGAGTTATTCAAAACGAAAACTAAGTATCGCAAAGAAATCCCGTTCTAAGGATACGTGGGAATATACAACCGAAAATTTACCATCTTTGCGTAGAAAGCGTACACTAGCATATAACCGCTTGACCAAGACCCACGAAATCGCCGCCCTTACCCTTAACGATCCTTCCCAAATCGAATTATTTTTATCTTACCATCAGGAGGTAAAAAAAATCGCGGCTACCTTCGAAGAAGCACATTTAATTATTCTGGATTTGGCCGACGATCCGGAGGAAGACGAACTCATGTGCAAACGTTTCGACGAAATGTATTATGAGATTATTCGAATTCACCGATCAATCACAAAACCCGTCTCACATGCACCCGAATCTTCCCTTGACTACACAAATTCACACTGTGTTCACTCACACGTAAAGTTACCTAAGATAACGCTCCCGTCCTTCTCCGGCAATATAAAGGAATGGCCTAAATTCATTTCTACGTATGATAACCTAATTCATAATACACGTATGAGTGACACCGATAAGTTTAACTATTTAATGTCAACATTACAAGGCGACGCGTTAGCACTCATCCGCACATTCCCGGCCACAGGTGATCACTATTCCGATGCATATAATAAATTGGTTACAAGATACGAAAACAAACGAGACCTCGCATTCACTTGTTGGCGCGATATATTAAACGCAAGCTTCATGTTAAAGAACCCACACGATTTCCGCCGTTCCCTTGATATGTTTGACGAAAATTTAACCATTTTGAGACGTTTAAACCTACCGGTAGACCAATGGGATTTCGTATTGTCATATCACATTTTGTCAAAGATAGACCCAAAACTACGTCGAGAGTTCGAAGAAAGACAGTCTACCATTGAGCTGCCGAGTTACACGGATTTGCAATCGTTTCTATATTTAAAGTGTGAAGCTTTAATTAGAGATACACATTTCACTGAATCCGGACCATCAACTAGCACTTCCACATGGAATAGGGAACAACACATAAAGTCGAATCTAGACTTCCGAGCCAACAAACCGAAAATGGGTCATGCCTTAGTAGCTGCGCAGGACTGCACTCATGAGGCGGCGGTAAGCGGAACGTACATCGCGCCCCACTCGACGCAACTGACTCCGCCTACAACTAGCAAACCGGTTATCAAATGCGCCTATTGTTCAGACGGACATTCAATAACAAGTTGTAAATCATTTTTGCAAAACACTGTAGATGAACGAATTAATATAGCGCGTAATAATAAGTGGTGCTTTAATTGCTTAAGGGCATCACATACAATCAGAGACTGTAAATCAATGTTCTCGTGCCAGAGATGTAAACATAGACATCACACACTTTTACATCAAGACTTAGCAACGTCGCCCGAGTCGACAGCGCATACTACACTAATTACGCGACACGACTTAGCTTGTACTAGCCCTACTGTGCTGCTCGCCACGGCTATAGTATACGTGTGGGATGCTTTCGGGCGCTCGTTAGCTTTCCGCGCCGTTTTTGACACTGGCAGTCAAAACAATTTTATAACTCAACAAGCTGCCGATCGACTTTGTTTCTCATCTCGACCGGCACTAGTCAATGTTACTGGCTTAGGAGGTGCCGAAGCATCAATTAATGGTGTAGTGCGATGTAAGTTGGGGACGTCTTCTAAAACCTTATTCGACTTAGATATGTTAGTCATCCCCAGGATATGCAGCGACCAACCCATAGCAAAATTGAGCACACACGGTTGGTCGAATATTAAATCTTTGCAATTGGCCGACCCTGGTTTCGATATTCCCGGTCCCATCGACATTCTGTTAGGTGCAGACATATTTGCGGAATCTTTATTGAATGAAAAGATCAGGGGTCAAGGATCTCAACCTCCCGCACTGAGATCTGTGTTCGGTTGGCTTTTACTGGGGAAGACGTCCATAGTCCATAGTTCCTTACTCGGGATTAACGCAACTACGGATAGTGGGCAGTTGGCCAGTGTAGTTCAAAGATTTTGGGATATAGACAACGTTCCACAGGCGTCCACTTTTACGCCCCAAGAGCAGCTTTGTGAATACAAATACGCATCGGAGCATACCCGGGACCCGACGGGTCGCTATATCGTGACTCTGCCATTCAAGGACAAGTCGGTTCCTGTGTTTTACGGATCACGTGACATTGCCTTGCGGAGATTCTTCGCAATCGAACGACGCTTGTCTCGGGACTTACAATTACGAACGCAATACGTGGACTTCATGAATGACTACTTGGACAGCGGCCATATGTCATTGGTACCAAGCACAAAATTGGGAAACGGACGATATTACATCCCACATCACGGTGTTCTAAGACCAGAAAGTACAACCACGAAATTACGAGTAGTGTTTGATGCCTCGGCAAAAGATTACAACGGCAAGAGCTTAAACGATACTCTACTAACGGGTCCTAAACTACACAATGATATTTTTTCGATTCTTTTGCGTTTTCGGGAGCACAAGGTTGTTTTTATGGCGGATGTACGGCAAATGTATAGGCAAGTTCTAGTTACCGAGACTCAGCGGGACTTTCAGCGTGTTTTGTGGAGATCAAGTCCGACAGAACCTATTAAAGAGTACAATTTAAACACTGTCACCTACGGAACATCCGCAGCACCGTTTTTAGCTTGTCGTACGTTGCAACAGCTGGCGTATGATGAAGGTGACGCGTTTCCAATCGCAAAGCAAATTTTACTGTCCGACATTTATGTAGATGACGTAGTAACCGGGTGTAATTCGGTCTCGGAAGCCCATGAAGCCAAAGCACAAGTCATCAATCTCTTTTCTAAGGGGCATTTCTTTCTACGCAAATGGGCTAGTAACGTCCCAGATCTGCTTGACGACATTCCGGATCAACATAAGTTACTAAAAGATACGGTGAACTTTGACGAAACGCAGGATACAACGTTAAAGGTGCTTGGTTTACGATGGGAACCATTGCGCGACGCATTCGTTTTTGACGTAACACCCCTGCAACAGCCTTGCACTAAACGCAATATCTTAAGCGAATTGGCTAGGATTTTCGATCCACTGGGATTTCTTTCGCCTCTCACCATTCAAGCCAAATGTCTAATCCAAAAATTATGGATAGTCGGTACTCCGTGGGATGAGACCCCCCCACAGGATGTTATCGAGCACTGGGCCCAATATTTAGAACAATTGCCTCAACTTAAGCGCATTGAAATCCCACGTTGCGTCCACTTTAGAGCGAATCCGACATTCGAACTTCACGGCTTTTGTGACGCATCGGAACGGGCCTATGGAGCTGTAATTTACGTGCGTGTGGCCAATGCATCGGGTTCAGCTCGTACATTTCTACACTGCGCAAAGGCTCGCGTCGCTCCCATTAAGAAAATTTCGTTGCCTCGTCTCGAGTTGTGTGCGGCGGTCCTTCTCATTCAGTTACTGGCAAGTGTCAAATCGGTGTTTAGACCTCCCTTACAAGGATTATACTTATGGTCAGATTCTATGATTGTTTTATCTTGGTTACGATCGCACTCTTCACGTTGGGTCACGTTTGTGGCGAATCGAGTAAGCCTAATTCAGGACAGCGTACCGACCGAATCATGGCGGCATGTACCGACAAACGACAACCCCGCCGACATCTGTTCACGGGGACTTATGCCAGTTAAACTCCTCGACAATAGATTATGGTGGGCGGGCCCCAGCTGGTTATCGCAAGCGCCCGAAACTTGGCCACCTAATCTAGTGGAACCAAAAACGCAGGAGGAAGATATTATCCAATCAGAACAACGACCCCAATCTGCGTTAGTGACGGAGACGATGACGGAGCCTCTTGGGTGGATCGATGCCCTATTTTTAAAGTTTTCTTCCCTAGATAAAATTATAAATATTATTGGGTATGTGCGTAGGTTCATGAACAATACGCGTCAAGCATCCTCCCGCTTTGAGCGCATTACGTTGACGGACGGTGAACGACATGAGGCTTTATACGTCGCGGTAAGGTTTTATCAAGAGAAATTCTTTCATAATGACATAGACAAGCTAAAAAATCATCAAGCATTAGCCAAATGGTTGCGGAAACTCACCCCATTTATGGATAGCAAAGGTATCCTCAGGGTGGGCGGTAGAATATCTCGGAGTGGTTTAGAACATGACCACAAGCATCCCGCGTTGTTACCTACTCGGTGCCCGCTCACTACTTACTACATTACGTGGGTGCATCGCAAACACTGTCACACCGGTATTAACACTACACATTACCTAATATTACAGCAATTTTGGATCGTAGCGGCGAAACGCGTTATCCGTCAACAATTATCCCAATGTGTACGTTGCTTTAAAACGCGTCCGCAACCGCTTCAACCCGTTATGAGTGATCTGCCATCATATCGAGTGAACCAAGTCAAGGCATTTTCGGTAGTCGGGGTTGATTTTGGCGGTCCCTTCCGGATTAAGCTGGGAAAACATCGTGGTGCCAAGTTGGATAAGGCTTATCTGTGTCTATTTGTGTGCCTGACTACAAAAGCAGTCCATCTCGAAGTAGCTTCTAACTTATCCACCGACGCCTTCGTAGCTGCGTTGAGGAGATTTGTGGCGCGTAGGGGGAGATGTTCTATCATCCATGCAGACTGTGGTACTAATTTTGTAGGTGCAAAAACTCAATTGTGTAGGTTGATGGACCTAGCCGCACAGACAGAACGCATCGAGTTTAAATTCAACCCACCCTCGGCGCCACACTTCGGCGGGGTGTGGGAAATCCAAATAAAGGCCGCAAAAAGTCATATGCATCGCATTGTAGGAGATCAGGTTCTAACATTTGAGGAGCTTAGCACACTTTTCACCCAAATTGAAGCAGTCCTCAATTCGCGACCATTGTGCCCCATTAGTTCCGATCCAAACGATTTAAATGTTCTGACACCGGGTCATTTCTTAACACTAGAACCCTTAACCAGCGTACCAGAACATGATTTTACAGCTACCAATCTAAACCGTTTGAACCGTTGGCAACTTCTACAAGCCTTTCAACAGCATTTCTGGATACGATGGCGGAACGAATATCTCCACTCCTTAACGCAAAGAGCAAAATGGACAAAAGACAGTAAACCATTGCCTTTAAATTCTATTGTAATCATCAAGGATGACAATCGAACACCATTACAATGGTCTGTAGGTCGGGTAGTCAATGTGCATCCTGGTCCGGATGGAGTTATAAGATGCGCATCGGTACGGATAGCGAACCATCATATCATCACTCGCCCACTGGTGAAGCTTTGTCCTCTACCCATCAGTGCAGAACAAGCTTCACCAGTCGTTAACTGTTAAAGATTTCAACGCGAAACATCATTCAGTCTATCATCAACCCTTTATATTTTCTCTCTTTATTTTTCCTATATTTTTATTTTTCTATTTTTTTTATTTTTTATTGTAAGTAAAATACCTTCATATTTTGGTGGGCGGTATGTATCGTCACCCCAAAGTTAATGTGCGCTGCATCGGAGTTCCATTGGTGGGTTCGAATCCGATATCACGAACCGGCGCTAGATGGCGCAACCGGGCGTCGCATAGACAACTTTTCGACAACCGAAAAACCACCGACCAATAGGCGAGGTTCTAGTGTGACCAACGAGCAGGTCACAAAACCGTTGCCTTGGAAAAAACCCAGCACTCGTTTTTGAATCGTGGAAGTACTTGGTCAAAAACTCCGCTGTTGCGCAACCTCGTAACCAAAACCTATACCCGATATATTCCCATTTAACGTGTTCCCTCGAGAGTATTGCTGCTGGAGTTGCCTGGTCTGCGAGAGCTGGTGAAGCCGGAAGCCTCGGTAAGTGGTAGACGATAAGCACTCAGTTTTGGAATTAACCGTTTTTTCTGCAGCGCACATTACTGTCGAAATTCTGTTGGGGACCTCCCCCTCGGCAGCTGAAAAGCTCAGCTGAACACCGTGTCCAGCCTCCTTGCTGGTACAAACATTGTGTGAACAGTGCCGTGGCTCAAAGAGGGAATTGATCCTCTACTTGTCAAATACCAACATATTACTTCAGTTGCTTACTAATATTAATTGTAACATCAATTGTTGAAAAAGGAAGTCCTTTTACAAGACCAATAACTATCTTAATTCACAAATGTTTTTTTTTTCTGGAAATCTCATGTTAGTTGCCAGAGTGTTAAATCTGTTAAACAAATTTGCATTTGCGTCTGCCATATAATTATTTAATTATTGGTCCCTGACCCATAATCTCTTGGTTTTTTTTTTGATAATGTGTTTAGGATACTAATTTATAAAACTTTATTTCAGTTATAAACTAATCGAGGCTCGAATTTTAAATACAACAAAATATTACTTTACTTAAGAATGTGTATCAATCAATGGCCAACATTGTGTTCCATTTGTAGCCCACTCTAGGGTGCCTCGAAGTTTCGACTTAAGATCATTATTTAATATATTATGTATCAATAAAATGACTCATTTCCAAAAACTATGATTATTCCATGTTTGCAGGTGATCTCAGAATTACACGGACAGATCTGAATCAAGGTTAAGCCAAATTGCTTCAGAATGTGATATTTCAGAGATGTACAAAATACTTCTCAATTTACATATATTTCAAATACAAAGTTCTTCTGCTCTTAGTATTTAAGTATAAAATTCAAAATAGCCTTTTTCAAAATACTTATCAAATAAAATACTTCCAGGTAAAATAACATAAAGTTTTTAACATTACCAGCTCTTTAAAGAGAGAATCAGATTATCCTAGCACCATATGAAAACAATCGTTCCACTGGTACGGAATTAGGGAGACAGGTGTTGTATTTTAATACTTCTTTTTTTTTTCTTTTACTATTGTGTATGCATTGAAAATTGTCAGTATAGTGTTTGGTTATTATTGGATTTTAATGATGCAGCGGCTCTAGTGGCCATTTGCTGAATCCCTAACCCAAGAATTTTATTTAAGTAGCAAAAAGTATTTTATGTTTTACACATATAAAGTATATCTCATAAAAGTAGTTCAAATAAAATACGTAATACTTTTTTTTTTTTTCTCTTTATTTTAGGAGCTTAGTCGAACACGACTATGTCGCTCCATTGGGACTTTTCTTAAACTACTCTATACAATGTCTTAAATATTATTACTAGCGTCGATGTATGCCTATTACTACTATTTTATATAATAACTTTGCAGAATCTGAAAGCGGATACATTAAAATTTTATGACATCCACCAGTGTCTCTAAAATCGGGCGTTGTTCTCACTAAGTCACACCTTACGTCCTCGTTACGTACACATTCCACCATTATATGGTATGCATCTTCTACCTTTTCACATTCTGAACAAAGAGGAGACAATTTCTTCTTCATTGAGTAAGCAAATTTATTGAGTGGGATGTGGCCGGATCGAAGTCTAAAGGCAGTATCTAACATAGTTCTATTTAAAGAGGTATCGCCAAACCATGGAGATTTCCAAGGTTCATTCTGTAATACTTTGTACCAGATACCTTTTGCCACTGATCTTTCATCAAAGTGAACTTTCCATAGATTGTAACAATGTTGTCTAACTGGTTGTATATAATCCGTGTAATAAGGTAAAATATCACATAATACACCATCACCGGAAGCTTCCTTCGCCAATTGATCCGCTTTTTCGTTTCCTATCAAACCAATGTGTGACGGAATCCATTGGAGTATGATCTCTTTAGAGCTCGCTTTAATCTCAAATAAAGTTTGGATAATACTATAGGCAATCGATGTGCCTCTTACACAAGAGGTGCATCGAGCCAAATGTTGTAGAGAGCTTTTCGAATCAGTTAATATCACAAATTTATCATAATCAATAGATTTGATGTAGGACAAGGCTTTAGCAATCGCAATGAGCTCTAAATGCATAATGGACGTATTTGTAAGCAGTTTATATTTTTCACACTTGTCTATCTGGGGGTCAAACAATGCCACACCCATAGATCCCTGATTACTATTTGTTGTGGTATCTTTTGAGGCGTCGGTATATAATTTGTAGTGTGTTAAATATTCATTATTAAGATAAGAAGTACAATTGTCTCTGAGTTTTATAGTGTTATAATCTCTTTTGGGTAGTGTTACGTCTTTAATATGGATTTTAATTATATCACTTAGGTCATACCAATTCATCCAATAATCCATCGTATACATATCAACCAATTCCGTTGAATGGACCAGGACATGTTTAAATTTTAAGTGTATTTGAAGTATAACCGGGATCTGTTTACGTCTCCAGTATCTACTCGAAATAAGTGAGCTGAGCTCCGTTACAGCCCTTATTGAAGTATTGTCCACTGTTGCTATCGATTTAAGGTAAAATTTACCGGCTAAAAATAAACGTCTAAATCGTAAAGGCTGCAAACAGAGCTCACTTTCCATGACGTGGATGGGTGTAGTTTTAATAAATCCACCTATGATGCGCATGGCTTGATTCTGCAATTTATCTAATTTAAATAAATTTGACCGACAACTATTACCATATAAGAAACTGCCAAAGTCTAGTCTACTCCGGATTATTGAAATATAAAGTCTTCTTAAATGTTTTGGATGTACTCCCCAACCTGAACCAGCTAGCACTTTAAAAATATTTAAAAACTTATTTATTTTGTCAACTAAATAATTAATATGCTTGGTCCATTTTAACGAACGGTCAAGCCACATACCCAGATACTTTACAGTAGAAACCTCCGGCAATGGTGTATTATTAATTGATATATACACATTGTTGTTGTAAATACCCTTTTTAAACAAGCAAATTTGGCTCTTTGTAGTGGATACGCTTAGACCTAAATTATCTAGCATCCTTATCAAAATGTCCAGTGCACCTTGAAGAGAGGTTCGGGCAGATTCTATGTTTTTATTTGACACGTATAACACAAAATCATCGGCATACTGCGAGATGAATACATCATTTATAGCACTGCAAATATTGTAAGTCGCAACATTGAATAGTAAGGGCGACAGAGGGTCACCCTGAGCTAGGCCTAAACCAGTACTGCGGGTGAGGAAAGAATGTTCACACTTGATTATTAAATTTCTTGCGTTTAAGAAACTATACAAGTAGTCGCATATTTTCTGCCCAACACCAGACTGATCCAGGATTGAAATTAAAATATTAATATTAATATTATTGTATGCGTTATCTATGTCTAGGAAGCACGTCAAAGTAGACAAATCTTTAGAGAAACCTGATTGGATTCTGGTTACTATTCTAGTTAAACTATCTAGACACGATTTAGACTTCCTAAACCCTACCATTTCAGCCGGAAAGATTTTTTTATTTTCGTAATACCACTCTAGTCTCCTATTTATAATGGAATGGAATATTTTGCACACGCATGACATTAAGCTAATAGGCCGAAAAGATGAGACCAGTGAAATATCACGTCCAGATTTAGGGATTGGAATAATGCATATATCTCGCCATTGGCTAGGTACAAAACCCGTCGACAGACAAACGTTAAATAGTGATAACAAAATAGACTTCCCATTTTTTGGTAAGCGTTTAATCATTGAAAATGAAATGTCATCGGGGCCTGGAGAGGTGTCGGTGCCTTTAATGCAAGTATTCAATTCGTGAATAGTAATGGGCGCCTCTAATTTCGAATGTAAGGAATGAAAATCTGGCTTAGGTGGAGAGGCATAGGCAGGACATAAATTTACTAAAAGAGACTCACATTTGCTTTGATCTAAAAAGGAATTCTGAATTTTATTTCCTTTTAACCATTTCATCTTCCTCCACATTTCACTAACTGATGAAACTTCATCCAAGGAATGGCAGAATTTGTACCAACTATCTGAAACTGCCTTTCTAATAACCTTTTGGGTTTCACTGATGCGTTCTTTCAAGGTTCTTAAATTGGCGGGGGTTGGATTTTTTCGAAATTGTGCTAGTGCCAGTCTTCTTTTGGCAACTAAATGAGAAAGACTGGGAGTCCAATAAGATTTGGGAACAAACTTTTTATTTGGATTTAAATTAATTTTAATTAATGGAATGTAGCATTCCGCGGCTTTATTTATATGGCTAATAAAATTGTTGTAAGTAATTTGCGGATCTTCATACACAACAAAATTTGAAAAGGCAACTTCCAGATATGATTCGTAAGAGCTCCAGTCAGCTAACTTAAAATTGCGTTTTTTTGTCCAGCTAGGCCAGCATAAATAAGTACTAGAAATATTAATTATAAGATGATCACTTCCTAGGGATTCATTTGTCACCTTCCAGTTAAAATAACAAGCTATATCTGAGGTGGAAAATGTGATATCAGGGGAGCTTTGTTGAACATTACCTGCTACTAATTTAATACGCGTGGCACTGCCATCGTTAAGGGAAACTACATTGCACTCACTTATAGTATTATAAATCTGAGCCCCCCTAGTATCCGTTTTATATGACCATGACGAATGATGAGCATTGTAGTCGCCTAAAAACAAAGTTTTCCTGTTATGTTGAGTGAAAATAGTTTCCCAATCGTTGCGACGGGTATGAACCCATTGCGGACAATAAATAGCAATTAAATTATCAATATGTGTACAATTAAAGATATTTATTCGTAATATCTGTATATCTCGGTTTGGACTCACTATTGGGCACACCTGTGCTTTAACAGATTTATGTGTAAGAATGCATATTCCTCCATAGTTATCCTCCCGATCATTCCTAAATATATTATAGTTGTTAATTTTAAATTGGCTCTCAGGTTCCAACCAGGTTTCACTTATCACGGCTATATGAATTTTATTTTGAATTAATAATTGTTCGAGTACAAAACGCTTGGGTCTTAAACTTTGTGCATTCCACTGAAACAAGTTAAGAACAACGCCCAAATTACTATTACAATTATTAGCCATTTTCCGAACAAAAAATTATGTCAAACGCTTTTTTAAATATTGAAAGATCATTAAAATTAGTCATAAGTATAGATACACACCATTCAATTACAATTCTTACTGTGTTATTAAGTTTTTCGGTGTAATTAAATCTCTTAGAAAAAATTATCTGCTTAATTTTTTTAATTAGCGACTGGAATAGTTCTTTCATAGGGCGCGGTTCGTCACACGGCTGTTCAGTATAATCTCCTATACCAGCTCGATGATTACTATTATTATTATCATTTGCGCTTATCGATTCTTTTTCCATCGCCTTACACTCGGTCCGACGGCGGTTGCGGCGACGGTGGTTCGCAGTATCAGTGCCAGTGCGGGTCTCCGCGAGAGTGCATGTCTCATTAATCCCTGTATGCATCTCCGTTGACGATGAATCATAAGCTTCATATGCCAGATGTTCCGACGAACTGTGCTGTTTGCGTTTGTTAATTTCTCGTTCGTTTTCCTCATTTGTATTTTGTATTATATTCGTTGACTTTTGCTTATTTCTCGAAACTCCTGCATAGGACATACGTTCTGTTGATATATAAGGTTGGTATTCCCGCATATTAACATTTTTGTCAGTAACTGGACTTATTTCAACATGCTGTGGCGAGAACGGAGGGACGTACATAGAAAGTGCCCGTCGGTATGTACAGTTAAACTCCGACATCAGCGCCCTAATTCGTCTTTCTTTTATGAAAACTGGACAAGATTTAACAAGCGACATATGATTACCACCACAATTCACGCATTTAAATGTCGTTGTCTCGCAGTTCGCATGGTGTTTACCACACTTTGGACAGATGATTTTATTAGATGGACATAATTTAATTGTGTGTCCAAATCGCCAACACCGTGAACATTGTGTTACCGGAAACATATATGGTTCTACAGCAACTCTTAAATTATATATTTTGATATACGGCGGACGGGAACTTCCTTTGAAACATATGCGTGCTGTTTCACTTTGTATCCATTCCGAATCTGAGTTTTTGCGTCTAAGTCGTTTAACTGATACAATTTCCATGTCATTGCTTTTTTTAATGCATTCCAACAACTCCTCATCAGATAGTTCCATATCAATATTCCTTATAATGCCGTAAGATGCGTTAACTTCCCATGTCTTCTGTATTCTCCATCCTTTTTCTTTAAAATTTTTACATGAAATTAACTTTTCCACGTTGGTTACCTTGTCAAAAGATACAATAACTTTAAAAGCGTTAACGTATTTCACGCGGTTAATCCCTACAATATTTTCTGAATCCAATAGTTTGGCCAATGCGAATTGCTTTGGTAATGGATCTAAACTCGAAACGGAAACATCTATGTATTCTACTTTCCTTCTTTTATCTCTTCTTACTAATGTCCAATCTTCCTTATCACCATCATCACGTCGTGCAGTATTGTGTAAATTCTCCTCTTCATTGCATTGTTGCTCATCACTTCTTGTTTCAATCTCAATATCCATATTATTTTCTTCGTTATCTGAGTCTTCATTGTCCTCGTCACTCTCAAATGCACCTTCACTCATAGTGTATACGGTTCAGTATCAAATCGCAATCTTGCGACCGAACGCGCTCGACGAGCGCGTTATCGGTAACCGGTAAATGTGTAGTAAAAAATATTTTAACACAATAAATATTAATTACTCAACACGTCCTAATCGCCCGAAGACAGAATGGACACTCAAATACGTAATACTTCAAATATATAAAAGATATTTAAGTACAAAATTAAAATACGTATTTTGCAACTGCACTTCAAATAAATCACTAATCTAGTGCTGATATAAGATAATATATGGGATGTTTCTAAATTCAAATAAATGTTTTCACATTAAACTATTTTTCCAATTTTATTTCGTATATACCGTCTTGGGAATGATTTAAAAGGGCAACTTTTTAGACGAAACTAAATGCTGCTAATATCTTAGGTTTCGTTCTACTATCTTGTCTACAACATCACATATTCAACAGCTATGTACGAAGCAATATAGACAATAATAGTTACACCGTCTCAGAATCGAGAAAGTCACAATTTAAATTACCATTTCATTGTAAAACTTGTAGTGACACTATGCAATAGTAAAGAAACTTGAAACTGTTCACATAGTTATTAATGGTGCTACTAATACACCATCTATACATAAATCTCATAAGAACTGCCAAGTAGAATACCTCGAATACCCAATCTTTTGTTTCTTATTCGTTTCTGTAGAAATAACACAATACAAAAACAATCTCCTGTCCCACTTATACAATCAAAGTGCGGGAAAATATTTAAATATTCGGCGAGTTTCTTTTTCAATTATTTTAACACCCTACAAAGATGTTATTACTAAAGACTCGTCGCAGGTTTACAACGCTCGAGCCAGACTAATGCAGATCTCGTCGGGCCTTACCTGCCTTAGCGACAGTCTAAACTTCTCCAACCCATTTTTAAGGAAGTCTTTTACAGGTCACTTGTGGCTGGATTAAAAGCCGGAAGTGCAGTATCGTCGTTCCGCGTAGAGGTAATAGCGTCTTAAATTATATGCGAAGGTCCGTCAGAACGCCGTGATCCATCCTTGCAACAAAAGTATAATTTGTATATAAAAAGCAATGGACACGATCTCACTTCTGATGTTAGAATTTTTGTGGGAAAAGGCATATAAAATAATATAAACATGTATATTTCAATAGATTTATCTATAATTATATATTTAACCATTTAATTTTAGATATTTATCATTTAACATAATGGTTAATAATTATTATAATGTTACAAAATTATCAATTATATTAAATGTTATTTATATTTCTATTTATAATAATATGGTTTAATTCAACGACAATCGATAATTACAATGTTAGAGAATAATATTCAAATATTCTGAGCAATGAGCAACGAAACATCATATTAATAACTTAACTTGCCCATCCTGGTTGCTACCGGCGAGGATAAGGTCCTTCCTCTGTCGTTGTCACTTGAAAAGTGACGATCCAAGTGAGACAACGCTTTATATTACCGATTCCCCACTACTTGTGAATCATACGATGGGTAGTTTTAATAAAATTTATAACAATTGTTGCGGTATTTTGTGGCAGTATTCTAACACGTGCAATGCTTGATTTAATTACCACTTTCATATTATGAAAAGTAAAAATGTGAGAAATTATATAAAGTAAAATTTACTGTAATGTGACAGCCCTAAGAGTTTTTAACCATTTATCAGAGTTTGTATGGAAAGAGTAAGAATCGCTAGGTAAAATTGCCCATAATTTTTTGTTACGAGAATCTGTTAACTTTAAGAGTTTTTTTCTAAACCACTGCTAAGATTATTTTTTATACTTATTTCATTTTTAATTGTGTAATAATATGGGTCATATTTTGGCAGATATTAACATGGGCAATGTTAGCTGATCGCCACATAACTTTGCCCATCATATTTTAATGATAAAATAAATTGAAAATATTAATTTATTTTAAATATAACATAGCTAATAGTAGCATATGTTTATGTAGTTGATGTAAATGAAAATATATAATATATAGGTGGTTATAGAAAAAATATGAAATATAGCAGATTTTATCAAAAAATCGGGCAATGTTGTCGACTTTCACGGTACGTTTACAAAGGTAAGGTCTTATTTTGAATCCCAGGTCGGGCCAAGTGATTTGTTTATTCATTTTAATAGCTCGGAGTTGGAATTTGTGCCCGATATGGCGACAGGCTTGCCCGCTATCACATCATGGGACGTAAGAAACAACGTGAAATGTGGTTGTCATGGTAGCCAATCTCTTTTGGGAAAAATAAGTGAGTTTGTATGTATGTATGCAAAAATGAGCCTTTTTGCTGAAAGACTTACTAATATGTATTGTGGCTTGTTGTACTTATAGAAAACATAATTACTTGAAAATAAATATTTATAAATGTTGTTAGTCCTGATACAGAAGATACATTACGAATCAAACGGTGCTCAATATATACACGGTTCTATTAGATCGATGGAGCAATAGGTATGCCTGAAGTAAAAATAACCTGTGTTAAACTGGGACTAAAATCTGATAAATAATGTTAAGTACGTCCTAGAATGAAACTATGAATGAAACAATTTCAAGCATTAAATTATTCTGCTTTTTTTATCAGATCTTTTTTTGGTCCTAAAAAAAATCAATAAATTCTTACTAATATTGTAGTATGTAGGTTAGGTTACAATCCCGCGTTATTTATTATCGTGCACGTTGTGCAAGTTGGAGTAATGTAGACTGTTAATGTGGCACATACATCACGATTTCGGATGCCCATCCATCCATGTAATTGCACTCACGAGCTTTGATCTGCTCAAACAGCAGGCTACTTGACAATTCAATATATCGCACCATATTAAACTATGTACGAATTATAAGCTGTTATGTTATGAACGGTTTGATTTGTTGTTTGTTGATCAAAGTAGAATTGGGCTGATGTATTGGACTATTTATGACTTCCTTTAGTTCCAATTCTTACTCATTTGATCTTATTTATTTACTTATTTTAGTTATCTAATGTTTTGGTTTTCTTTCGCCCTAAATTCTCAAAATTGCAAGCTCGTTCTATTAATATGATTTTTATCGATATATGTACGTGTAAATGTATGTTATGCGAGTTCGTTGTCTTGTGTGACAAATTAATATGTCTTTCTTTCTTTCTCAAACTGAATTCAAAATTAGTTCGAAAGGGACAAAACATACGATAACTAAAATTGGTTTATAAACCGCCTATTAACAAAGTCGATACTCGTTGTTTGAAAATCATTCTTAACATTAGTACCGCGAAACATTTCAGTGTCCAATAGAGAAATTAGTGCATAAACTAAGCTTTTGAATTTACAACCTCCTAATTATTCCATATTTAGCAAAGGACTTCTTATGACTGAAGAGAAATAGAGAAAGACAAAATCTACAATAAAATAGCCAACAATAACCGACCCAATCTACGCTAGAAAATATGAAGTAAAATCGTTGTAAGCCGAAGAAATCCAAGAAAGCTTTGCAAACTCAACAAGTACGATAATAAGGAAATGGTTAATGAGTTTAGTCTTCAGTGGCCTCCGAGCGCTTTGGAGCTAGAAGTGGATTATATACATCAAAGACTTGCAAGACGACTGCTGTACTCTTTGAAAAATGAAACGACAGAGTACGGACTTGGGGACGAAACTTGGGATAAAAATACTTCGGATTGTATGAAATGGAATATGAATTGGGGTTGATTTATTGAAAAAAATTTAAGTTGTATTGCGCATTACCTATCGTGAAATTATATCAATTTGCGTCTTGCGTTTCTAAAAAGTTGCAGTGAAGATCTTGAGAGACCTATATGTATTCAGTAGTGTTCTTCTTCTTGTTTATATATTTTTTATACAGGCACGTCAGTCACCACTCTGAAACCTGATGGTGTACGGGAGAAAATCTACGAAAATCTCAACGATCGTTACAAGTATGCCGGCATTTCTGGATAATATTACTTAAATACCGGTACAAGTATATATATTTCATTGTATCAGCACATGTACGTCCCACTGTAGGGCACGGATCTACTCTATAATTGAGAATATGATTGAGAGAGATTAATCCATAAAGTCCACCACGATGGCGTTGGCGATGGTTGGCGAACTTTTATGTACTATAGAAATTCATTCAAATTGCTATGGTATACAGGTTTCCTCACGATGTTTCCTTCACCGTTTTAGGTGTTTGTGTTTAGGTTATTATAAGAAATTGGACGTGCAGCGCTGGTGTTACCAGCACACGGTGAGTGTGGTCCGTGATTTTTGTAGTGAGCGCATTTTACTGTAATGTTTTCTTGCTTTTAAATAAATCAATACAACCAGCAGTTATATAGAGTCTTATAACATGGGTATTAGGAACTATGAGACAATTTTTGATCACTCAAAAACGCAGATCCGAAATAAAAATACCTGTGGTTCACACAAATATTTGTTTCCAAGCGGGGATCGAACTCGCGGCCTCTCGTTTCGCTAGCGATAAGGCGGCCAATTTTTACCACGGCTTTTTGTAATTTTAAGTATTTTATATGTTTAGTTTTAGTGTACAATAAAGTATACTATATATAAAAAAATATTTTGATTGATTTTTTTAATCAAAGTATTTTTTTCATCCGCGTTGTGAACTTTTTTATTTCCTTATTATTTTCTACTTATTGATTTGCGTTTTTTGTGTTTTATTGTTTGTCTCATTATACTTAAAACGTTATTAATGTAAGCTTGTTACAAAGAATAAAACATTTCTTTCTTTCTCATATCAAAATTCAACGGGTTCACTACAATTTTTCATAGAAAATCCAAATTTTTAACACACGTAAGGCACGTAGATAAGTGTTTTAGCTAGCAACTAAGTGCTGAGAGCGTTGAAAATTTCATTTGCAAAGTGCGTCCATTACCAGTCATTTAACTTCGGTCGTTAAACTGCGGATGAAGTAAAATTAGGGCACCGTGGTTACATCTTATGAGTGCTTAGCCGTCGCCCGGTTTTGCAGTGTTAAAAACTAAAATTGAATTTAATAGGAGATGGTGCAATTTCTGAGCTAAGGGTAAAGTTTTCCTCATAAGTTTACAGCTTGTCTCTCATATGCCAGAGGTTGCCTGGGTGGGTACCACCGCAAAGTATTGTGTGTGAGTTTCTCCAGCAAAACAGCAGTGTAATTGCACTGTTGTGTACCGGTTTGAAGGACACTGCAGCCATACTTACTACGGGACCAAATAAGACTCAACTTCTTAGGACGGCGAGTGCAATGAAATGCCAAGCATTGCTTTACAATTCAAGGTGTTGTTTGTTTTTGCTAGTGTTCATGGGCGGTCGTATCGTTTACTATCAGGCGAACGGCATGATCGTCTCGCCATTCATTGCAATAGAAAAAAGGAATAATAATTGCATCTAAATTACTTTCATTATTCTACAAATTATATAAGAATCTGCTCGGAATTAACGACGTGATTATGACACACATGTGATTATGACGACGTGACAGCCTCCGTGGCGCAGTTGGTTAGACGCCGCCTGCGAAACGAGAGGCCGCGGGTTCGATCCCCGCACCGAGAGAAATATTTGTGCGGCCCACAAATATTTCTTTCGGGTCTGGGTGTTTGTGAGACCGAAAAGTCTCTCGTAGTTCCTGATACCCACGACACAAGACTCGATCTTAGTGTGGGGTCAGGACTATGTACATATGTGACTGTTGGGTGTTATTTATTATAATGATTTCAGTATGTATTATTTTTTTTTATATATCAATGAATGGCGAGACGAGCATGCCGTTCGCCTGATGGTAAGCGATACGACCGCTCATGAACAGTAGCAAAACCAAACAACACCTTGAATTATAAAGCAATGCTTGGCATTCCACTGCGCTCGCCATCCTGAGATATAAGATGTTAAGTCTCAATATGTCCAGTAGTTACTCTGGCTACAATGTCCTTTAATCCGAAACACAACAGTGCATTTAAACTGCTGTTTGACGGCAGAAATAGACATTGCGGTGGTACCCACCCAGGCAGCCTCTCACATATGAGAGACCTACCACCAGTATGTATTTTCCTCTCATTATTATAATATTATGCTCTTCGTATTTATATTTTAATTTTTATAAAGAATAAATGAGTTAGTTGTTTAGTTTAACAAAGGCTGTGTATTTCAGAGAATGAAGCAAATATACGTATTTGCTTCATTCTCTGAAAATACGTTTTAAGTCGAATTTTCATGCCTACTATATTGTACATATGATTTCAAATGGGCATGAATCCGAAACTATCAAGAATGGCGAAAAATACTGAAGGGAGTCACGAGCCAAATTTTGATGGAAACAAAATCTTAGGTTGGACAAAGTGATATTGATTTTTTCTATTCATTAACAGCCCGAAGTCAAGAATTTGTTTCGGATATGGCGATAGGCTCGCTCCTTATCAAATCGTGGAACGGAACACACAAGGTGAAACGTGTGTGTCCTGGTGGCACCTTCAGCTACCATAAATAACATTAAGATTACATAAAGTTTCTGAATGTCTCTAATCAGGCCTCTATGCATCAATGTACTTCGGGATTTAATACAAACTTCTTATGGCTTAAGATTGTGATTTGAACCATCATACATAAAGATAGCGGATAAACGCTATGGCCGAATACCTCAGGCATTAAGTTCACCTTTATACAATATTTTATATATTGACATTAATACTAGCTAATAAATACCCATATTTAATTAAATCGATACCAATATTTCCGTCGTCGCTTAATACGATACTTGATAGCGATACAAGGGAGATATATAGCCCAATAAATCCCGGAACACTTTCGCCGCGTTAATATCAACATCACAGGTGTTTCGAGTCATTAAGGGACAGCTTAAAAATTCTCTTCGTATAATGTAGAGGCGTCCCACTAAGGTGCGTCAGTCAACGCGGAGTGTTTTATTACTCCGCTTCGTCTCGCCTCTTAATTATTTCTTTTCATTTTGTCAAAAGAAAAAAAAAACGTTTTCTGACGCGCTAAAGCATCAGATTTAGTGATAAATATAGCTCCCCTCTGAAATCTTTTTTGCTCGCCACTCCTTGATGTATAATTAACGCTTTGTATTTTTAGCTGAATGCAGTTTTTTCGAATGAGTTATTTAAGTCTCGTCTTGTTTGGATTTTGTGGTGAAACTTTGTTGTTTGATAATGAATTATAGTTCTTTTGTCCATGTTTGGGAGGATTTTATAATTAATTAAGTACTTATTTTATATTGTATTGCATGCCGTGGGCACTTATAATTGTAACGATATTTAGCAAGATATATACTGTATCTGTCCTCCTCCTCGAGTCGATTTCCTCATTGCTGAGGGTCGTGACCCCCACCATGGGCATTTTTTACTTTGATGATAATATTGCGCCATCTGGATCTGTTTTTTGCGGTGTGTAAGGCTTCGTGTATGCTGGTGTCCAGGGCGGCACGGATTTGATCGGACCATCGTAACGGGTTCCGACCACGTGGTCTCTTCCCTTCGATCTTACCGGTGATGACGACCTTCTCAAGATTATCATCCTTCTTCCGGACTATGTGTCCGAAGTACTCAAGAACTCGCTGAAGCAGATGGTCGAGAGCCTTGTTGTTAAATCGAGTTCATTGAGTATTGACACGTTTGTTCTTCTAGCTGTCCAGGGAATACGCAACATTCTTCTCCAGCACCACATCTCAAATGCGTCGATGCGCTTACGGTCACTTACTCTGAGGGTCCAGGTCTCGGCGCCGTACAGGAAAATGGAGAAGATAAGACTATGGACCAATCCTATCTTAGTCGATTTTTTAATGTTCCTGTCTCTCCACACCCCCGACAGCTGACTCATGGCGCTTTTGGCCATACCTATCCTTCTTCTCACCTCAGTTTCACAGGAGCCGGTGTTAGAAATGTTGGAACCCAGATATAGGAAATCCGTGACAATTTCTAAGTTTAGTGTGCCATTGAGTTCCAGTTTGCAAGTGCGATCTACAATCATTACTTTGGTTTTTGCCCTATTAATCTGAAGACCCAGCTCACCGCTCGTTTTTTCCATACGTTCCAAGAGAGTGACCATTTCTGTTTCTGATGTGGCTAGGAGTATGGTGTCGTCAGCATATCGTAGGTTTGTCAATTTGACTCCGCCGACGCGTATTCCTCCACCCCAGCCATCCATCGTGCGTCTTATGATATATTCCCCATAAGCATTATATAGTATGGGGGATAATATGCAGCCTTGTCTCACACCCTTCTGGAACTTGAACGGTCTTGACGTCGCTGTGTCAATCCTAGCAACGCCCATGCTTCCATGATATAGGGTTTCAATTAGGGAGATAAGATGTCTTGGTACTCCAAGCTCTGCTAGCACTCTCCATAACTGCGTCCAATTGACACAGTCGAACGCCTTGCTATAATCGACGAAGCAAATGACAATAGGTGTATTAAATTCGTACGCTTTCTCAATGATTTGCCTTATATTGACACTGTACAAATACTGTATCTGTACTGTATCTTTATCAGCCCATATACATCCCACTGAGTGGTTAGGCCATATAGTCCACCACGCTGAACTAGTGCGGATTGGCGGACTTACATACCATAGAAATTCTTATAATTCTTATAAATCGCTATGGTATGCAGGTTTCCTCACGATGTTTTCCTTCATCGTTTTAGTGCGTGGTGATTGACTATCAATACACACATGACTCCGAAAAGTCAAAGGTGTGCCCTGGTATTCGAACCCGCGACCATCGTGAACATGTGGGCAGCCGCGTCTAGTCTATTTACCAACAGGTCACCACGCGCTTTACGTACTACGAGTATATAATTAACTTTTATTTATGAATGTACGCTATATTTGTGAACAAATAAAATAAAATAAACTATCTACATATATTTGCCAAGGCGCCGATACTTTGAGTCCATTCCACATCAACAACATATTATTTCGCGTAATACTTTCCCAGTACCGTCCTGTCATGTCCCATTGTATCTCGACTCATCCTGCACCATTACTTAAGGGTACAGTCCTGTCTTGTCCTGTCCTGTGCCATTCCTTTGAATTTAAAAGAGTTGCAAATTTGTATATTTGAATTCCTTGCACATCCCACAGGAACAGCACATTTTTCAGGATAAAAAGTAGCATATGTGCTATCTCTATACCAAGTTTGATTAAAATCCATTCACTAGTTTTTGCCTGAATGAGTACCAAATATCCATTGATCGTATTTTGTATGTACGTCCATCCATACACACAAACTTTTGCGTTTATAACATAAGTTAGAGTTTATGATGATGTAAACCGAATTCATAATTAATGTGAAAACAATATCCCTCGGTGTGGTCATATTAACGCACTCATTACTATTAATCATTTACATCAATACCAGTTAATTTGACTAATATAATGTCATACATGTTTGTTATTTGTATAACTATTAGATTCGTAAATATTATAAAGAGAGAATTATTGTCAATACAATCATAATTTTAGACGTCATAACACACTCATAGCCAATACAAAAACAAATAGTCTCTAAAAGTTATATTAATTTAAAATTTACATAAGTAATGATATCACTATCCACACCAAACACAAAAATCCGAAAATCGTACAAAAATAAGGTTATAAAAGCACACCAATCAATAATAAAATCGAATATACAACCAAATATAGCTGAAGCGGATCTAAGCACCTCACTCGACTTGATTAAAATTTGTGGTTAATTTAATTCGATCGTAAAATTCCCGGTCACGAAACGGGGCCACACCTCGCGAAAATTCCCAATATTGCTAAAAGAACGAGGGATCATTACTTTCCTTTTGTTTTATGCTTCCCAGATATTATTTCCGGTCATGCCATCCGGCTGAATTATTATTTTATCGCTCTAATAAAATTAAGGAGAAGCGTGCTTTATAAATTAGCGTTTGTGTGGTGCACTCTTCATTTGTGAGTGCTTTTAATTACGACGGAAAGGCTTTTTAGATTAGGTGTGTATTTTAATCTTCTTTGTAGAGTTCTATGTTTATTCGTAAACCTTACTACACTTATGCACAATTAATTAACCTTTTTAAACAAGATATAAAGAAGTCTGTGTAGCAGCTTCTTTGAATTGAACGCCACGCTCACCAAATCTAATATTGTAAATAGGAAAGATTTGATTGTTTCCATTGAATATACTCTGAAACTACAGGACCGATTTGAAAAATTCTTTCAGCATTAGAATTCTACATTATTCCTAATGAACATAGGCGTAAGAATATGTTCAAAAAAAGTGTATCAGCACATGGACGGAGCCGGGCCGGACTGGTATCAAGCTTCATGATGAAAATAGGTATAATTCGTATTAAATTTAGTTTCTTATATAGACATAATGATGTTTCATTTCATGCCTCTTTAATTAGAAGATTTAAATTTTAGTCTACGATATTCGCATTTGCTAATTACTGCTCGTGGCTCGAACATTTTGGCTGTATTTAAACTCAATTCATCTTAAATTCTAACCTACGTCATCCCAACTAATGACCTCACGAAAACTCACACTGTGGACCACAAGCCCTTAATTACTTCTAGTACATATTTATCAGCTATTTCATGCCAATGTATTACATTTGGAGTGCAAATAATGTGGTTAAAGTATTAAAAGTCGACTTGTATCGAAACTCTACCAAGGTGATTTCGATAAGTCTGGGTCGAAAGGTCGATGCATAAGGGTGAGAAGATTTGGGAGGGGTTTGAAGGTATATTTAAGACATTATTTGACAGTTCTATTAGTTTCGTGGCTGTCCTATAAGGCCACTTGTAAAGCGACATGTCACGGGATCTTCGTGCTTTCATCCCTATTTAAATTCATTGGATTTATTAAATTTCAATTTGCATTTTTGAAATCACAAGCAATAGTTAACAGTTGTACTCGTATTTAAATTAACTTTTGTATCCCTAATGTATCCAATTCTGGGGGGTCAGCGTCACTCGCGTCCGTAGGCTTTGACTCTAGATACCCTACACGTGACCCCTGGGTAGTGCCAAATGAGTGACATAGTGGTGGTAGGACTTATGTGTCCGCCCGGGTAGCTACCACCGTCCACGAGGCGTAAAGACCGCCATAGTGATCTCTGTAAGGGGATCGCGTTCCGGGATCAGCCAGTGGTTTTCCGGTTTCTTCGAGGGTCTTGAGTCCGGGCATGAGGTTGTACCGTGTGGGTATTTTCGGTCCTCTGTCGAAGGGAGGAAAGTTGATCCGCCGGCCAGGGAGACCCGTAGAAACGGTTGTCCGCTGGCCGCCCGCGGTATAGTACAGGGGCCCAATCGGGGCTAACCACCTCGAGAGGCTGCCTCACCATGCCGCGCATAATCTTGGGTGGGTCCGTCGTGCCGGTTGGTGACCGGAAGTGGGGTCCCGGCGGCCCATCCCGGGAGGGTACGGGGGCCCTTCCGTCCGGCGGATCAATTCGCTTCCTGCCGACCCTTTCGTGCCGGTGCCCATTCGGCCTTCTTAGTGCCCGAACTTAAGCTCCTCGTTGCCTCTTCACCAATCCCATCCTTAATCTACCATGACAGTGCAATTTAACAGAGCAGGTCCTTCAGCGGTGCTTAACCCCACCACCGCGTTCACTATGGAGTTCACTAACATCCGTGGACTCCATACGAACCTCAATGCCATCCACCACCATCTCGAGACGGCCCGGCCTGCTTTGCTCTTCCTAACGGAGACGCAGATTCGTTGTCCGACCGATAATTCTTACCTGTTGTATCCCGGTTATTCGCTTGAAGTAAACTTCAAGCCTAAAGCCGGGGTATGCTTGTATGTTCGGTCGGACATCTGCTGTCGCCGTTTGCACTGCATGGAGGACCCCTCCTTCTCCGCTCTGTGGGTGCACGTGGATCTAGGTTCCTTGAGCCGCATCTACGTGTGCCTTTACAGGTCTCACAACGGGGACGATGAGACGACTCGGCTGTTCAGGTATCTTAGCCAGGCGGCTGATGACGCGCAGGCGCAGTTCCCGTCGGCCGAAATGGTGGTCTTGGGGGATTTCAATGCTCATCACGAACTGTGGCTGGGCTCCTCCAAGACTGACCATGCTGGCAGAGCTACCCATGCATTCGCTCTGACTCATGACTTGACACAACTGGTGAACCAGCCCACCAGGATCCCGGATGTGGCGAGTCATGCGCCTTCTCTGCTGGACCTTCTGCTGGCGAGTCACCCAGCCGGGTATCGTGTGACCGTTAGTGCGCCTCTGGGCACTTCCGATCACTGCCTGGTTGGGTCGTCAGTACCGATCGCATTACCTCCACGTCCCGTGCAGGTGAGGCGAAGAGTCTGGCATTACTCGTCAGCTGATTGGGATGGTATGCGGGAATATTTCGCGTCCATCTCTTGGAGGCAGCGCTGCTTTGAGGGTAAAGATCCCTCAGCGAGTGCCTACGCTATTGCTGACAAGATCAGACTTGGAATGGAATATTACATTCCTTCCTCTGAGATCGCCAGTAAGGGCCGTGGACGCTCCTGGTTCAATCGTGCATGCGCCGATGCTGTCGGTGACAAACAGGCGGCGTATCGCGCTTGGATCAGGGGTCGCGCCATGAAGGATCCGAATATCAGTTCCCTCAAAGAAGCCTATAACCGTGCCTCCAAGGCCTGCAAGAAGGCCTACGTTATGGCGGATGCCCAGCGCGTTAGCAGGATTGGGCGTGCGTTGGCCGATCACCCAACTAGCAGTCGTGCTAATTGGAGGTTGGCCAGGGCCGTTCAATCTAACTTCTGCCGTCCAGCGTTGCCGCCGCTGAGGTACCCAGAAGGGTCGCTGGCCTACAAGCCGCAAGAGAAGGCTGCCTTGCTGGCAAATCTCTTCGCGGCTAATTCCCGCCTCGAAGACCGTGGTTCCCAGTCGCTGCCTACACTGCCTGATTGCGGTTTCTCAATGGCAGATATTCGCATCAGGCAGTGTGATGTGCGGCGTGAGTTACGGTCTCTCGATGTGCGGAAAGCCAGTGGTCCGGATGGAATACCGGCGGTGGTTTTGAGGGCTTGTGCAGCCGAGTTGTCTCCAGCACTGACTCGCCTCTACCGAGCGTCCTACCGCACAGGTGTTGTGCCGGAATCTTGGAGGGAGGCCAATGTGCAACCGATCCCCAAAAAGGGTGATCGATCGGACCCTACCAATTACCGCCCTATCGCTATCACCTCAGTGATGTGTAAGGTCATGGAGCGGATCATAAACGCTCAATTGATCCGCTACCTGGAGGATCACTCGTTGATCAGTGACCGACAATACGGTTTCCGTCATAATCGATCGACGGGTGATCTTCTAGCGTTTGTCCTGCATCGCTGGGGTGAGGCGATTGACCGGCGTGGCGAGGCTCTTGCTGTGAGCCTCGACATTGCCAAGGCGTTTGATAGGGTCTGGCACCGTGGTCTTCTGTCCAAGCTTCCGGCATACGGTCTGCCCGGCAACCTGTGTTCGTGGATTTCCGGCTTTCTGCATGGGCGTAGAATACGTGTAGTCGTTGACGGACACGCTTCGGCGCTCATGTCGGTAAATGCCGGAGTTCCTCAGGGCTCGATGCTGTCGCCCACCTTGTTTATTCTGCATATCAATGACATGTTGTCGCTTGGCACCATTCATTGCTATGCAGATGACAGCACGGTTCATGGGCGATACCACTGCGGGCCTCCAGGTTGCCGTGTCGAATCTGTGATGGGACGCGAAGATCTTGTCATTGAGCTCAACCGGACCTTGGATCTCATTTCTACATGGGGTTCCAGGAATATGGTTGAGTTCAATGCCAAGAAAACCCAGGTGTGTGCGATCACGTGCAAAAAATCCCCGTTCTCTCCCCTCCCCATTCTTCAGGGTACTCCCCTCTCAGTGCGGAATGACCTGAGTATCCTTGGTGTGGATATCCGCTGTGATCTCAATCCAAGGAATCACATCGAGGGCGTAATATCTGCCACATCACGCAGGGTTGGAGTCCTGAACAGGGTGCGTCGGTTTTTCACGCCCGGTCAGCTTTGTCGCTTATATAAAGCGCAGGTCCGGCCGGGTATGGAGTACTGCTCGCACCTCTGGGATGGATCCGCCCAATACCTGCTCGATGCCTTGGATGGATTGCAGCGGCGGGCCATCCGCATTGTGAATGATGCAGACGTTACGAGCAACTTGGAGTCGCTACAACTCCGGAGAGATGTCGCCTCTCTAAGCGTGTTCTACCGCCTGTATCACGGTGAGTGCTCTGAAGAATTGTTCAACTTGCTCCCCTCCTCTCCATTCCTAACCAGAACCACGCGTGCTGGCTTGCGAAGCCATAGCTTGACGGTCCACACCATCCCGGCGCGAACCAAACGGTTCTCAAATTCGTTTTTGTGCCGCACCGTCAAGCTGTGGAATTGTTTGCCGGCGTACGTGTTCCCTCCTTCCTACAATCCTGGGTCCTTCCGCCGCGGTGTGAAGAGGCACCTTAGCAGGCCGGCATAATTGTCTCCATTGGCATGGGACTGCCGTCCAATGCCAATGGATACTCTGCCTGGGCGGCATTGACACTTTCCATCAGGTGCAATGCCGCCACAATGCCAGGCCAGTATAAAAAAAAAAAAAAAAAAAAAAAAAATATATTTCTTGAGACAAAATTGCTCATGTTCAGTACGTGTTGGTTAAAAAAATAACGCTGGTCTTCCGGAAGGCCGGTAAGTGACGTTACAGGTGCCAAAAACACTCACAAAAAACATTAAACTGAGGTCTTCAAACGGTCGAATATGACAGGAAATTGATACACGCATTATATTTAAAACATTTTAACGTCATCGATTTTTATACATAGACATCGACATATTGAGACTTAACATCTTATGTCTCAGGATGGCGAGCGCAGTGGAATGCCCATTGCTTTGTAATTCAGGGTGCTGTATGGTTTTACTACTTTTCATGAGCAGTCGTATCGCTTACCACCAAGTGAATCGCAAGCTCGTCTCGTAATTCATAGCAATAAGAAAACAAAAAAACACATCTTCTCATACCAGTAGATATCGACTCATCCAAATTTAATTTTTTGTTAAATGTTTTGTATAGTAGGTATAAAAAACTTTGAGGAACTCTTCTAAGCCCACGACACTCAGACTCAAAATGAAATTCATTGAACCAGCTAACTTCGTGAACACAGTTTCGCTCCAGATATTACGAACAAAATACAACCATATTTTTATCACGACATATTATATCCTGTATTGGAAGGAAATTAAATTAAACCGTTTCGGAATGAAGGGAATTCCGAAGCTATTATTGTGTAGATTGATCGGATATTTGTATATAATCGCGTAGGTGGCAGAGCGAAATGTCAGAGATTATCCAACAACTCAGTGGATTTTCATTAATCAAATGAAAAACTGAAATTGACCTTATACAGATAAACGGGTTTGTGTTCGGTACTTGCTATATCGATATGATATTTTCTAAACAGGTGATATTATGGTTTATGAAAGTAGTTAAGTGCTGGTTGGCAAGAGACACTATATGGTCGTCCTACTCAATTGCGTCTTTATGCTTTGTTTAATTCGAGATATAATTTATTTTCTTGAATCCACTGACTGAGTTCACTGACAAATAGAAAAAAAATAAAAAATAATAATATGATATTGTGTCCCTTTATTTATAAGAAAATAAACCTTAAAGGCTTCTTGGATTAACGTAAGTGTTAAATATAGAAATAAAATAATTTTTACTGATTTGATCGCGTCGTCAATAGTTGTCAAACGTCTGGAAGTGAAAAATGTAAAAATTAAACAATGTAATTAAAAAATCCGTAAAAAAATAATTTTAATTTAACACCACATAATATTATTATATACTCACATCTAGCGTTTAATAAGGTTTCGGAGTGGAACATAATTTAAACCCTATGTACAATATAAATGCATTTTTTGTGCAGAGCACAGGCCTACTCTGCAATCAAGAATACGAGTGAGAGGGGTTAGGTCATAAAGTCCACCACGCTGGCCTAGTGCGTAGCCCAGACAACGTCTAAGTAACTATGAGGCTGTCAATTTTGAATTGGTAAATCGAGGATTGTGTCCATTTGTAAGCTATATAGCGTATTAAGAGATCTGTGTCCAACAGTAGATTATCATTATCTGATGTTAATGATGATGATATTGTTCAATCTGTTATAGTCGTTAGGATGTTTATACAGGCACTTGTGTGAGATTTTTTTTTTTTACTTTTATTCCAATTTGTTGGAGAAACGTAAGGTATATTATTTTGAGATAATATTTTTAATTTCGTGCCTTAGTTACTATACTTTGATGATACATTCGTGTCAGTCAACATCTTTTTTGTTTTCAATCTTTATCTACTAAGAATTTTAACATTTTCTATTTAGTATTATAACACAAGTAACGGCGAGATGAGCACGATATTTGCCTGATGTTAAGCGATACGGTCGCTCATGGACAGAAGAAAAACTAAGCAGCATTCTAAACGACAAAGCAATGCTTGCCATTCCACTGCGCTCGCCATCCTGAGACATACGATGTTAAGTCTCAGTATGTCCAGTAGTTATTCTGGCTAAAATGTCCTCCAATCCGAAACACAACAGTGCATTTAAACTGTTGTTTGAGCGGAGAAATAGACATTGCAGTGGTACCCACCCAGGCGGCCTCTCACACACTATGAGAGACTTACCACCAGTAAATAATAGTAATAGTAATTTAAAATGACATAATCAAGTTTATAAGTCATTTTTGTATCCATTGTATACCACTTATATGAAGCTAATATATTTGCTTCTAAGAAAAGCATTTTAATAAAACATAAATTGTTATTAAATAAACATTTATGCCCTATTTTCCTCTGTGTTTGATCTTGTAATTATATTTCCAATAAAACAACACTCTAATTTACTATGAAAGTTAATTTCATGACAAAAATGTTCCATGCCTCAAAGAATGTTTATGTATCCAACATTTATTTGGTAAATATTGGCCATAACGAAGATAATTATATTCTTTCCATTTGAGAAATTTTAAGATTATTGTAATATACATATCGTTTCCAATTTAATATTTTTTGATATTTTGCAGCTGAACTTTCTTTGACAGTATATTTTTTTATTCAAATTAGACTGTAAAATCAGTATAAGAATATTTGGTAGATTCATCATTGATTTTCAACTCATGGAATATTGATAATATTCTATTACGTCTTCTACGTATTCTTTATTCTTCTCGTTTTGGCAGGTCGATGCCCGTATTTGCTTCCCTATTAAATCGGGATTTAACCTAGTCTTCTAGTCTAGCGTTCTAGGGTATAATATCAATAGTTCTTATGTTGCAGTACTCCTATTTTTCTCCCTCTTCAGTCACAGGAAGTTCACTGCTCAACATAGGCCTCCCCCAAAGATCTCCAATTCCACCTGAAGTTGAAGTTGTTCATATTAACATAAAGAATGTTGATGATTTTATAATATATCATTTTTATGTGTAATAATAGGCAAATGAACGCACGGACGGATAGTGGGGTCACTTGATGAAGCACGCCGCTGCCCATAAACAAGATTTTTATCAAAAGATATTTGCAAAGGTACTGGCAAACTGATAATCGATTGACAGAATATAAAATAATATAAATAATTGTTGGGAAATAACACTCTTAGTTACGGATTTGGTCCATGGAAAAGTGGAGTTGCATAAATGTGATTAAAAGGATTTAGTTCTCCATTTAAAATTTAAGATAATTTATATTATTGTATTATTATTTTCTGTAAACCTATGAACTAGTTCTACTCAATGCGATAAACTGGATTTTCCAGTAAATATGTAAATAAAGAGAAAAAGTGTAAGTGTCAAATTGGTTTTATTAACTTAAATTGAGAGTAGAATTAGTTATGAATGAGTTTAACAAGAGGTTCAAAGATATATGTTTATAAAGTATTTGTAGTCAATAGAATAGGTCCCTGAATTTTAGATTGTGTAACCTTATAAACATATTATACATCATCCCACATATAAATAAATATCCTAAACTATGAGTTTATAAGTAAATAGTTGATATTTACAAATCTCAATAGCAATATCACGTGCCTGAGCTATTTCCAATACTCTGCTTCAAACACAACTAATAATATCGAGACTGCAAATATCTACAAACGATGACGTCATTTACAAACACGTCTACATCTACGTTCCATTCTGGTCCAATTTAGTCTTCCATTTGGATGAACGTCTCCGGCAGGTTGTGGCGACATTGTGTTTCGTAAACGTAAGAACGTAGGCAATAATGGAAGCTAACATTTGAATTCATGTGCACTGAGATTACAGCTGTCTAGTAATATGACATCAGAGTAGATACAATATGAGTTGGAACATGTACAGAAGGTTAGATTACTCAAGCACGCATTCCTTTTTTAATTGACCCTTGACATAGTGATCGTTTTTTAAGTGACAATTATTTTTAAGGAGTTTGTTATATGTAATAGACAATACTTGTCTCATTAACAGCTTATTGATAGCACTAGGAAAATGCCATGATGTGTGTGCATTATACTTGGACCGTACTGCACTCACTATATCACTGTACTCCTCGAGTATAATATATTTTCTTACAATATTCGTCCGCTTTAACACAGCAATTCAGTAATCAAATTTAGGTCCTCGTGCAAAATATTTCTCTTGTATTTTGCCCTGCAAGCGTTTATAACAAACGTGTCAGCTACAACATCTAGCATCAATTACGCAAGTGTTAACCGCATAAACGCTTGCTCCTTGCGACGAAGTCTTTGTCTAAAGTTTGGGTGTCATACGCCCACGAGTGACAAAGTTGTGAAGCCAGTATCACACGGAACTAAGTTTAGTCTTAGTATTACTAAGTATTTCGCATGATTGCTGGGTGTGTGTTCACAGCTATCTGTTTTAGTTATTCAATATTGTAGGATCTGTTTCTGGTGTTTGATGTCCTAAAATTTAGTCAGTGTTTAAATAAGAAATTTTTTTTTTTTTGCAACTTCCTAGACTAAATAAACTATTAAATATATTAGATCTATCTGGCAGACTAAAACTAAGACTTGAACCTCATTTATTAAATCTAGCGTTTTTCTTATTAGTTTAGCACTAATCCAAAAATTATTCCTGATCTAACAACTTTTTAACATTTCTTTTTAAAAAGATGTTGCGTATGCATATTTATTTATGTTGTTTATTATGTATTGTAATGAGTGGCGAGACGAGTTAGTTGGGCTTGGTGGTAACCGATACGGCCGCTTATGAACAGTAAACACAAAAAACACCTTGAATTACAAAGCAATGTTTGGCATTCCATTGCGTTCGCCATACTGAGACCCAACATGTTAAGCTTCAATATGTCCAATAGTAGTTATGTATATTTATTATATATAAATACAAAAAAAATTCTAATGGTTTCTGCAAATGTAAATTAATGTAATTTAAATATTGGAAATTAAAATAATTTATGGTTGTAACAGAGTATGGTTTAATATTTATATTTTCTGTCAATCCGACGTTTCAATTAGTTTACACCGTTTGTGGTCTCAAGACGGAATTCAAAAGAATTAAAAATTTAACCAAATTCACGATATGATACGTAAAAGTAAGATTTATTTGAATATCATTTTTTTATTCAGTGTGATAGAATGCTTTGTACGGATTATTTTGTACCTAGATGTATCTCTATCGAAAAAGTTTCAAAAAAGAAAATAACTTGTGTTGAACCAAGATATTCTTATTTTAGCACTGTATCATTAGATCGAAGGTATTTTTATCTAAAATAAAATTCGATAAAGTAACTTTTCTAATATAAAGCATGTCATGCTAGTCTAAGTTTCATAATAAATTAGCAAAGTTTATGTGAAAGACAATTTTAAAGGCACCGTAAGTATTGGCAATAAATTACTAAATTTGAAACTAACGTGAACCAAATAAGAGAATCAAAGAAAGTGGAAAATTAATGAATAATTTTAAAGGCTTATGAGGTTCTTAGCAGCATTATCGGATCATTTCTTAAATATCACCAGACGCCGTAATGATGTACAGAGAAGAAATTTAGTCCGTCGCAACAAAATATTGGTATAATCCATCACTCGGCCGGAGCCGTGTCAGCTGATACAGCGTCGTCGCTGGCTTAGCTGACGTCGCTAGTATTAACAAAAAATGCCTAATAATACTAACAGATTAGCTGTGTACCCTTCCTTAGCATTTTTTGTAAGTAAATTTAATTTCCATCTGCCTACTGCGACTTCAGGCTGTTTATGAGCTTGAAAATTGTAACATCAAGAATAATAAGTCTAAAAAGAAACTAACGCGATGCAAAAAAAAAACTGATCATCTAATAAATATTGTGAACGATAAAATATTTTCCAACGCAAACGTCCATTAGCTTATTACTATCAATGATATTACTAATAAGAAATCGTTGTAATAAATGTTCCTCATTCCGTAACAAAAAGTAACATCAATGGACATCAAAGCGTTCGTAATCAGATAACATCGTCCGTTCCATAATTCCAACTAAATCCTATTTATCAGGGATCACTACCACAATAAGGATATTTATTCCCATTCTTGCAGGATGGCCTGGCTAATTCAATTAGCTTGGAAGTCCAGCCGCGGTATTAAGTAGAAGACAAATAGCTCCGTTTCACGCCCCTTGCTACTAAATTGATGTAGGTGGCAAATAAATTAACATCGCTCCTTTTAACATGCCTGTTTCTTTATTATCTTTTTAAGATATGTTATAAAGAACTATGTAAGAATATCTATTTATTTTAGCTATCTATTTATTTTCTACTGGTCAGGTCTCTTATATGTGAGAGGCCGTCTGGGTGGATACCACCGCAATGTCTATTTCTCCCGCCAAAAAGCAGTGTTGATGCAGTGTTGTGTTTCGGTTTGAAGAATATTGTAGCCAGAGTAACTATTGGACATATTGAGACTTTACATCGTATACGAGTATCTTAGGATGGCGAACGCAGTGAAATGCCATGCATCGATTTGTAATTCAAGGTACTGTTTGGTTCTGCTACTGTTCATGAGGGGTGGTATCGCTTACCATGAGAAGAACGGCATGCTCGACTCACCAATCAGTGCATTAAAAAAAACTTTCACCTTTTGGTCGCGTCACTAAAAATTCGTGGTTTCGACATTTATTTATAGATCTAGCAATGACATTATTTTTTAATTATAAGCAATTAGTGGTATTACATGACCATGATGTCATCTATTAATTAACTCGCAATTCCATAGAAGTGCTTATACTACGAGTACATGCATTCACTAGATTCATTCAATGTTCCTTATGCGTTCAAGAAACCTTGCCTCACAATTGAAGATAACAATTGACGTGGTTCATGAAATCTTAACCTACGTCTGCATTGTTTGCGAAGCACTCGTTTGCCTCCAGTTTGAATTTGACAATTAGTAACTGCAAGCGAGGTACAACCACACTATACTAGTTTGCCGTTGATAATGAAACTGATTGTACCGAAGCTTTGTACTCCGGTATTATCTGGATGTTGCGGGTCATTCTATTCGCTAAACAGCCGTATTATGTCTCCATTGTCCTCTGTTGTATTAAAATTACTTTCTTTATTCCGAGCTCTTTTAATCTGAAATAATAGACGAGTTCTCGCGTTGATATCTAAGTGAAATGGCTTTGATGTTTTGTGATTGTTGTTGTTTGTTTTTATAAGATTCGTACACTGAAGATACCGTTTGGTAAAATGATTTTTAAGACGTACTTTTTCAAGGAATTTTTTTACAGATTTTTTTATCACCTTACTTTGGCGTGACTAAAATTTGAAGCGAATCAGTGATTTATACCTATTATGGAATCAGGAAGAATTTGCTAACATGCTATCATCAAGTTTATTTATTTATGTTTGTATTCATTGTACATTAAGTAAATCAGGTCAGTCATATAACATAAGTATCCATCTACTTGAATCTATCTAAAAGTATTCACTTAAATCTTGCTGTAAATTCAATAAAATTTATTCATCCACTAACTAGTATAGATCTGCCTTATATAACTCAAGTCTTACATAATGTAGAGGTATCTTTTGGTTATATATGAACTAATTATAACCTGCTATATTAATAACCTGCCCAGGTATAATTATGACAACATTTGGAGGCAACATTGTATGTATACAATTAAGACCCGAATATGACTATTCATTAGTGACGAGCGTAGGAAGCACCGAACTCCGTTGAAAACGGAAATGCAAAATTTGGCGTAGTTAGTACAAATTTCACGGTTTCAGGGCGTCGACGTCCACAAGCGCTCGAATTTAAATAAATTACTAATTAAATACTTTGAGGTGAAAGCGTGAAACAGTACTTAAAACTTAACACAAGCATAAACAGTGTGCTGTAACAACTGTATGGCGATTGCTGAGCTCTCTACAATTGAAGGTTCGGTTGAGATGGCTTAGGAAAAGGACAACGACTTGAGTCTATTGCTGATTGTCAAACTTATAAAGACTCATAAGAGAAATTCTGTAGGAATGTCACATACATACATAGGTATATATATATTCGTGTGTGCAGATTTTCTTACGATGTATTCTGTCACCGATTATATTGATTGCATTGTAATTGGTTAAGAAAATACATGACTTCCAATGGTTAAAATGTAGGTCAGGTTTAAAAGTCGGTCACCGCCCCGGCAATAAGTATAGCAAAGGAAAATTACTAATTGAAACAAACGGAGGTACATACGAAGAAAATTTAGAATTTTGTAAAACAGTTTTCAAAATATTATTTACTTCCTAGACACTCTGCTTTATTTTGAAAACTAGTAGACATTCCCGCCAAATAGCAATTTTGATGCACATTTGTGTTTCAGATTGAAGGACATAGTAGTCAGAATAACTATTGGACATATTGCGACTTAACATCTTATGTCTCAGGATGGCAGCCGAAGTAGAATGCCAAGCATTGCATCCATTGAAATAAAAAATATAAAAAAAGTGTTTTCGCAACTCTCGTAAGCATACAATTTTAATTACCATAAATTTACCCCAACTTACATCGCTAATTTTGCACACTTTGGCCAGCGCCAAAGCCTTTTTGATAAATAGAAGCCTGTACAAAACGGAAACCTCATGAATAAATTGAAAATTCCAACATTGGAGTCGACTGGTCCGAATTCCCTTCAAATGTAACCGGTTCCCCAAACTACCCTTTAAGGCAGCATTATTAATAATACATCCTATTTTATGTATGCGACAACCTCGAATAGCCCTGCTCGTTTCAAAAGGCCACATGCTTTCATAAACTCCTATTCATTAGGTCCTTTAACATCTACTACCGCACTCATTGATTAAATTGATTCCAGATAATATAATCTACATATGGAATGTCAATAAAGAAAATAAGCTTGCATGCAATTGTCTTCGTACGTCGAGAAACATATTGCGTCTGTATTCATGGATATACGAAATAAAATATTGAAATATTCGTAATACAAGACGATGTAGATGAAGAACATGGACGAAAGACGAAATCGTTGTATCCATATAGTTGGAATTTAGGATTAAGTTTTCTATTTACAAAGCAGCATAAGTTCGGCAAACGTGTTTATATTTACCGCAGCCTACGAAGTTCTACAACAATGGGAATGTAGGTGACCGGCCTCTCATATTGGGAAACGGAAGAAAAAATGACGGAAGGAGAAGTGATAATTATTGGATTGGATCGACTCGGATAATAGTATTTTTTGCATATCAACCAAAACTTGTGTTAGCCTAGAATATGTATAAAAAATCATACTATTTGTGTAGGATTTGAATGTTATGATGAATGATGAGTAGAATGAAACGTTAAACGAATGAATGATATGGAACGAGGTTTGTGTGAAAGAAATGATGAATATAAGTACTTAAGATGGTACGAGCAAGAGGAGGTATGATCAAGATGTTGAAGTACGGAAGAACTGAATAAGAGAGAACAGTCTGGAAGACGATTGAAGACGTGAAGGACGACTGCGGAAGACGTTTTTAAAGACGAAATAAAAAGACGAATATATACTGAATACTATCTCAACGATCTTTGTTTGATTTGACCCTACACGGAACTATTCCCACATTTATATAAATAATGAAAATACTTTAAATTAAGTATTTTAATCCAATTGCTAAGTTAGCAGGTCGGACGGTTTCGTCACTTTTTATTCCACGAAATGAAGTTTCAAAATGAAAATGATTTAATAATTATCGTAATACATTTTTTTTTATATCGCTAAACACCTGAAATATATCTTAGAACGCGATTTCTAATTACTGCAAATATCAAATTGCGCACCTTTATCAGCTAATATTGAGCAAATAATATTTTTTTACTTATTTTAAAACTATGGTTGTCATGAAAACGGAACGCAAATGATTAGTGCTGTGGATGCATAGGTTTTTAGTTATTTAAGATTATTTAAAAAACGTTAAACAAATCTATTACATTGACAAAGTGCTGAATGAATTAATGTACTCGTATTATATTCCTTTAATCACAATATTCTAATAATATTATACTTAAACAAAAAATATTTTGTAATCTTAAATACTGAAATCTGCAGCTTCTTACGATGTATAATATTATAAATATTACGATAATTATTCGTAAATTGTGTCATATGTTTTAATCAAAACCGTTTCTCTGCCGTCTTGGTGCTTTCAGACACTCACGTTTGCGATTCCTAGATTTAGTGGATATATATGTGTGTTGGTGTATTCAACCAGGAAAAACGAATTTAAGAAAAAACGTTTCAATCGATAAATAAATGTTCCTAATGTAAGTGCAAAATAACCGGTTTTATTTTAAACAAATAATTCGTTATGTCCTTTCTATTTCGAATAAATTTCACTCAGTCATCATAAGATAGTAATAATTGGATTATTATAGACGTTTTGTATTTTGACGTTCATACTATATTTGTCCTCCCAAGTCCTCCCACACTTGACATCCGCCATTTGAGAAGACAATAACGACTTCTCAGGTATTTTTCCTTTAGGTAAAATTCTCTGACATTTAACCCTTTCACGTATAAAACTGATGTGTAAAAGTTTTTATGCTAATAACTTTTTAAGGTTGTCTGTTGAGATATATTATAAGGCTATTCCTTGTAAAAATATCAAAATATTTAGCTGACTATCCAAAAATCGCTGGGACAAATATGTCCCAATTTGCGTTAACTGGCGACAGTGAATTGATTTTATGGTGTATGTAAATTTAGATTCTTTATAGATTTATGAACATATAACAACAGGTTTCATTTATATATTGACTTTTTTTTAAACATATATTGATATTGCATAGAGCACACACATTGTTAGGGCAGTTCTGTAAAGAACCAATTTTCTATTACCGGGGGTGATTGGAAAGATGAATTGAAGTGGAATCACTTCACTGTGATGAATATCACATTTCAGAATTTTATATGCCCTATCAAAATCTGGCGATGAGAGTGGCGCTCGCTCCGACTTATTGCAAAAATGTAAATTTCTTCTTATTTGTTTGATAATTATGGCTAAATAAGGTACACCCATATCAAGCGGCTACTCCGCCTACCAATAATTTCTCAATGAAGGTAACACATGATATCTTATAGTTCGTACCAATAAAATCTATAATTTCTTGAAGATAAGACACTGAACCATTAGTATAAGCATCGTACAAAGATTCCGGTAATATAATTTCCCGAAGCAAAGCTTTGAAATTCATAGTTGCCTCAAAAATATCTATGGGTTTCAGCAGTTCTGACTGTTGCAACTACACCACTCAATTGTGAATCAGGACATCATAGAGCCTGGAATTAAATCTGAATCTGAAGTGATATCTGGTGCACTGGCTCATCAGGCTCAAGCCTAACTTCAGTTATCTTAGAGAATGATTGCCTGCTCTAATTCATCCAAGACTAGTGCATATTCATCATCACTATTATCAGCCCCCACTTGATTTTTATTCAAACGAAATATTCTAGTGCCCCTCCGAGCCTAAAATAATGAAAAGCTAAAAAAATATTATAATTATTGCAGAAGGAACATAAAATATAATATTCGCAATATTAGAGATTGTCGACCCTTAGTGCATATTGGGACAACTATGTCCCCAGTAATATATGACATATTTTTATTGCTTTATTATGCAAAATTATAATAAATAATTAAAGACCTATAAAGAGTGCCTACCCTTTTATCACAATAAAATGAAAAAGTTGTCAAAACTGTCAAAAAATAAATTTTAATAAATTTTCGAAAAATATTTACCAATCGCACCAAAACATGTAATAGTAATGCGGAATTATTTGTTTCTATTTTTAGGCGCATTGCTACCAAACTTCAAATATAAGAAGTTTAATTCAAAAACATTCTATGAACATTATTTTTTGTGTAAAATTATTTACTACATCAGTAAAAACTTGAGTTGAAATTCAGGGACACTGGTGTCCCATTTACGTCAAAGGGTTAACGCGCTCGTATTCTAAAAATAACTTCTCCATATATAATTTAACCTTAAACATTTCATAACACTGTTTTCATTCGACTTGTAATCTCGTACCCTCTTTTCACACAACCTTCATAATTCCATCTGCTTATTAGCTAAGGAGAAAGTCCGCTAATGGAGCTGCTGGGATCAGAGATTACGTCTCCCCGGCGAAAAATATCATAGAAACATTTCGTGAGAACTAAAAACTGTGTTATACACCGTAGCGTAAGCGAACCTGTCTGTTTCAGCCCATATACGTCCCACTGCAGGGCACGGGCCTCCTCTACAATCGAGAGTACGATTTAGAGTCGTTAGGCCATATATGTAGTCCACCACGCTGGCCCAATGCAGCTTGGCGGATTTTACATACATAAATTCTTATAAATGGCTATATTATGCATGTTTCCTCACGATCTTTTACCGGTTTAGTGCGTGGTGATTGACTATCAATACACACATCACAAGCGAACCTATACTGCAAGAGAAGTGATGTACAATATCAACAAAACTACTGTAAATATTAGGACTTAACATATTATGTCTCCGGATGGCGAGCGCAGTAGACTGCCAAGCGTTGCTTCGTGTTCATGGTGTTGTTTGGTTTTGCTCGGCTAATTAAATTAATTCTAACTAATTTCATTGCAGTACCGTTGTCAATCAAATTTTTTTTTATTGCTCATATATGCAAAACTTGAAAGAGGCAAAGATTTTGAAGGGGGAACATAATTAGTATGCGGTGTATCGTTGGACATCGAGGTGGTGTTATTGATTAAGGCCAGACTATAACGATGTCGAAGTTAGAGTTGTTTTAAAAAATGGCGGGGTAAGCCATTACATTTACATACATTTTCTATATAACATTCACGATGACACAAAGGATGGAATCGTCATTTTTAAATTAATGATCGGGATGCAAAATTCTACTTGAAATTATTTATTATTAAAAAGTGTTTTAGTCGTATAAGAAATGAAATTAATTAACCGACTTCTTTATTTCGCAGACTTAAAATTTTGCAGGTTTGTTGGTCTTCGAAGACGTAGAAGAAACAGACAGTCTAACTGTCAACATTTATTCAAATTTATATTCATGTTTTATTAAACGGTGGCACCTCTCGCGATAATTAGACTTACTCATGGAAGGAAGGAGCAGATCCACAATATAAATAAATGTATGCAATATCATTTAATGTTCGCTACGGTCTGACACGCGGCCTTTACAACCATCAACTAAAATGAAGGGTTGTTACACCGATGCAGCTTAATGTTTTGCTGTATACGTATGCGTAATGTTGATGTTAATGCACGAAAATGGCACAGAACAATCACACTTACTACTTTTATAGCACAGTTTTGGATCCGTTTGTTTTATGAGTAACTAGTCGGATTTAAAAAGACTTTTATGAAGTTGCAAGACTTTTATAAATCTTAAAGACTAGTGTATATAAAAGTGTTTATCGTTTAAACAGATATGTTTATATTCGAGGGTAAAATTACCGGAGTGTAGTTTCATCTAGATAGTGCATAGACTGGGGAACAATCAATATCTCTCGCCATTCAATATTCATGTAAGCTTGTTTTGGATCTTGTTTACGTATTTTTCATAATGCAAGTCAACGTATTTTACATAATAAATGTCACGAATTGTCACAACCATCAGCTAGTTTATCAAAAAAACTATACATACATATTTATTTTATTAAATATACACAAAAAACGAAATACATGAGTTTTAAATCACAAGGCTCGCCACCTATCACATTGTGGGACGGAACATACAAGGCGAAATGTGGGTGTCCTGGCACCTCTGCCTACCCCTTCTGGGAAAAAGGCGTGAGTTTATGTATGTATGTATGTATTTAAATCACAATTCGTTATTTCCTCGTTGGCGTAATTGTACTACAGCGTAAGCTTGCAAAGCTGGTGTCGGGTTGGAATCAGTCGGGCAAAGTTATGTCAGATTTTTCTATTAATTATCTTCCCGGAATCAGGAGTTTATGCACGATATTTTTTTTTATTGCAGTGAATGGCGAGACGAGCATGCCGTTCGCCTGATGGTAAGCGATACGACCGCTCATAAACAGTAACAACATTCCACTGCGCTCGCCATCCTGAGACATAAGATGTTAAGACTCAATATGTCCAGTAGTTGCTCTGGCTACAATGTCCTTCAATCCGAAACACAACAGAGCATTTAAGCAGTGTTGTTTCACGGCAGAAATAGACATTGCGGTGGTACCTACCCAGATGGCCTCGCACATATGAGAGTCCTACCACCAGTAAGATATGGCGATAGACTCGCCCACTATCACATCGTGGGACAAAACATACAAGGCGAAATAAAGGTGTTCCGGCACCTCTGCCTATCCCTTCTGGGAAAAAGTCGTGAGTTTATTTACATATGTATAATGTATCATAAAATATTAATATTATTATTAGCGATATTTTCCCGTATATGTGAAGCACTCGCGGGTGAATCCGTTTGCTCTTATTCCTCTATCTGCGGCTGGCGTCGGCCGCATTTCTTACTCAAACATCTTTGCAGAAATTCTCAATATACTCGTGACTTTCGCAGTCGTGTCGCGGCATATTTTATAGTTTGATGGTTATAAGTGTAGGTATTAGAATGAGCACTAACTTTCAGGAATTAACTATCGTATATTTTATAAATTAACACTTAATACATTCACAGACAGAGTAAAATTATAACTATGCGACTCGGAGCGAGGTGTGCTCGTGACGAGAGATGGCAGACTGTCTTTTTCTACATCCAAATAAACCGACCCTTTTATAGGACTACCCGAATGAGGATCGGTGGGGATAAATCTTACAGAAAATATATTTAAGCCATAAAATAGGGTCTTTTTTTTTTTAATTGCAAGGAATGGCGAGACGAGCAAGCCGTTCGCCTGATGGTAAGCGATACGACCGCTCATAAACAGTAGCAACATTCCACTGCGCTCGCCATCCTGAGACATAAGATGTTAAGTCTCAATATGTCCAGTAGTTACTCTGGCTACAATGTCCTTCAATCCGAAACACAACAGTGCATTTACGCAGTGTTGTTTCACGGGAGAAATAGACATTGCGGTGGTACCTACCCAGATGGCCTCTCACATATGAGAGACCTACCACCAGTAAAATCTATCCTTTCAACTAAAAATTAAGGTCTGCCCAAACATCTGGGCTATTGTCCAAACCGAAAGGTTTACCAAAACATGTGTACTATTGTCTAAAAAACATAAATTTGTTGCTAAAGATTGCCGCCACTAAAGAACTTAACTTATACCGTTTTATTGCCCCGGCATAAACGGGTCATTACAACTAGGAAACAATAATTTAGAACAACATCTTTTTAACTAATATTACACAATACGGTACATAAAAATTCTTACTTTAATAAAACGACTCGCAGATGTTTTATGGTTAAACATCTGCAGTCATATCTTAAAATGAAATGCATGTTTAAAAAGATGTTGTTAATTTAAAAGCTAAATCTAAGTTGGCGTATTGCAACCGTCACAATAGCTATATATTTGGTTTTATTACCTACTAGCAGCCCGGACGGGCTCTACACGTGGGCAAATTACCCTTTTTTTGTAAATATTCTATCATCTATGTTCAACAGAGATAATCTAGGATTCTAATGGTGAAAGATTTTTCCAAATCGGTCCAGTTTTTCAAGCCTATTCAATGTAAACAACAGTAAAATCTTTGTTCTTTATAATATTGGTTTAGATATATGTTAAATAAAAATATATATATATATATAAAAACAAATTGTTATTGGTTTTAGTATAAAGGTGGGTTGTTGAAGAAAAAGTGTATTCTAAAAGTAGGTAATGGCCAAATACAAAAGCTGAATCGGTCATATGCAATGTGTTAAACTATCAATCTATAAACTTTTTTAAATTTTCGTCTGTAATCATAATAACATGCCAACCCACACTAGGCAAGCGTGGTGGACTATATGGCCTAACCACTCTCAATCGTACTGTCGATTGTAGAGGAGGCCCGTGCCCTGCAGTGGGACGTATATGGGCTGATACAGAATTCATAATAAGCTATAGACAGTCTAGTGCTGAACATCATGGATACTATGTATATCATACATACTACATTTACAGCTACGAAAAGTACACTGATAAATACAGAACTCCCCGTAAAGAGCCACCACCTAAGCCACCAGTTTTCAATATAACAATACAAAATACAAACATAAAAAATCCAAAATCACCGAACTACCGAAATCCTAATTTATACCCTCCATCTTAATTTTCACACAGAGACGCGTTCAAAAGCTAGTATTAATAATACCTTATATAAAATTTAATGCAAATGGTTAAAGCCGGCCTTAAAACAATAAACCCTTTTAATAATAACAATACAGACGCCATAACAATGCCTCGTTAACGCTTTAGTATTATATACAGAAAATGAATGGGGTTTAGAAAAAAACTCACGAAGTCCTGGTGTGCTTAGAATCTAACGAGAGACGAAATTTTAATGACACCTAGTTATTTAAATTACAATAGATTTTAGCGCGTTTGTTTATATATTTAGCTTATACTATGCTTGAGCTTACGTATTTTTGACCGACTTCAAAAGAGGAGGTAATCAATGCGACTGTTTTTTTTTTTTGTATGTTTGTTACGCGATTACGCCGGCAATTGTGAACCGATTTTGAAAATTTCTTTTTTGTCGGAAAGCATGATATACAGGGTTGGTCCCATATAAAATTGGTGAAGACCTGATGAATATCTTAGGATCTACCGACCAGAACTCCTCAAAATTAAACGGTCCAGCATTAATTCTTTTTGCGTTAGATTAAGTATAAGTATATTATTACAAAGGGTGGGTGAAAATGGGAAAAGGGTGGGGGTGGAGGGGTGAGGGGGTAGAAAATAGGTACAATTGTTACTACTCAATATCTCCGGCAGTTCTTAACCGACTTAAAAATAACTTTTTTGTCAAAGAGTATTATATGATAGGTTAGACCAAAAAAAATATTGTGAAGACCTGATGAATATCTTTGGACCTGAAGGGCAGAACTCCTCAAAATTGAACAGTACAGCAATAATTCTTTTTACATTACGTTCAGTATGACTTTATTACTACAAGGGGGGGATGGAAAGGGGAAAGTAGAAAGGGGCGTGGGAAGGGGGGGTATATATACAAATATAAATACTAAATATCTGCGACAATAAATAAATGATTTAAAATAACTTTTCTTCGGAACGAATTATACATAATGTTGGTCACATAAAATATGGTGATGATCTGAATCTGGAGAGCAGACCTCCACAAAACTTTGCAGAAACGCAATGATTTTTCGTCTATTAGGTTAAGTATATGTGTTTTATTAAAAATAGGAAGTGAAGAAGGTGTAGAGGTGAGGGGGTAACGAATGATAACCACGCATAAGTGTACTCAATATCTCTAGCAGGTTGAGCCGATTTTAGTATTTTCTTTATCATAAAAAAGAAATGACAGTGTAGCTTCCTAAAAAATCATAAAATATTAATTTTCGTTCTTGAAATTATAAAGGATCACAATGGTTCATTTTTTATGTACATTGATTCCAGTTTTCATTATATGATTACCTTTGGCATCATTACAATGCTTATGAAAACTAAAAAGTAATAAATAAAATAATTTAATTAAAAATTAAAAGACCGACTTCAATGTGCACTACAAAGTAATAAATAATATATATTTCATTGTGCTAGTACACATTGATTAATTTTCTTATTGACTAGACTAGCCAACAAATCTTAAATACGTAATATTTTGAAGGCGGGTCGCCAAGTGACGAACACGACGACCTTTTTTTTTTTTTTTTTTTTTTTTTATTGCAGTGAATGGCGAGACGAGCATGCCGTTCGCCTGATGGTAAGCGTTGCGACCGCTCATGAACAGAAGCAAAACCAAACAACACCTTGATTTACAAAGCAATGCTTGGCATTCCACTGCGCTCGCCATCCTGAGACATAAGATGTTAAGTCTCAATATGTCCAGTAGTTACTCTGGCTACAATGTCCTTCAATCCGAAACACAACAGTGCATTTAAACTACTGTTTGACGGGAGAAATAGGCATTGCGGTGGTACCCACCCAGGCAGCCTCTCACATATGAGAGACCTACACTTAAATTTAATTTGTGTAAAACATCCTAGAGAAAAACACGCAATTTTACACGCAATATTAATTTGTCTTAATCTATATAAACTTACGCCATTTTCCCAGAAGGGGTATGCAGAGATTCTCCTGGTATCAACCAGGACACCCACGTTACGCCTTGCGTGTTTTTTCTTTAGGCGAGAGTCTATAGTCATATCGGGTGCAAATTCCATTCCCTGTCCTGATAACTAATAGAAAAATCGCCCGTCCTTAATATATTTGCTCTTAATCAACATTGTTGAGCATCGGACTTATCTACAATCGAGGGAAACATACAAACTTAACAACCCTTCCCTTTCTTATACTTTCCTCACTATGATTCCTATCACTGTTAAAGTAATTGTATATAAATATGCAAGTGACTCCAATAAGTCAATGGTGTATCCTGGAGTCGAAACCCTTGACCACTGTATCTTTGATCGTATGCAATACATTAAAATTAGACCACACATATGACACATATTAATTTTATTAAAATTTCAACAAATTTACACATAGGATCAATATGTTAAATTAATTTGTTTCTAGTTTACATATGGACCTAACTGAGCGCCAACGATACATCTACAAGTAGGTAATATTCAACTGTGTTACATTACTTAAATTTATTCTCGTTCGGCACTTGGCGACCCGCCTTCAAAATATTACGTATTTAAGATTTGTTGGCTAGTCTAGTCAATAAGAAAATTAATCAATGTGTACTAGCACAATGAAATATATATTATTTATTACTTTGTAGTGCACATTGAAGTCGGTCTTTTAATTTTTAATTAAATTATTTTATATGCATCACTGCATAGTATAAAACAAAGTCGCTTTCTCTGTCCCTATGTCCCTTCGTATGCTTAAATCTTTAAAACTACGGATTTTGATGCGATTTTAATAGATATAGTGATTCAAGAGGAAGGTTTATATGTATAATGCGTACATATTGTTATACAGAAATCTATTTGTACCCGGGCGAAGCTGGGCCGGGCTGCTAGTATTATATATGCTGTAACTTAGAAGACCACTGTCGCAATTATATTGCTCTAAGAGATATTGTATTTTTTATTCATTATTTTTGCCATATTGTAGGAAGGAACACATAAGTCTACCATTACCACCGCTGTTCATTGTACTACCGCACCATACTCGTGAACGGGTGCTGCTTGTGTAGACTGGTCTGCTCAATTTTCTTATAAATATTATATTAAATTATTCTGATTTCGTTTTTTTTAGTTATATTGCTTTTGCTGAACAGTGTACACCGAATCCGCGATTTGGGTGACTTCACTCAACTCAGCCGGACAAAACGTCTTCTTTAATTAGTATTTAATTATTAATATTTTATTTTTATTAATAATTTAAGAACTGCTCTGAATTGCAACTCCTATGTGATCGCTGTATGGTCAACTTATTATGAAAAGAGTAATACTGGAGTTTGTTGCCCTTTCTTCTCTGGTGAAAACAGGCTTTTGAACCAGATAGTGAAAAAAGTGTCTGAATCTTGAAATCTGAATAAATAATGTATGACATTTTATGGATTCAATAAATATTTTCATTTCATTTCGTGAACAATGCAATGTTTGACATTTCACTCCGCTCACTTCAACAACAAAAACCCTTGAAAGAAATGTATATTTTTTTATTATTGAAAGTGGGATGGAAGGGTTAATGAGAAAAAAAATAACAGAAACCGAATCCCTCAACCATTAAGAGAAAATATTTTTTACGTTCAGCTATTTGCTGACTTACAAATTGATTTGTAAAAATGCGCTGCGTTATTTAATATGATGTAATTATTCAAATATTTGGGAATATTGAGACCAAATTTTAAGAGTATATTCACTGAATGATTTTAGCGGATCACTAGACTAGAGAGTCTAGTGGCATTGTGTACTGTAAAGTTGAGGTTGTGAACCGAAAGATTTGTAGTTAGGGCACTTCACACTGTGTGAGATTTCCAGTTAAATAACCTTAACTGAATCGCCCGAGGCTGATTTACACCTGACTTAGCGAAAGACTTTCCCCTATCATATTATGAGAAAAATACTTGGTCAGAAAAATACTGTCATCGTTGTCTATAGTTATTTCACCTGTGGAGTTTTTATGTAAAAATACCACTTTCATGGACTGCCTTGGTGGCGCCGTTGTAAAGCGGTAAGATTACAAAGTTAAGTCCTCGGGTCGTTAGTTGAGTTTAAATCTCAGGTCAGGCAAATTAATGTTAGATTGTTCAATTGATTATCAGCCTGGAGACAGGATTTTTGTGCCCGATAGGTATGGCGATAGACTCACCTCCTATCACATCGTGAAACAGAACTCACAAAGCGAAACTTTGGTGTCCTGGTAGCACCTCTTATCCCATCTGTGAAATTGGCGTAAGTTTATATATTTTACTACTTTCAAGATAAATCTATATTAAACCATAAAGATTATGTTCAGTCAAGTGAACCCATTAAACGTAAACATTTTAAGTTTTGAAATCAAATTTTGCAGTCTTGCCTGGTGCAACCTTAATGTTGACATTGTAGATGCCTTTGAGGCGTCTGTTATCAAAGCAATGTAAACTTGCCTAAGAGATTTGGAAAGTCCCTCTTGACGCGTGCGACACATAACTTGATTCTTGTTCTAACGTGTTGAACACAGAATGGTTTACACTGTAAGAGACTAGACGTTACAAACGTGATTGGTAAAGGCGAGATGGACGGGACTTAGTGAATATTGGTGGCTTGTAATTTTGGATATAAGATTTACCTGTAGTTAATTTTATTATCTCTATAAAGAATTTTGTGTGAATAATTGAAACAATTTTAACAGGTAAAAATAGTATTTACAATACAAACTGTTTACAAATCACAGAGGTTTATGCTAAACCTTATAAGAGTTAACAATAATATCAATACATAACAAGTAATAACTTTAAACTGACGGAAGTGTAATAATGATATAAAAGCAAAAAAAATGGCTTGGAAAAAAAGAAATATGCCATCGAAAATGATGTTTTGGAGCGGAAGTAAACATTGAACAATGAAAAACAACCTATAAATTGAACGTTATTGATCAAGTCACGTGAACATACACTCGTGTTATATAAACAAATAAGCTGCCCCTATTTTGCATAAGAACGTTTCACAATTTTAACAATGCCAACGTAAATGATAATTTAAAATAAATAAAATGCAAAAACAGTAATTACCCTAAATAATTAAAAGACATGTAAATGACAAAATAAGAAAAATAAGAATAATCCTAATTACCAACGAAAGGCATCAATACTTTGATAATTAAGTAGTTTGGATCAGCTGTTAGGAATATACGTTTTTTTAATATACATCTATATACACATTTGTATAATATCAAGCATACAATAAATATGTACTATCTTATACGTGTATACAATTTCTCTTCCTAGCGCAAAGGTGGCCTAGAGAAATATGGACTCAAGAATATGCTGTGTAACTTTTACTTAAATTTTTTAAGACAGCAATTTACAAAATAACGTCTGAATATAGAAAAGACGAGAACGACGTAACATAAAATGAAATCCATAATTTCGAAAATTTAAACTTCACGAGCGAAATTGAACTAATAAAGATTAAAGCCCAGTCAACGATTGGAGCGAAACGTGAAAACTGTTTGTGAAATAAATTATCCAATTCCGATATGGAACTCATTATAAGAGAATACGTAATGAGAGACAACAATGATGCTTTTTTCCTTCTAGATGTCATGGTTGATGAACCCTTTCCAGTGAGAGCAATAAATTATGCTATAATGAAGGCTTCGCCCTTACCACAGTGTCGCTTTGGTAAACGATGCGGTATTAAAACTACTAAATCACCTAAGATTACAAAGCAAAACTAGTAATGCTTGTTAATGAATTTTGTTGCTGAATATTATTTAGTTGATGGGATAGTTTCGGAGTGGTGATTACTCGCCAATTATTATCAAATTTAAATATCAGAAAATATTATGAATTGGTTTGTTTGAGAGTTTATTGGTATTTTCTATAAAGTAAACAGCTCAATCTTTAGACCCAGGGCCTCTACAGGCATCATTCTTAAACACAAGAAGACACCTGCTGAACCCATGTTCCAGCAACAACTTCCGTAGCTGCATGTTAGAAGCATCCAAAATCTTGACCGACTTCTTGAAATCGGCATAAGGACGTTTGTCTACCTTTGACCTTCGCTAGATTAGGTAGTGGCTTCGTGGTTTCCTTGGACTGCAAAATAAATGGAGTGGCTCGACCGGGCTGGTTTAACTGTCCCACAGAAAACCAACATAATGCGACGTCCATGCTGTTCTCATTAGTAAAGGAAGATTTTGAGTATCCAATACCCCTTTAAGCTGCTACCAATAGTTCGATGTGGAGATCCTTGGTGGAAAGAGAGCTAAAAAGAAAGACATAGAGAAAGAGAAAATATCTCTTTCCCCCTCCCTTGGTTTGATTCCCTTTCCCCTCCCATTTTGTGAGGAGGGAAAAGCCGATATAAAACAATGTTTCTAGATAGTTGTATAGTTTATCACTATCAGGTTAGGAGTTATTGCTTGTTTTTTGGACTTATTCGACAAAAACAAAAACAGATGATGCTTGAATTGCTATGAATGCACTAACATTTAAAGATAAATAAATTAATAGAAAATAAAAGTTAAAAGTAATTTGATATTTCTTTAAAACACCTGTATTTACTTTAGTGCTATGCAGTTTGGCCTTATTTGTAGGTTATCGGAGTAAATAACCTAGTTCCATACGGTATATTTAATCATTAATTATATTTTTAGTGCTAAAAATAAGCTCACCTATCTAAGTAGGAGTGAGTAATTTTATCATCTAATGACACGTTGCTACCGATTTTATAATAGCTTTCGAAACACCAGTATTACATTGCCTTTTATATGTGTATGTAGTTAAAACCATAGTTACCACCAAAAAAAAAAAGAAACTAATTAAGAAATAAACAAACCAAAGCGAAGCCAGATCGTGCGCTGATGATGGGCTGCATTGGCTTAAACCCCTCAACATACGAGTATATGGGGAGGCTTATGTTCAGCATTGGACGCCCCTGGGTTGAAAAGAGTGAGAGAGAGTATGATCTATGCAAATGTTCGGAAATGCAAATTGTAGTACTTAGTAGTAGTAGTTATGTGCCCTAAGATCTGCCTAAACTAAGCCTACATTTGAGTTAGTTAATTACGATAAACAGGCTTGCATCTAGAAAGTTTAGTCATAAAAGCAGGCATACATTTTACAGATAGAAACAATTACTTTTGTATGAAACAGATGATTTTATTTTAGAGATTTCAGGGTTGACCCCATGGTAAAAGTTGTTCATTATAATGAGTGTAGCGTCCTCTTTTTGACTTTATAAGTATAGATACACTTTTTGTGACTTATCTTGTATAGCATTAAATATATAATCAGGTAAACCAGTAGTAAGGGACACGATCTTAGCAGCGCCAGCACCGGCAACCATTCCTATGATGGATGATCGTCAATGAGCTCAAGTAGTAAATATCAAGAATTATTTATCAAAATGCTTCGATATAGGAAAATTCACAGCAAATATTATAGTTCTGAAAAGCATTCTCCAAGTTATATTGAAAATTGATGGAAATATTAACTACATCAATTTCAATATTTTAAAGTTAAGTAATGGGTTTGCTAATTGATTTAGGCTGGTGGATAATGGAGCAGTGAATTTGAGACCTTGGAATTGAATCGATAAGTTTGTCTGTCTGCGTAGGTTTTTTCAGGGAGAATCTATATTTCTAGTTTTTATTTCTGTTCATGCCAATGGATCAGTTACCTGTTACATCAGTGCATAAAAACATATAAAGCTCTGAAGATGATGATGAATGATTTTTATGTATTGGTACTTTGCCTATTCTTTCTTGTGATAAAATCGCGACTTCCAAACTAATTAAATAAAAGGCTCTGAAACTACTGGATCGTCTGAAAAAATCTTCCACTATGAGAATCTTACATCAGTCCTGATGAACTTAAGTGGTAGAATACAAATTTTTAAAAAGTATATTGGCACCCGTTCGGAGCCGGGCCGGGCAAGTATATTATACACATGTAGGACCGTCCAGGTATCTTACGAGATTCTTTAATTGATACATCGTTTCTAACTTCAGTAGTTTATACAGCTTTAGGGATTTTCCTATTACGCGTCTCCGGTTGTTAAATGTCCTGATTCTTAAAGTAAAATTACATTCCTTGCACAAGGAAATATTATAATAGTCACATATAAATTCTATATCCCCACAATAATACGCTATTTCGTCAGACGGAGCAGTCCTAATCTACATGTTCGAAGTATTGAGCCTGCAGTTACTGACTAATGCATTTCAAATGATCCGTGATACAGACACGTATGAGATTAAAAATACTCGTAAGGTTGTTGTACATGTAAATATTTACAGCCTGTTATAAACACATTATGGCTTTCCTATGTTGTTTTCTTCGCTCAAACTGAATTCAAAATTAATTTATTTACTGGTAGTAGGTCTCTCATACGAGAGAGATCACCTGGGTAAGTACGACCGCAATGTCTATTTCTCCCGCCAAACAGCAGTGTAAATGCACTGTTGTGTTTCGGAGTGAAGGACATTGTAGCCAGAGTAAATACTGCACATGTCTCAGGATGGCGAGCGAAGTGGAATGCCAAGTGTTGCTTTGTAATTGGTTGTGTTTGGTTTTGGTACTGTTCATGAGAGGGCGTATTGCTTACCATCAAGTGAACAGCATGCTCGTCTCGCCATTTCAATATGTTCAGTAGTTACTCTGGTTAAAATGTTTCTAAACCGTAACACAACAGTGCATTTACACTGTTGTTTGGCGGGAGAAATAAACATTGCGATGGTACCTATCCAGGCGGCGTCTCACATATGCGAGACCTACCGCTAGTAGCGTTAGGATTGTCCCCTATCACATCGTAGTACGAAAGACGCAAGTCGAAACGGAGGTGTCTTGGTAAAACCTTTGCATATCCCTTCTGGGAAAAAGTCTTTAGTATGTATGTATGTAAGAAATCACATTACCTACAAAGAAAATACTTGTTATAAAAAAAGTTACTGTTTGGGATATAGAGACACAGATGTCAATATTTTTTTTCTGCAATAACCATCCATCTAGAATCAATATCTACAGTAGAATATATTAAGTCTAGTTATAAATATTACGCGGAACAACAGGCTTTTCACAGTTATCGCCTTCATACAGACGCCGTGAGAATTCTTTATCAGCAGTTCGTATATTTTGGAAGTTTTATTTAAATTCATTCATATAAGATGAAATTCACTCTTGTAATAACAATAAGGAGTAAAGTTTAAATGTCTGTTGCATTTTTTGAAATGTTGCACATCATTTAGATTCAGACGATTTTTGATCTACCACCCGGTTCGTAAAGCAGTTTTCAGTAGAGAAGAACGGGCATGAATCTATTAATGATATAATAATTTAAATAAAACAGTAATTACTATCAGGGATTTGGACATTTTTTAAAGACTATATATATCAGACCGCAGAAGGGGTATTAAAAGCTGCAGAATTATTATCTCGTTTTGTTCATAGCAATATTGAAAATGATAATTTGACCATGGCGATGTATTCTATACACGATAGTATTAGAAATTGCTTTAAAACTAAATGAAAAAACAAAAGCAGACAAAAACAGATTACCTACGTAAAAATGTGTATGTACTGCATTACGTGCAATTTTTATATCGATTAAATATGTATGTATACATACATTTCTCTATTAAAATACTAAACTGCATATTTACATATTTTTTCTTTTTACAAAACGCTTTGTATGACATCGACTTATTATGACCTGTTTTCAATTCCTTTCGATGTCATAATAAACGGATTCTACTGTATTTCGGTAGCTAGTCTCATTTAAGTCCTCAAAATGCCAGTAAACTTAGTAAAACATCGAAGTACCAAACCAGGTAACCGATAATCACTCATACAATAAAAAATAAAGACGTCACAATCTATTATATATTTACGAGTACATCACAACACACTCCTCAGAACTGGTAGTTTATCACCGAAAATCCCCTTACCATTGTGAAAGTTCAGAGCCCTTTCTATCTGCCATTCTCTGAGTGTTAGCACTTGCGTCCCCGGCACAATGTTGTCATCGACGTGTCTAGCGTTATACAGTTCCTCTCTAAATGTTTTCAGTTGATCTTTTATGTAATCCACAGGCACTTTTGTGATAGCCAGAAGTTTGGGCTTGTATTTGGTAATGTCTGGAACGTTTTTGGCTTCGTACAGTTCGTATGTAAGGAATTTATCGTGCGGATTTGGCTTACGAAGGAATACTGCGTAGTCGTTGCCAACGTGTAGGAAGCCACGTAGGTTATGCTCCGATCTAAAGCCGTCTATGAATTGAAACAGTTTGTGCAGTCTCACGTTTTGTGATTTTCCTATTAGGCTGAGTGCAATTAGTGTCGAAATTAGATTCTGTGAAAAAATAATTCACTTTAAATAATAAATACACCCTACAGTCACATACAAGGTTCTGACCCTACATTAAGATCGAGTCTTGTGTCGTGGATGTCAGGAACTACGAGAGACTTTTCGGTCTCACAAACAACCAGACTCGAAACGAATACCCGTGGATTTGCGGGATCGAACCCTCGGTCTCACGTTTCACAACCGGTGTCTTACCAACTGCGCCACAGAGGCTGTAGAAATCCATATCAATTCATTTGATGTAATGTCAAGTTTTAACTACATTTTATGATAATATTCAGTGCATATAAAGATAATTTGTTTAGCACTCCATTTAAATAAAATATTTTATTCCTTAAATCAATTCATTTGTGTACAAACAATACATCAGTATAATGTACTAGGAGCTTACAAAACTTGCTCAATGACCCTATAGCAATTGATAGCACGACAACTAATGCTTGTAACATAAAATATTCTTTCTTATTGGAGGCAATAGGATTCTCCATTCATAAGACAGATGTTCGTTTGTAAATACTACAGACAGTATATCACGCAAGAATGGTATAAATATGGACTCACAATGTTCATGTCGACAGCAAAGACAGCTCGAATCAATATATGTCGAAATACACGTTGTTATAAGTATACATGAGCACAATTCGTCATTTCAATATTCAAAATGTTACTTCGAACGAAATAAAGGCACGAATCCATAAAAGATTTTAACGTTGCGTTTGTAAAGAATGGTTTGCGCGGTCTATTGTAGAATTGTATACACAATTTATTTATGCTGAACAATTGGGTATTTTACATTTCCATTACAAATAATAATGACGTATGCTGTTGAAAAAACTCATAGACGTGTTAGTAAAAACGATAAAAAACTAACTCTACTGCCTCAGCGACCCAAAGGGAGTCTTACGGCCGTTCTCAATATCTTGTCTATCTTTAACAAGGAGTTAAAATAGCTACCATGACTATGTCTTTACAATACTACGCTTCATAAAATAAAAATAGACATATATATTTATATAATTTAGCTATCTATAAATATGTGCAAAATGTTCCTACCTCTTTATCTCTATTAACTGAAACATAAAATGCACCTAAATATCTAACGAAATCTCCTGTTAAAGATAGATAGATTATTGAGAACGGCTGTTAGCCTCTAAAACGAGAGTTCTCTAGCTATCTGTATTCCCCGTCACCGCTCGCCAATTACGCAGGTCACCTTCCACGATATCGCTCCAGCAATACCTCGAACGACTGATTAATTTTCTAAGAAGATTTTCGAATAGTAAAAACGATAAAGAAATAAATTGTAGAAAAAAAAAATAACCTAATTAATTAAAATAGCAATGGTATATGATGTATCGTTGTTGTTGTATAAAACGCCAGCGTTTGTAGCATCAAAGGAAACGTTGCCCATTAAATATAGCAACACTTTTATGAGGTTTTAAAACGGAATGTATCAAAACGTTCTATATTTTATTTGTGCAACCAATTCCGTGCATATTGGTTCAAAAATAAATGTTTTTATTTCTCCCATTCAGGCTTGCGTTTTATGAAGAACATTTATATTTTACATATCGCAGAGCTGTTGGAAGACAAAACAATAAATCTGTTTTTATTTTGGGGTGGCGATAGTAGGTTTATGTTATATGTGTCTTTCTTTCAAACACAAAAAATAAGTAAAATCATTTTGTAACACAGACAATACATCCTTTATTAAAGAAGAAAACAACGTCAGGAAACCTGGTTACCATAGAAGTTCATAAGAATTTTTATGGCTTCAGGTCGTTAGGCCCGCATGGTGAACGTATTTTTCTCTAGACAATAAATTATCTGATTGATTAAACATTTTTGCTCACAAATATAGTAACTACTTGTGGAAATCAATTTGTGTTGTTGAATTCTTAGGATTAAAAATGAAAAGACAGTAATTATATTGGGGCTCCAAGTCTTTACGGACTAATAAAGACTGCTATAATCTCGAATGCTTAATGTTGTCTTTTAATGAAGTAACTATTTATACTTTCCCTGTTTAGGGATTTAAGTAATATTCAGGGATAAGATGAGGATATTGTGAGCAAAATCTAACCAACAAGTAACCCACAACTCGGTCGACCCGCACTAGGCCAGCGTGGTGGACTATATGGCTTAACCACTCTCAATCGTACTTTCGATCGTAGAGGAGGCCCGTGCCCTACAGTGGACCACATATGGGCTGATACAGTACAGTTCGGAGCAAAATCTATACTCATTCACCTACCGATCACACGGGGTACGAGCAAAGCAAGTGGGAAAAAAGTCTCATAAGGTTGTCAGAAACAAATGGAAGAACTAATTGCATTTTTACTTTATAAAAATCTACTAAGTACTGCTGCTGTAACTACTTTGCCACATTTAAAGGTGAATCGAGAATGACAGGAAATTATAAGGAAGTAAAAAACGGAGAATTTTAAAGACTGGGTCTATTACTAGTGATCCTGATATAAAATATAACTACAATATATCACTTATATTGAATTTCATAGTATCTACGTAGAGGGATATTACTTGTAAGTTAGTTACTGACCTGATATAAGCGCCCTTAACTCTTTCAGATGTGGAACATTTAGAACGACATCACCAAATGATACAAGATGGAGCACAGCTAAAGCATACCACAATCCTACATTATAAACAAAGAATTTGAAAGTATTGCGATTGTCTTTAATACTTTGCTACAAAAATTTGTGAAAGTTAAATGTAAAAATATATTTGTTTAGTCAATACACCAATTATTCATCAAAGTAAATACTGAGAATAAAAAGAATTTAATCTCATGATATATTTATACAACCGTCAAGGATATATTTCTAGTATTCGTCAGTTAGACTGGTATATAATATGTGACTGTTGGGTGTTATTTATATTTATATTAAATATACCGATATATTACAGTAGCCTTGTAGTCGACATCGAAAAATTCTCCATATCCAGAATTTCAAGTCTTTCTAGTAATATACCATGAGAATTCTTCAAATTTGAAGTTGCTTTTAGAAGAGCTACTTACCGCAATGTCTTCTTTTCTCCCGTCAAATAAAAGTATAAATGCACTGTTGTGTTCCGGTTTGAAGGAGTTAGAGTAACAACTATATATTGAGACTTTACATCTTGTGTCTCAAGATGACGGGCGCAGTGAAAGGCCAAGCATTGCTTGTTTTTTTTATTTCATTCTCTCATACAGAAAAAGGTACAGACATGTTAAAAAGTACATATTGGATTCGAGACTGGTGTCTGATATAAGCAAGGCCTGTGTTTCAGATCACCAGATTCAGATTCAGAATTCATGTTGCTGTTTGATTTTAACAATGTTCATAAGCGTTCGTATCGCTACCATCAGGCCAATGGCATTTACGTCTTGTCATTCATTGCAATAAAAAAGATCTAATAACAGGCAATCAGTCACAGATTCGATAGTTAAACCTAATGCTAAATACCCATTGTTCTATGTATACTCTCTTTATTGTACATCTTAAGTTACATAGTGAATGAATGTATTATGCAAAAAATTAAATAGTACAATTGGTAACCATATTGCATTAAGCGATTTTTTCTGGACAACCTTTGGATGTACAGGAATTGTTGGATTTATAAATATCGCTTGATGTGCAACAGGAATATGTATATTAACAAAAATAAACCAAAAATATATTGTAATAAAATAAGTAATATTTAGTTATGTATACGCACACATACACATGCATAAATAAATATGTGAAATTTCATTAAAATAACTTTTAAGTTTTTGTTAATAATAAAATATGTTCATTATATAACTTGTGAACAAATTAAGCTTATTACATGAAAATCATCATTGTAAAGTCGATCTGGACTTTTAATAAAATACTGACGAAAAAGTGTTTTCCGATAAAAACTGTTTATATTTATACCCGCTGACATAATTAGCTGTATAGTTTATCGCTACATTAAATACTTTAATACGTTTTTACACAGTCACTTGTCATCCGTGGATAAGTAGACACGCTTGGCTACCGTAATGGCATGGTGAGTTATTTCATCAGTAATTAATCATATTTAATTTAAAAAAAAATATTTTTAAGTGTAATAAACATATTCAATATGCAGTAAATCGATCAAAATTTTATTTCAAATCGGTTAATATCAATATTCATGTTTTAGTATTGTTTAACTATGCCAAAATATTACTGCAGTGTTATTATTAATTCCTTATGTAAATGCTTTTTTTTAAAACCACGGTAGAAGTAAAATTAATAGATGTTCATTATTTTTAATCCCTTTGAGTTCATAAAATTATATTTAATGTTAGATAATAATTATTTATAACAGAAAAGTATCATTAATTTCTATTATATTTTTGCTTGCCCATTGTTTGAAAATCAGAAAGTGGTACCGAATTCATTGGAGTGTAGTTTAGATGACTTACTATGTCGGTTCATTGAAGACCGTTCACTTATTATTTTCGAAACAGGTTTTTTCATTGCATTATGTTCAGCAAACGACTAAACAGGTAACATCATGGACATGAACATCTATAAGGATTAGATTATGGATATGGCCGAGCCATATAAAGAGGGGACTGGGAAAGCAAAAGGATAGGAATAGAGAAGGTGCATCCGGCGCAGACAGACATTCATATATACATAAAAAAAAACTCACGCCTTTTTCCAAGAAGGAGTAGGTAGAGTTGGAAACGGGACATCCATATTTCACATAATATGTATGTTCAGATATGTACAAGCGTTGAGATCTGAGGTAGAGGTTTGGTTACTGGCTTTTGGTTCATAAACATTAGATATAACTGAATATTAATATCCTACGACCTCGATTCAATTACTAATTGTTTCAGCGATTCGTGTCTCTCACCAACGGTGGGCGCGGCCCCACAAATATTCACCTCCGCGTTTCAATTCTTCGCTGCTGCCCAATGTTTGATCAAAGACAATTGGCCACCGCAAGCCAATGTTTGTGGTATGTATTTATTGGAGTCTATGAAAATAATTGCTATCGTAATTTACAGAAGTTTTGACAGCCTCCGTGGCGCAGCTGATTAGATGCCGGCTGTGAATCGAGAGGCCGTGGGTTCGAACACGCGACGAGAGAAATGTTTGTGTTTGTTTCGTTTCTGGGTTTGTGGGACCGAAAAAGTCTGTCGTAGTTTTTGATAACTACGTCACAAGACTTGATCTTAGTGTGGGGTTAGGACTAGGTATGTGACTGTTATGTGTTTTTATTTATTATTAATGAGTTGTCGTAGTTTCGCAATAAGGAAACTTTTATTAAATAGATTAGTAAATGCGGTTGGTTTTAAATACGTGACATTACTTCAATGAATTATGGATCAAACCTCATTAATGAACCAAATTTATATCCCAGTTTCAAACAGTTGGTGATAATAAAACCACTCTATTATATTGAAATAAAACTATTATTTACGGATTTTATCGCGAATTTAGTTTAATTTTTTACATTTCTGACTTCCCGACGTTTCGGGATTTCACTCTATTATATATTTTGCGATAGCAGTCTCAATATATCTTTTACGCAAAAAGATTTTTTTACGTAAATTTTGTGACGATACAAGGTTGTATACAAAAGTCAAATATGTCAATCTTGGATATCCTAAAGGTCACCAAAAGTAAAAGTATTCATTATATTTCCTAAAATTATAAGAAAAGGGGTATTGGCTCTTCAGTATGACTTTATATGTACGGGTTTAGAATATACAGGGTATCTTAAGACTCCTACCGAAAACGAAGCCGGGTGGTAGTTTTAGTGCCTTCAGACATATTGCAACAGAAAATGTTGTATCGTTTTCGGTCTTGATATACCCGGTATAAAATCAATCATTTTACCTTAAATGCCCCTAGAGCAGAATGAAAACATTGCCAATGATGAGCCTTTATCAACAACAGACTTTATCCTAGATAGATGTTTTCAAATATTGCTACAATCTCATCAACAGCCAAGAACGTCAACATAGACTTCCCTCAGGGATTATCACAGCAACATGTTTATAGTGGCTTGAATCTAGCGAATACCAATTTGTTATAGGTAATTGCTTATCCAATGTGAATCGTTGCTACGGAACTTTAATTACTTATAAGGAAAATAATATGTATTTGTAATTACCTACGCGAGATCCCAGCGACATATTTTTATGCAAGAACAATTTTTTTTGATGTCAGGTTTGGGCTTTTAATTTTACCTCCAATATATATATATATATATATATATATACCTTACCAGCTTATATAACTTAGAGTTAGACCATTTATTTAGAGAAATATTTTCGGAAAAAGTGACAGTCAAATCAAAACTCCCACAGTGGAATATTTGTATTAGACTCATATCAAGAATAGATAGATCTCAATGTGTTGTTGTCAAGCTCTTGTCAACATATTAAATACAGTTCTTTCTGTTTATTTATAACTAGCGGCCCGGCCCAGCTTCGTCTGGGTGCATATATTTTTTGATTCCACTCCACACCAAATACATGTTATTTTTCGTATAAACTCTTGTATATCTAAACTTGACGTAGCTGTCCTACTGTGCGGCTCAATCCCGTCTCATCCGTCTGTTCAGTCTCTTCCCAATCCATCCCGTCCTTTCTCTTTATTATCCATCCCGTCTTATAACGTGCATTTATATTTCGTCCTATCAAATCTGTCAGCTATCCCAGCCTTCTCCCGTACCTTCCACTCTATTATATCCCGTCTCTCCATATACATGTACATATAAAGATTGCCTTATGAAATTTTTGTGCAGCAGAAATCGTAATATTTTAATTTCACCACAACTTCAAAACCAAACGTCCAATTTTAATCATTCAAAGACCAAATATTATCAACATAAACTGTACTTATTGATGAAATAATTTATTTTGATAAGGATCAATAGCATGAGTAAAATAAACGCGTTTAAATGTAGTCCAAAAAAAAAAACAAGATTTTTAAATAAAAATGTGGTTGTTGTGCCTCACTCGACATAGATAGGTATAGTGTGTCGCAGACTTTTTTGTAGATATTTATAAGATCTACAATTAATTATACCATTTTATGGTTCTATCTTTTGTAGTTTAGGCAGCGTACGCAAAATAAGTAACTTCTTTGGTTGTTTTTTTTTCAGTTTGTTTCCGAAAACTCCAAATATCTTACGGAACCCTATTTTTTTCCAAAATATAATATAGTCTATGTTACTCGTGGATAATGTAGCTTTCGAATGGTGAAAGAATTTTTAAAATCGGTCCAGTAGTTTTTGAGCCTATTCATTACAACCAAACAAACAAACAAACAAAGTTTTCCTCTTTATAATATTAGTGTAGATATATTGGACATGTAAACATAATTAGATTGGGAACATATTATTTTTATATGGAAAACCATATCTCAAGCAGTGCGTTATTAGATACTTTTTAAATGTTATTAGCAGTTACAAAATTCGTCACTCGCCAATTGAATTAGGATGAGTTATAGTTAACTTAACGCTCGGTGATACATAATCCATATATCACTTAGATACTTATAGTAATGTAATTCAAGATGCGAAATAATTATGTTATTATATTATACAAACATAATATATAAGTGCGAGGTGGTCTGTTGGTAAACGGACTTGATGCGGCTGCCAACATATTCACGGTGGTCGCGAGTATGATCTCAGGGCACATCGCTGGCTTTTCGGAGTCATGAATTTATTGATATTCAATCACCACGCACTAAAACGGTGTAGGTAAAAATCATGAGGAAACCTACATACTATAGCGAATTATTAGAATTTCTATGGTATGTAAGTCCGCCAACTCGCATTAGGCCAGCGTGGTGGACTATATGGCTTAACCACTCTCAATCGTACCCTTGATTGTAGAGAAGGCTCGTGCCCTCTAGTGGGACGTATATGGGCTGATACAGATTATACAAACAAGGTGTTCTCACTGATTTTATTGCATCAATATGGGTTTTGCCAATCAATTTACGTTACCGGTCGTCACAAAGTGAAAGGCATTCTCTATCCCTAAGGAACATAAATTTTCTTCCGGATTTAAAACCTCATATGTCTTTGTCTGTTACCTCTGAGACCGTGCTTTCAAAAGAGATTGCTCATTTTACTATGAAACTTAGCAGCGGTACGAAGATTGTTGTGCCATGATGAAATCTACTTTTTTTGTAGGGGAAAATATATCCATCCATCATCCATCAATCAGCCAAAGGAAGTCCACTGCTGAACATAGGCCTCCCCCAATGATTTCCACAGAGATCTGTTGAAGGCAGCCTGCATCCAGCGACGTCCCGAGACCTTTGCCAGGTCGTCTGACCACATTGTGCGTGGACGTCCTACGCTGCGCTTCCCGCTACGTGGCCTCCATTCGAGCACTTTCGAGGGAAAAATACATACCTTCAATAAATATAAAAATAATTGAGACCCAGGCCTGGGTTTTTCGAGAAATGAACTTAAATCCAATTTTATTTTTTGTATTGGGCTTTGTGAACAAAATGTAAAGTATGATGATAATGACATTATTTTTTTAAAACTGTCGCCCGGAATAAAACAAAAAAATGATTAAGGACAAACCATAAAAATGCGTATAGTTAAGTTTGAGCAGGTGTCGGGATCTATGATATTTTCACCGATACAAGAATGGTCATTCTCCTTCCATGATGTTCGGTTGATATGTCAAATTGATGAAGTAAAAAAAATAATAAACTCTAATTTGCATTTTAATATACTAATAGCCTACTAGGTTCGCCCGAGGAGTTGTTTTTTGATTCTATATTACATGTTATTTGTGTTACAAATTGGGACAAGCTGTTTATGTATTATACGTACATATTAATGTTCCTCTTCATCATTCTATGTGTAGGTATTAAAACGCATCGAAAATAGTTGCGTAGTTTTAAAGATCCAAGCATACACAGAGACAGGCTTTGTTTTACACTATGTTGTGATAACTAAATAAATAACACCCAACAGTCACATACATAGTTCTGACCCCACACTAAGATCGAGTCTTGTGTCGTGGGTATCAGGAACTACGAGTCTCACAAACACCCAGACCCGAAAGAAATATTTGTTGAACACACAAACATTTATCTCGGTGCGGGGATCGAACCCGCGGCCTCTCGTCTCACAGGCGGCGTCTAACCGTCTGCGTCACAGAGGCTGTGATGTAAGCATTATAAATTTTTTTAAGTGGAACGCTAAACGACAACCACGATTTTAGTTAAAGAAATTTAATTTGCCGTTTCCGATGTCGATTTCATTGAAATAAAATGAAAAACGGTGTACTTAAATGATAAGTAAACTCGTTGAGTTTTCCTCTACATAAAAATTGGGTTTATTTTAAACTGGTCAGACAAGTTGCGATAAGCTTGTTTACTGCCGGCAGCTTGTAATTGATTACAAAATAAATAAAAAATAAATTATATTGTAACACAAACCAACTGAATGTACATATATATTGTGCTGTATTTTAATAAGGCTGATGGGATTCACAATGCTGTTACGAATGAAGTTGATTAATAAGTTCTTAATGTTCACGCGATATACAAAACAAACCTACATTTTTATTTAAATTTTTATATGATTTACATTCTCTCGCAAATAATGTACATATTATATTGTTGCACTTTGTTACTCAATTATGGCGCCCCTTTTAAATTGAGAATTAAATTGCAATTCTATTAATACCAACTGAAAAATCTATCAAATAACACGTTTTCATCCTCGAAGAACATCCCTACCTACCTACACCTACTCATTAATTCCTCAATAATAGTCTATTTAAGTTCTTATAATTCCTCTAGACGCATTGTTCTCACTTAATTTCATATAAACTATTTGCATTGAAACATTATAAACTACATAATATTCGCTTCTAAAAATTATACTTCAAAAATAATTTTGCTGATTTATTTTAAAAAACTAATTTCAGATCAAGATACCTTCGATTTTATCATAATCGGGGCTGGCACGTGTGGGTGTGTCGTGGCGAATCGACTCAGTGAAATTAAAGATTGGAAAATATTATTAATAGAAGCTGGCGATATTCCACCTATCGAGAGTATTGTAGGTATTCATTGAAAATCTGTTTTCCAGTTATTTAGTTAAAATTGTACTCATTATTTTAACCAAATAAGGCTCTTGGCTTTGAACATCTTTGGTTAAGTACTTAAAAGAAACAGAGTTAATGTTTTTTGTGGCCGAATGTTCTGGTTTGGAGGCCACGTACAGGCAAGCGGAGTGTCGGACGTTGGCCTATAAGGTGGACAAAAGACCTGGTTATGGTTACCGGAAGTTGCTGGATGCAAGCCGCTTCTAAAATATTGATGTGGAGTCTTCAGTGATGCCTATGTTCAGCAGTGGACTTCCTGTGGCTGAAGAGAAAGAGATAAGGTTTTTTTAGAATTTATTATTAGAATACTTACATATTTTTGTAAATAGTTGTTATATCAATTTCAGATAACAGCATTAGACCAGCAGCTCATGGGCAGTAAATACGACTGGAACTATAAGACAGTGAACGACCATAAGGCAAGTCAAGCCTTTTACAACGGTAGTGTATTTTGGCCACGAGGGAAACTGCTAGGTGGTAGTTCCGGCATCAACGGTATGATTTACGTGAAAGGAAACGAAATGGACTTTCAACGATGGTATGATGCTGGTAATAAAGAATGGCATCCAGATATTGTTCGTAAACATTTCAATAAGGCTGAGAATTTAAAAGACCCTATAATTTTACGGGATCCAAAATTAAGCAGTGACTACGGTCGTAAAGGACCACTTATCGTGGATGGTTTAACAAGTCCATACCGAGAACTCACCGAAAATATAATATCTGCATGGAACGAAGTCGGTTTTAAGCGTAATCTTGACATAAGCGCCCTTAATTCTTTTGGAGGTGGAAGATTTAGAGTTACGTCATACAATGGTACTAGACAGAGCACTGCAAAAGCTTATCTAAATCCAATACGAAAAAGAAAGAATTTGAAAGTATTAAGAAATGCCTTTGTGACCAAAATTTTAGTTAGTTCCATAGCCAAGACTGCTTATGGTGTCGTCGTTGAAATTAATGGACAAAAGAAGGTATTCTATGCTCGAGTTGAGGTAATAGTCAGCGCCGGAACCACTAACACTCCTCAATTGCTAATGCTGTCTGGAATAGGACCGTGTGAACATTTGAGGACGAAAAATATCACATGTAAAGTTGATTCGTCTATGGTGGGACAAAATTTGCAAGATCATTTCAGTATCCCTGCCGTTACTATATACGGAGACATACCAAAGTTACAATCGGAAGAGGAAAAAAACTATGATGCTATTAGATATTTATACAAGCGTAAGGGATATCTTTCTTACATTAGTTCTGCTGACATATCAGCGTTATATTCCTCGTCTAAAGATGCTTTATATCCAGAATTTCAAGCTTTCCTCGTAATATATGATAAGAATTCGTCAGGAATCCAAGAAGGCTTCAGTAGGCGCAATTATAAGCAGTCTGTGATAGATTCGATAATTGAAAATAATGTTAATCACGCTCTATTCCACTTTGTTTGTGTTCTCTTACATCCATTTTCAAGAGGTAACATATCTTTAAATTCAAATAACCCTAAAGATCCTCCTTTAATTTATGCGAATTATTTTGATGATCCAAGGGATATCAAAGCAGTTGTCCAGGGTCTGAAGTTACTAGCCGAAGTTGTTAATACGACATTTCTCAGATCTGTCGGTGGATATTTGGGTAGATTAAAATTTAAGCCCTGCGATAAATTGCGTTTGGGAAGCGACGAATATTGGGAGTGTATTGGTGTTGCCGTGTGTACTACAATTTATCATCCTGTTGGAACCTGTAAGATGGGTCCAGATCCAAAGGACTCTGTTGTGGACAGCCGTCTAAGAGTCCATGGATGTAATAACCTTAGAATAATAGATGCTAGTGTAATGCCAACACAAATTAGTGGAAACACGAACGCTGCAAGTGTTATGATAGGTGAGAGAGGAGCAAACTTAGTAAAGGAAGACTACAATAAACCCACAGATTATTGAATACTAGCAAAATGAACCGCATAAATTGTTGCACTATTTTAAGCTTTTCTAATCTACTAAAGTGTCATAAAACTGGTTACTAAGATATAAATAGATATTGTGTCTTAATGAATAGGCTGTTTGGTTTTTGCCTGATTGATTAATGAAAATCTTTGCCTCGCATCTTGCCATCATAATGACCCTTTAAATAATGATTGTATTTTTTCCGACGGTGATAATAAAATCGTGGGATTTTTTAATAGTTTTGGACTGAATGGCGAAATATGATTTTTTAAATTTATGAATAAAATGAGCTGTATTTAAGCCCCATCTACACAGGGAGAGTTTCTCGCCTCGAAGATAAAAAAGTTGCACAAAGAAAAAAATTGCCGTTAAGAATTTAATACGTTAATTTTATTATCAATATCGTATGTGACAATTCGCGCCCGAAAACAGGCGGGAAACTCTCCCCTGGTAAATGGGCTATCAATAAAGTGATGTAACAAACCATGTCGGTTGAGAAATATGAAATCAATATTAATTTGTAAAACTGAAGCCTAACAGTAGTCAGAGTTCATTATCTAAAAGCGAATTTTAAAACCACTAGTAGAATTTAGTATTTCGATGTATTAAAAAATATAATATAATATAAACTATTAATATAATAAAATATTTAATAAAACCTACGAAAGATATCAAATATATTAATAGTACAATGAAAATTATAATTTTTGTTTTACTTCCACATTTTCACGTTTACCGCTAACCAACCTAGATGGCAGTAGTTGTCTTTTGAAATACGAGTGATAGTGATAGTGAGTAGTTATTATTAAGTGCGTTCAAAGAAAATATTTTTCGAATTATAACTATTATACCATAGTCGGGCTTGATTTTATGAGAAGTACTTTAGAAAAATAGTAAATTAAACAAGTACTAAATAATCTTAATATTGTGAAAGAGTACAATTTATGTATGTTTCGACTCGTAACTTAAACAAACGTCTTGTGTGACAATTATATAAAACAAAAATATTGCTTATGTATCACAAACCTGTATGCAGAAGTTGCTCAGCACCTCTTGTCAGGGCAAAATATGAAGATCCATGAAGAAATTACATGAAACAAAACAAAAATAAAATATCAAACTTATTGTCTCTACTTGCGTTAATGGTTTCTGATCTAATCTGTATACGATGTTTTTTAATTCTCTAGTGAAGATATTATTATAAAAATAGTTATGTGAACGCCCGATTTATCCCGAGCTTAAGAGAGCTCCATTCCAGAAGTTCATACACAGGGATTAATGTAATTGGCTTAGGGAATGTGAAAAAAACAAGACGGGACGCGATATAAATGTAAGAAGATTTTGGTAAATCTTGTAGGACATTCAGAACTCGTTTTAGGGCTTAAGTATCATTCCAGTTTGTTAAGGGATCAAATTAATGTGCTGAAAGTAGTTTCTCCACAATTTTCGTGAGATGTTCTTTAAGCGATCAGAATTTTTGAAAACACTATGAGCATGAGTGAACTAATTCTAACTACCCAATAAGAATTAGATACGTGACAATAAATTAAAATATGTAATAATTAATGACGAAATCACTTAGTAGTGGATCCGTACAATTCAAACAACTACATTGTATAAGAAAATCATATATGGAACTTTATTCTTCTACAAACATACATAAACTCACGTTTTTTTTCCAGAAGGGGTAGCCAGAGGTGCTATTAGAACACTCACATCTCGCCTTGTATATTCCGTTCCACAAAGTGATAGGGGGCGAGCCTATCGCCATATCAGTCACATATTCCTGAGTTCGGACTGATATTTAATAGAAAAATTCAATATCAGTGTATATTACTTTTTTTTTCTAAGAAGTCTTTAAATATTTTATGTCGCCAGGAATGAAGGATAATAACTTTGAAAAATATAAATTTGGGTGTACGGGTCAGTCCTAACTTACTATAGCCGAATACTTTTTTTATTCCTATGAAAAGCGAGAAGAGCATGCCGTTCACCTGATGGTAAGCGATAAGACTGGTCATGAACTATAATAGCAAAACCAAACAACACCTTGAAATACAAAGCAATGCTTGGCATTCCACTGCGCTCGCCATCCTGAGATATAAGACGTTTAGTCTCAATATATCCAGTAGTTACTTTGTCTTCAATATCCTTCAAAATGAAACACAACAGTGCATTTACACTCCTGTTAGTATACATAAACATACATAATACATAACATCCATACATACATACATATAATAATAGTATTGATAGTGAACCGTACAAAAACTCCAAACATACAGAATACTACAAAAAATATATCAAACCAGTCTCTTCTTTACTCCAGACACCTTGCGGATAAGGGTCGACGTTTCGAGCTACGTTGAAATTTATACGTGACGTCAAAACGGCATAATGGAACCGGGGCCTTTTCTGGACATTTTTTGGAAACCTACATGAAAATGTATTAGTCGTGTGACACTGGACAAATTTATGGCCTTAATTACGTACTTTTTACTTACTATAACATTGTTTACCTTTTCCACACTGTAGAGGAAAAAGTAAGGAAACTGTAGCGAAGGATTCTTTGGCCAAGAGTTACTTTTCAGAAGCGAGAATCAGAGAGGAAGACAAATTTTTAATTCCTAGTTGAAAATTTAAAAAAAACATCATTGTATTGCTGGCGTTCACTTGTTCGTTTTAAAAACAAAATGAAAGTGTCATCATAAACTATTTCTGCGAATTTCTGAACAGCATTCATTACAAAATGACGCAATAGAAATTCTACCCGAGTATAACTTTAAACTGTACTTTTTCTACTAATTATGTGACAAACAACGCAAGTCGTTTACAAATGTCCATTTACACAAGAACTAACGGAGACTAATTGTTCCAACTACAAAGCACAAGTGTACCTTTTAACAGTATTTAGGTCGTTAGCGAAGGAAAATACACCAGTTGCATTCTCTATTTCAGTTTTTAATTTAATAAAAAGGGAAGCTATTTAAAAAGAACATGACTTCTAATACTCTTGGTTGGGAAGCACGTACTTTGGTTACCATTTGCAATGAAGTGTAGTCTGAACATTTTAACGCTACTCTGGCTGTTCATTCTTATTTATTACGACAGCGCAGTTCATTGGAGGACTACTGTGGAGCGAGAGGCAGTGTTTATGTAGTCCACAAATATTTATTTCAGGTATGGGTGTTATAAGAATGTCCTACCCTCACTCCCACCACTGCAACTTCTGTAAGTCGTGATCAACAATGGCACGCATTGTAATGATACCGAGCATTAAAACTCGGTAGGTCTCCGGGAATCTCTAACTTCAACGAAATCAATCAGAAAGTTAAATTAATTGGAGGACTTTGAAATGAAATGAGTGTTATGAGACCAAAAGTCTATGGTAGATTCTGATACCCACGCTACATGTCTTGGATTATGTGTATGATTGTTGGGTGTATCGATTACTCCGCCTGTTTCCGCCATATTACACGATGCATGCACCGAATGAATATTAAGCCCGTTTTACAAGGAGGTTTCGCAGCGAGAATCGTATGCTACTATCGCATGATATCTGCCATAAAATATCGTGTTCTTGGAAATGTTTACACGATGCAACTTTTTATACATACATACATAATTGTCACTCCTGTATTATAGGGTAGGCAGAGACTATTGATTATCACTTTGCCCGATACTAATACTTTCGCTTCATCAACCTTTCATGGATACTCCTCGATTCAGGGTAGTTTCGAACTGACTCTTGTTCAGGGCATCACCGGTTTCTTTTTATATCCTTACAATAATCGTAAGGATATAAGTATCTCCTCGTTTAAAAGGAGTTACAATGTATAATGTTGAGCTATAATTTTAGAATCAGTAAACTTTACGTAGTTAATGTTATGCGAAATTAGACTCGACCTGAAATAGACCCGATAATATTACACTGCTCATCATGTACGCTTTTACTAAAATAACTGAAGATTGAGTGGGTGATGACGGAAAAGATATACTCTGGCCTCCGGGAAAATTAGACATTGCCGGATAAATAACAGAAAATTTGTTTCTGCAAAGGAGTCTTTTGTTAGATGCTAGTGCCACTATGTTCTTGTCGGCCTATATATATATATATAATAGAGACTGCTTCAACGTGAATGCAGTGAATCTGATGCTAAGAATCCACCGGAGAAGTATTAAATATACGGTCGACACAACACAGACCTAGTCCATGCTAGGTAGAGATTCATCATCATCATCATCATATCAGCCACAGGAAGTCCACTGCTGAACATAGGCCTCCCCCAAGGATCTCCACAATGACCTGTTGGAAGCGGCCTGCATCCAGCGACTTCCTGCAACCTTAGTCAGATCGTCCGTCCACCTTGTAGGCGGGCGTCCGACATTTCGCTTGCCTGTACGTGGCCTCCACTCGAGAACCTTTCGGCCCCAACGGCCATCGGTTCTACGAGCTATGTGCCCGGCCCACTTCCACTTCAACTTGCCAATCCTATGGGCTATGTCGATAACCTTAGTTCTTCTACGGATCTCCTCATTTTTGATTCGATCTCGTAGGGAAACACCGAGAAGAAAACAAAAAAAAAAAAATTATCGAAAGTCTTCGATAGTTGTGTGCTACCAGTGATGACATACGGCACCGAGACGTGGCCTCTCACTGTGGGCCTTATTAAAAGGCTCAAAGTCACTCAACGAGCCATGGAGCGGGTTATGCTCGGTGTTTCCCTACGAGGTAGAGACTAATTGACCCTAAAACCCAACACACTATCGTATCTCAGAACTAGATTAACGTTTCCGCCCATCGAGTATGGTGATCGTCATTTGGACGAATATGAATATACCATCAATAATCAAGGATACTTGGTTTTACGCGAATAATATTTCAAAATATAATGTAAAATTGAAAGCACAAATGAGCGCTATACGTATTGCGTCCAAAATTACGTTATCGCATTCCGTTCCGCTTGAACTGGCTTCATTACGAGGTTGGACCTTATCGGAGCCAACAAATTCTGTAAGCTGCCTGCAGATACCGCGACGGAGATCGATGGCCTACCCTTTAAATCTACCCGACCATTAAAGCCATTCATCAAATGTATTTAATTTCAAATAAAACCCAATTAGATGTTTGTTTGGTAAAGTTAATCGAGTTACGTGGGTGCCAATCTCCAGGTCTTATTTCGCGGCATAAGTTGTTGTCATATTATACAGTGAAAGAAGGCGTGATGTGTCTTAATCCATCACTTTTGTCGAATAAAATATTTTATCAGACTGTTCAAGTCAAGGTTGTGGGGCAAGGGTAAGACATACAACCGTTCTCTTTAATCTATCTTTGACGAGAGTTCTCATGAGATGTTTCGATGCAATCTTTGTTTCAGTTAACAAAGATAGTGAGGTTTAGATAATATGGTGCATATGTTTATAGACAGCTAGTTTAGACAAATATATATATATATATGTCTATTTTTGTTACATAGTCATGGTAGCTATTTTAAACCCTGGTTAAAGATAGACAGGATATAGAGAACGGCCGTAAATAAAGTAAGTAAGCGTACAGCAGCATTATAAATGCACTGGTGTTTTCGTTTGAAGGGGATTGTAGCCAGAGTGGACTGCTGGGCATATTCAGACTTAACATCTTATGTCTCAGGATGGTGAGCGCAGTAGTATTCAAAAAATTACTTTGTAATTAATGGTGTTTGGTTTTCCTACTGTCCATGAGTGGTTGTAGCGCTTACCAATCAGTCGAATGCCAGGCTCATCTCCCCATACATCCATCAGCCAAAGGAAGTCCACTGCTGAACATAGGCCACCCCCAATAATTTCCACAGAGACCTGTTGGAGGCAGCGTGCATCCAGCGACGTCCCGCGACCTTTACCAGGTCGTCTGACCACCTTGTGGTTTATACTCTCTCCCCATACATAGCAATAAAAAAACTTAAAGTCAGTTTAGCTGGACTAAACCACAGCTCCAGCTTTTTGCTGACTAACTCACCCATGCTGAAAGATTAAAGCACCGAGGAAAGCCTTTCTGACTAATCAATACAACACTTGTACGTCAAACATAAAAATTCAATTAGAGTTATTCACTTCAATTTGGTCGGATGTTTCTCGTAGGAAAAACTGCCGTTTGTGTTAAAACGATGTTTTAATATGTACAAAATAAAGTAGTTTTTAACGACGCCGCATTTTTATTTGCGATTCGAGAAAGTTGAGCGGTGAAGTATATTTTCAATTTTATTTTTTATTAGTTGGACATTCGTGTTAACAATTTTTTTTGTCACATTAAAGTTCACATCGAAATTTATATAACATTTACGATTTCCTTCTAAATTAAAATTAAATACTATAAATATCTTTTATAAATTATAACTATGTCATTACATGACTTCCTAAGAACATAGGCTAAACCTAATTTGGGAGCTCCTGGCAATATTATAAATTTAGAAATTATTTAATTTAATAATTGGTTAATGATTCATTCTCTCAGTGAAACCAGATGTAGAGTAAAAGCTTTTATGAAATAAGAGATGAACGAATAAGTAGGCCATCTGATGCTAATTCTCCGTCTATCCTTAAAAACACTTACCATATCAGAAGAAGCGTTGGCTCAATGCCTTTACGGAAACTGTAAATTATTTTCATAAAGGTCTTTTCTTATAAAGCCTGTAAATATCAGAATAAAGAGCCTTTTCCATAGAAATGTTGTTTATGCATTATGTTTATATCTGAACAATATAGCCAGAGTAACTACGTCATGTAATGAGACGTAACATCTTATATCTCAGGATGGCTAGCGCAGTGGAATGCTAAGCATTCCTTTGCAATTCAGGTGTTGCTTGATTTTACTGTACATCAGCGGTCGTATGGCTTTTCATCAGGCGAATGGCATGTTCGCCATTCATCACAACAAAATTAATAATAATAAAGGACTGCCTGTTATCTTAATATCAACCATTTCATAAGTAGGTATATTAGTCTACTGCGCTAACCTAAGGGCTAATGTCATTTTTTTTTAATATAGCTCCCAAATGTATGGAACTTACTACGCGATGTTTTCTTTCACCTTTAAATCCATCGTCAAGTAAATTATTTTTTTATGAGAATATTACAAATTATCATTCTTCTATTTATTTGGTGTAAACCAGTAGTTTATTAGCAGTCATAAAAGCGTTATTAACTCTGTACTGATTACAGTAAATTGGAGCGCAAGTCTTGCAGTGGTTGGGAAATCGTTTGTCCATTACAGCAAAGCTTTATTACTTAAATATATTACTGGACGGCTGAGATGTATGGCGTCGTTCGACGTTAATCTAGATGGAAACCATCTTGGTTTGTTGAAGACAATTTCAAGGATCTAAGTTCTTGTTAGAATAGTGTGTGGGTAAAGTTATAATTGTCTGCATCTGCGTCAGCTAATATACATCCCACTGCAGAGCACGGGCCTCCTTTACAATCGAGAGTACGATTAACAGTGGTTAGGCTGTATAGGCCAACACGCTGGCTTAGTGCGGGTTGGTGGACTTACATATCATATGTTTTTATACAGCTCCATGGTATGCAGGTTTCCTCAGGATTTTTCTTTTCACCATTACAGTATGTGGTGATTGATCACATATGTAAAGCTGTGACCACCATTAACATGTTGGCAGCCGCATCTGGTCCGTTTACCAACAGGCCACCACGCACTTAATAAATATTTGGGTGGTAAATACATATTTTTCCGTATAAAAGAGTTAAATTTATTATTTTAGCAAATACTATGGATTTACTACCAAAAATGACGATATTTAAAAAATAATTAAAAATAATTGTCGAGTTTCTTTGCGAAATTTTTAGTTGCATTGTGTTTGTAGTCAGTAAAACTACCACCCGGCTTCGTTTTTAGTAGTACTCTTGATATACCCGGTATAATAAAGGATGTGTAGATGAATGATTGATGAAGGTCGACCGCATCGAAACTATGGCAACCATATTGGTGAAATCCTGAACAAAGGATAAGTTAGAGGGAGGGACCCGACGATGGGATTTCAATAAAAAATATAATAATAAAAATAAATGGGACGAAAGTCGTGTCAGGTATAGTGAAGATAGTCATAGTCCTTGCATACCCTATGGCGGACAGCATCCTTAATGTATGCAGTTTTAAACATTGATCAGTCTAGTAGGTTCTCGAATCGATTTCTTTAGAAAAACTGCAAACAACAGCTGATTTCAGGAGACAGTTTTGTGACAAATTAAATTTCGTAATTAATTTTGTGGATAAGTATAATATTATTATTTTTATTTTAGTGTATTTGGTACACCAACAGCACAGTTATACATAATATTCTTAAGTAAGTATAACAATTGGTCTAATACAGCTATACGTGCCAATAACAGGCGAATACAACATTCGTTTTGACATTTATAAATACTCTACAATAATAAACACTATTCTATAAAAACAGGAAATTTTAATATCATATCAAATCATATTGGCAGGTTCCTTAAAGTTATTTCGCGAAAGTGATATGCTAATGACAAATGTCCGTGTCAGTCAATTTGCTTTACATTCTTTTTATTATTGTGAATTATTAAATTTAATTACGTACCGTTTTCCCGGTTATTAAAATAGATAATCTCAAATCTGCTTCAATGTGTATTATGTAAACTAGGTTGTTATAAGCCGTACTGATAGCCAAGTCGAAGGCCTTGTGCTTGACCCCACTTGTGATCTTTGGTTGATCTCGCAGCAGCGTATATGGTTAAAGTATCAACATATTATCTTGGACAATCGACGCAAACAAATCTGTACGTATATGTTCATCATTCATAAATAAAAATGACGCCAATTTTAAAAATATCCGTTTATCCGAATCTAAAAATTAAAAAAAAAAGAAATTGTTAACTACGAGCCTTGTACCTTCATCAACAAAAAATCTGAAAGCTACCTTTCAATAATATCTGCAAACCAAACTAACGAACCCATACTTCGGGTTGGTTTGAGTGGCATTCACAATAAGTTACAAATACCATGTTTTTTTATTTTATTTAAATGAATGGCAAAACGAGCATGCCGGTCGCCTGATGGTAAGCGATACGACTGCTCATGAACAGTAACAGAAACAAACAACACATTGAATTACAAAACAATGCTTGGCATTCCACTGCGCTCGCCATCCTATTAAGTCTCAATATGTCCAGTAGTTACTCTGGCTATAGTGTCCTTCAAACCAAAACACAACAGTGCATTTACACTGCTGTTTGGCAGAAGAAATGGACATTGCGCTGGTACCCACCTATGCGGCCACTCACATATGAGAGACCAACTTCCAGTAGAAACGAAACGAGACAATGAATCATCCAGAAATAATATACAATGTAAACATGCCCTAATTAAACAATGAAATGGAACGTAATTTTGTAATGTACCAATAGGATAATTGCAAAAGTTAATATCCGATTGGTAGAGTGCTTTTCTATTTAAAAATACTCTGTGTATACCGCCCGTATCGATTTCTAAATTATAATCATTTATGCGAGGCAGTTATCGGAAGTACTTCTCGATGTACATACAGGTGAGGCGAAAATGTTTACGTGAGTCATATAGAAAATATTATCTTGAGTTATTGGGGCTTCAATTGTGTAATTTATAAGTTTTAGAGGTTATTTTCGTGATGACGTAAGATCAATGCTTCAGAGTACTCTTTGGAAATCCTTGGGAGAATTCTATTTTTAATAATGGACTCATATAAGTACGGGTTATGTGTTAGAATGTAGGATAATAAGAATCAGGTTTACCTGAATCAGATAATTGGTATTCCTGATTGCTTCCAATTTTAATAGCTCGGCAAAAACTGCATAGAAATTTCACAGACTTTCCTCCTTTATAATTACTTTTAACATTTCCAATTCACTGCTTAGTGCAATAAAATGCCTGAGTTTCCTGGAAGTGACCCTGCCTTCCAGAAATTGCTGTGACGGGTGTGAGAGCGGGAAATCTCTTGTATAATAATAATATAACTTGTGAATAAAACTATATTGGCCCTACATGGAAAACTAATATATAGTATATAACCGGCATAATTTTTGGCATTTTTATAAGCAACAAGATTGGCGTAGTTGTGTCGACCGGCGAAAAATTACCAAATATTTTTAAATTCATGGTAATTTACGCGTGTATTAAGAAAAAAATTGTCGCATTTACCAATAAAATCTAATCGTGTTACCAGCTGTATTCTAATATATATTTATTTATTTATTTATTTAAAACTTCATTGTACACCTAAAACTAACAATACAGAAATAAACGACAAGAAAAAAAAAAATGTACAAAAGGCGGTCTTATCGCTCGAGGCGATCTCTTACAGACAACCAACCATGGGATGGATAAGAGGGAACGAAAGTTTTGGGGTACCATGAGGTGTACGAAATGGACATATATCTATAAGTATACATACCTAATGCATATATAAATAAATATATATACATAAACACATACATAAATAAATATTATAACTAACATGTATCAACATTATGCATAAAATAACCATAGCGACAAATATATATACATATACACACATACACATACACATACATATATATATATACACACATACATACATATATAAATATATACAAATAAACACGGTATACATGCAATGTCTTCAGTTTAATTGTGATAGATAATGTTGTTTGACCAATCTTTTGAATATGGGCAGCGACTCTGCCCGCCTCACTGTGACAGGTAATGAATTCCACAGCCTTGCAGCTTGTACAGTAAACGATTTGTTATAAAATGTAGTGGAATGCACTGGGATTTTAAGTGTTAAGTTCTCCGATGACCTCAGGGATCTAGAATGCGTATCATGAAGAAACTCGAATCGGTTATTAAGATACGGGGGAGAATGGGGATTGAAAAGTATAGAATAAAGAAGAGATAGAATATGGGTATTCCGGCGAAACCGAATGGGTAACCACTTGAGCTTGTTACGGAATTCGGAGACGTGATCATATTTGCGCAATCCAAATATAAATCTAATACAAAAGTTTTGGAGACGCTCAAGTTTATTAAGTTGTTCCTCAGTGAGATCAAGATAACTGGCATCCGCATAATCAAGGATGGGGAGCAGGAGGGATTGAGCAAGCGATATTCTCGTGGCGATAGGTAGAAAATTGCGTAACCTCCGCAGGGACCCAGCCGAGGCGAATAGTTTCCTACTCAACTCTCGAAGCTGGGGACCCCAGGAGAGAGATTTATCAAGAATAATACCTAGATTTTTCACTGTGTCGTTAAAAGGAATAGCTACATCATTGCAAGAGACTGGCGGTATAAGCGACCAGTTCAACCTAGACATCAACCTGGGGCTGCCGACAACAATGACCTGCGTTTTAACCGGGTTAACTTTAAGTCCAAACTCCTTACTCCAATTAGAGATGCGTCCAATGTCTTCATTAATAGCTAAAACAGCATCTTTCAGCTCATCTGGATATGCATGACAATATATTTGGAGATCATCTGCATAAAGGTGGTAGAAAGAACGAAGAGTATTAGTGATCAAATTAATAAAAATAGAGAAGAGCAGAGGAGATAGCACGCCACCCTGAGGAACGCCAGCCGAAATGGTGCACCAAGAAGATAACTTATCTTCAACACATATCCTCTGCCGGCGTCCGAACAGGTAACTACGAAACCAATCAACCGCACCTGGAGATATGTTAAGAGAAGAAAGTACACTGAGTAATACATCAAGATCCACCGTGTTGAAAGCGTTGCTGAAGTCAAGCAGAGCTAAAACTGTCAGCATGCCTCTGTCCATGGCCGATCTGATGTCATCCGTGATATGAATAAGCGTTGTGGTAGTACTGTGTCCAGGACGAAAACCGGATTGGAAAGGGTTGAGGAGCTTGTTATTGTAAAGGAAATCTGATAGTTGGGAATGGATAAGGCGCTCGAAAACTTTTGAGAGGAAAGGTAGAATGGAGATAGGACGAAACTCGGAAAAGGTAGAAGGATTACTTTTTTTAGGTATAGGAATAATATGGGCTTCTTTCCACGCTTGAGGAAAGGTGCCGCTGGAAAGGGAATGGTTTAAAATATGGCAAATGATAGGGAGGATTTCATCAAGGATTGGGATAATCATACTACGTCCGACACAGTCACTACCAACCGCGTTAGATGAACTCAGCATAATGTTCTTCCTAACATCACAGGAAGCAAATTGTTTGAAAACTAGAGGAGGACAATTGGGAGCTTGACAGGAAGAAAGATAAGATAGAGTTTTAATTTTAGTGGTTCCATCTAAATTGGATGGAGAGCAGAAATGTTGGTTTAAGGAGTTTAAATCCATATTTTTGGAGACGGTGTCGTGTCGCGATTTTCCAACTCCCAGTGATTTTAGAAATTTCCAAACTTGAGCTTGGTCTGCAGTTTTAATAGACTCATGGATAAATTGGCGTTGAGCGTTTCTACACACCTTGCTGCAGTGATTCCGGATCGCCACATATTTATGCCAGTTTAGATCACTGGGTCGACAATTGTACCTTGACTTAGCTTTGGCTTTCTTTGAGAGCAGTTGTTTTATGTCAGCAGTAAGCCAAGGTGACGGTCGCTGTTTGACTTTGATTCTCTGGACCGGAGCATGCACATCATAAAGTTTTATGAGTTCGTCATTTAAGATATTAACTTTGGTGTCAATAGAGTCATTCTCCATGAGAGAGCTCCAGTCAATGTTGTCCGCATCCCTGCGAAGATCAGCAAGATTCACGCCTCTAAAATTTCGTCGCAGGATTATTTTAGGAGAGGCTTTGGGAGGACGAACACGATAGGACAGAAAAAGAAGGTCATGGTAGGAAAAGGCATCTGCTGGACATTGACCATGTTTTGCGACAAGGTCCAGGGACGAGACAATGATAAGGTCGAGAAGAGAGGGATTACAGTTAGGAAAGTGGTGAGTGGCGGAAAGAGGAAGAATGAAAAGATTGCTAGATTGGACGATGGATTGAAGAGAGGAAGACCGGGAGTCATTTTTAAGTAGGCAGGTATTAAAATCACCCATGATTATGGTTTGACTGTACGAGGGGATTAAGTTTTCAAGAAGAATCTCAAAAGAGGAAAAAAAGTTAACACGGAGTGAAGGACAGTAGTAGACACCGAGGAGGATTTTTTGATGTGCGAGTTCCACCTCTACGAAAAGATGTTCGCCAGCATTCGTTGGTGTAGGCTGTGGCGACACACTTACAATAGAGTAAGGAATGTGAGTACGTAGGTAAATGGCAACACCACCCCCACCAGCCGACGTGCGATCATTCCGAATGAGGTGGAACCCAGGAAGAGAATATAACGAGGAGGACAAACAAGGTTTCAACCACGATTCAGAGATGAGAATTGCATGTAAATTTGTACAGTACAATAGGCCACATCCCAATTTACCTGTATAAGTTGTGGAGTGTGTGAGACAGGCGGACGTCGGAAGGCCGCTGTCGGCCGGAGCTGTCGGAAACACACGAAAAACCACTAAATGGGATGATTTATCGTTTAATGATGTATGGAGAAGTTCTTTATTCTAAGGGTCTTTGTGAATGTTAGCTATTGTTTAATAAACCGATAGTTTTTGTAGTTTTGTATGACATAAAAAACGTGTAGACAATACGGCCTAAACCATTCCAATCGAAGTTAAAATAAAAATCTAAAACTGTATGTAATAATAAAGCAGTATTCATATCACAATCATTCAATAGTGCAAGATAATGTTAAAAAATATCTCCAATCCTTATCCTTTGATCGAGGACAATGTTCTATTTTTGTTTGCCGTTGAATTACAGCGTACTTTGCATCTTTGTGAAGGGTGAGAATAGGGGCGCAACCACCCCCTCTCTTCACATCTATTTTAGTTCCTTTCCTAATATAACAAAAATTGCCATTACAATAAATCATTTATTTGTTGTGAACGATTTCCTTACAAATGTTTTCTCCATAGCATACAGAATTATACAATACAGAATATTGGAATTTATTTATTTAACTTTTTATTGTACAGCAATTAAATTATAAATAGACAACATGAAAAAAATATGGACGTCTCAAAAGTGGCGGTCTTATGGCGGAAAGCAATTTCCATCAACCAAGTTTTTTGTATGTACTGTAATATAATGTTTGATTTTATTATTATTGTGCACAAAAAAAAAAATTAAAAAAATCAATATTATAACAACAGAGCATTAAAATAATCGCATCAGACCTGAATTCCTTCTTTGGTCGGAGTTTTTCGATTTAAACAAATATAAAATGGTTTCTTAGATTCAAACGAATGTTACACATTGAAATAATGCGTATTGATTTACTATTTACATTTTCAACTTCCCGATGTTTTGATTCATTTACAGCTTTCGTGATTACGGGATGGACCACATGGTTCATCACGTATACATATACGTGATGAAATCCGTATTTCTTTTAAATTCAATCATAATACATATATGACAGAGTTATTATTCGCTTACTATCATATTTTACTAAGTAAATAATCCCTGTGACCTGAACAGCGTTAGTTGTTACTAAGTTAACGCAGTGAACTACTTAACCTAACTTGCTTAAGTAAGCAGAGCATAAGAGACGGAGGCATCTCTGCCTATACTTTTCGAGTGAGTTTATGTACAAAGGTAACTAAAGCGTGGCAATCTTTACGTAGAAAGTGCGAGGTGAGGTTTCTTAAGATCTCTTTGCGTTCCTCTGGGGATACCCTTTATAAACTAGGCATAACTCAGCTGCCTCTTCTTTCTATACTGCATGGCAAAATAATCAATAATACTTAGTGCGTAATGACCAGATTCATGTACCATCACCCATCACTGCGTATGTGAATATAGGGTGTACAAAAACTTAGAAAAAAAAACAGTCACGTGTATAGTTCTGACCCGACACTAAGATTGAGTCTTCTGTCGCAGGTATCAGAAACTACGAGAGGCTTTTTGATCTCACAAACACCCAGACCTGAAACAAATACCCGTGACCACAAAAAAATATTTTCGTTGTGGAAATCGATCCCGCGCCCTCTCGTTTCACAGCCGGCGTCCAACCAACTGCGCCACAGAGGCTGCAAAAATTATATTTTAAATACTTATAGTAAAATATTATTACAATGTTCACATAACTATATATTCAGTGCAATAATAGCTGGGTAAATCAAGATACACCTCGAGATTATAATAATGACAGACCGCAAACGTGACTTCGGCTCTATCGGGGGACTATTTGGCCTGTCTCTAATATCACTTAGCTTAGTGTTCAGTATGAGCGAAGGCCTAGTTGCAATCGGACCGGATTACTGACACAGACCTCAGTATTTAGTCCAGAGTGGACACTAACTTTCCAAAGACATGTAGAACCTATTTCATCATCGCTTATCTTGAAGGAGTATTACTGGAATAATTTCTGACTTGAGTTTCCCTATAGGTGAGTTAATAGCTTCCAAAAATATTTTTTCTTGTAGTCTGTTTACAAAAATTCTTATTAAGTTAATCAAAACAACATTCATCATTCATTTCAATGAGGTAAGACTCGTGTCTACCAATCAATGTGTTAATTCGGGTATTTAAATATTCCGTGATGACTTGTAAGTCTGTATCAGCTCACATACGTGCCTCTATAGGGCACTGGCCTATTCTACAGCCGAGATTACGATTGAGAGTCGTTAAGCCATTTAGTCGACCACGCTGGCCTAATGCGGGTTGGCAGACTTTACATACTATAGAAATTCATGTAAATCACAATTATCGATATGCAGGTTTCCTCATTATGTTTTTCTTCACCGTTATAGTGCGTGGTGATTGGCTATCAATACACACTAGATTGCAAAAAGTCAGAAGTACCCTTAAAATGTGAAAATCAACGTAAACGTCTGTATCAGAAAAGTAAAAAAAAAAAAAACTTAAAAATTATCCTTGCCTACCGCCGTATTTTGCTCTATTGGCACACTGCTTTGCATCCACCTATTAACAAAACAGCGTTCGTTGTTAAATATAATGTGTAAACATAAATAGCTTATCGATACAAAAAGGAACCGATATTAAAACGTCATAAAACGTTGGTAGCGCCGCTGCGCAGTTTGGGCGGGCGCGATGAATCTGTAACATCTACGGCAGTCCAGTCGTCCAAACGCCGTCGGTCGCGTCACAGGCGTCGGAACTCCGCGGAGCTCGCGCGCGTAAACGTCGGGATCGACGGAAGAAACGTGTGAACTTTGTCGTGTTTGTGACAATGTGTTGGTTGTGACGTGTGTTGATATGGATGTTGGATTTTCTGTGAAACTTTCTTGATGCTTGTTCTTCGGAGGGCGCAGGTGCGTTTTGTTACCACATTTTTCGCGATTTTTATATGGCGCGTGTTATAAATATTATGCGAATTAAAGTCATATTTATGGCTTTTCAAAACAGAAGCACGGTTAAATTTATAACTGATAATTGATTAGGGGCATTTTTTATTTTTATGTAACATTAATTAGTACATACATCTATCAACATTTATATTACACTAAATTTATATTGAATGCAAATATATCGGCATGAATAGTAATTAAACCACAGGTTACAATTATAATAATTAGCAGCCGAAAATAACCGAGTGATAATTAATAAGTCAAATTTTTATTCCTGGATTTAATTTATTGAAAATTATATCGGAAATTATGCATCGTTCGATGATTGAAAGTCTGAGAAGGATAAGTGATTCCCGGAATATCGATTAATGATGCATGAAATTACATATTAAAAATAAAATCATATTTTGTAATGATCGAATATGTTCTTGAAGAGGTATATAATTTTATCTTAATATAGGTACTTTGAATATGGGAATTTATTACTAATAATTTTAAAAGCGTTCTTTTATAATAGGATAGGCAGACGTTCTAGTAGGAATATGAAAGGACAAGAGCAAAACCTTAATTAAGCTTTAGCCTTTGGATCATCTTAATCAATTTAAAGGCATGGAAAGTGAATTAATCTGATTCAGTATGACTTTAAGTCCAGTATGATAGACTAAGGCTTATTCATTTCATGAAAAGATCAGGCTAACGACCGGCCATGAATCATAAGTCATTCTGAAACATGAATTAGTATCATTTTACGCCAGCACTGTATAAATATGAAATTAGGGCAAATAGAAGATTATTTCAGATTAATCTAAATAATGGTGTATCCACTAGTATAGTTTTCGTTGATTTAAATTACTCTTTTTAGACTATATTATTTGATTAAAAGGTTTTTTACTTCTTATTTATTAAGTATATTTCAGAAGGTGATGTGGGTTATACTAGTCAAACATATTTACACCAAGAATCCTATGAATTAATATAATCGACAACTACGGCGGGGCAGTTCGAAAGATTCTGGTTGCAATACTATACTATGTATATATATATATATATATACTTTATATGGGTGTGAGACCCACACGAATATGCTTTTGTATGTTTTTTTGAGACTGGGTGTTTTAGCCTTAAACATTTTCCATAATTCCTGATACCTAAACGAGACTTAAAAGATAGCTCTATTAGTAAATTTTACAATAGTGGACAGTCTATTTTCAGTTTGAGTGATCGTAAAATATCAATTTACGTAAAAGGCAAATCGCATTTATCTTTGGTTAAATAATTTACGAGACGCACAAGTGACAAATATTAATGGTTCGAGACGAGTATCCGTTCTAGGGAAGACTAAACTTAGCTGCAAATTTCCATTTAATCATGTTATCCGATGAGTTCATTTAGAAAAAATGAAATCAATAGTAATGTAATTAAGTATCGGTGAAAGTGAATCGGCCTTTCATCTTCTTGGGGGTATTTTTTGTTTCTTAAAAAGAGAATTGACTAAGAAAGTCATAGTATTAATTGATAAGGTCAGAATTATTGTCGAAAAGTTATATGACAAACTAACGTATAAAGGATATTTGAGGTTCCTTCTTTCAGGATTTTATGATTGACTAGCGGCCCGGCCCAGCTTCGTCTGGGTGCATATATTTTTTGATTCCACTCCACACCAAATACATGTTATTTTTCGTATAAACTTCTTGTATACCTAAACTTGACGTAGCTGTCCTACTGTCCGGCTCAATCCCGTCTCATCCGTCTGTTCAGTCTCTTCCCAATCCATCCCGTCCTTTCTCTTTATTATCCATCCCGTCTTATAACGTGCATTTATATTTCGTCCTATCAAATCTGTCAGCTATCCCAGCCTTCTCCCGTACCTTCCACTCTATTATATCCCGTCTCTCCATATACATGTACATATAAAGATTGCCTTATGAAATTTTTGTGCAGCAGAAATCGTAATATTTTAATTTCACCACAACTTCAAAACCAAACGTCCAATTTTAATCATTCAAAGACCAAATATTATCAACATAAACTGTACTTATTGATGAAATAATTTATTTTGATAAGGATTAATAGCATGAGTAAAATAAACGCGTTTAAATGTAGTCCAAATAAAAAAATTCAAGATTTTTAAATAAAAATGTGGTTGTTGTGCCTCACTCGACATAGATAGGTATAGTGTGTCGCGGACTTTTCTGTAGATATTTATAAGATCTACAATTAATTATAACATTTTATGGTTCTATCTTTTGTAGTTTAGGCAGCGTACGCAAAATAAGTAACTTCTTTGGTTGATTTTTTTCAGTTTGTGTCCGAAATATCCAAATATCTTACGGAACCCTATTTTTTTCCAAAATAAAATATAGTCTATGTTACTCGTGGATAATGTAGCTTTCGAATGGTGAAAGAATTTTTAAAATCGGTCCAGTAGTTTTTGAGCCTATTCATTACAACCAAACAAACAAACAAACAAACAAAGTTTTCCTCTTTATAATATTAGTGTAGATGAGAGCTTATTTAAAAATTAATAATTTAAAGCCAGGTATTAAATAAAATTTGTACTTGACTTTTAATATGTCTTGCTTCGCCTTCGCTATTATCGCGATAATTTTTCTATTTATTTTCTTTTGTTTAGTGGTTGTTACATGGTGTTATAATTAAGAGCTATTATTATTATTATACCATAGAGTAATTTCAAAGTTTATTGAGTAATATATATATTTCTCGCGAATTCAGTAAAATTATGAAAAAGGAAACCTATTTGTTATCAACATTACTAATAAACATTACTAATAATTAAGGAGAATAAATTCGATTTACTATGTGACTTTAGTGTTTGTGTGTTTGATATCTGGCGTTGTGGGACGTGTAAAGTGATTGGAGGAATAATCCCAACAGAGCAGCCGTAGGGAAATGAGCCGTAAATGTGTCGTGACGTCAGCTGTCCTGTTGCGACTCTGAGTATTCCCTAGGGATTTGACGTCGCTGCGCACCTGGTGTTGGTTGATTGGGCACTTACAGAATTTGCTAATAAAGATGCAATTTAGTTTAATGATGCATTGACATATCGAACTATCGATTGTAGATGAGTGTCGTGCTATGGGCGATTTTAAGCTGATTAGCTCAAGTGAGATTTCAAATGAACGTTTATTAGTAAAGTATACATACATAAACTCACGCCTATGTCCCATTGGAGTATGCAGAGACTATTGAGCGCGAAGTGCTACGGTCCGTACACATCTCTTTCACTTCTTAACTATCATTAATCTTTTCATACACGTTGGTCGGTTTCGAGGACTCCGGAATAGTAGTCTTCGGAAATATTACAAATTAGGGAGTTATACTTTGTATTTTCCGTTATGAAATTAAGAAAAATCTCGTATGGCTTATCTCGATATGAAAAATGAAAGCGAAAGGCTATCAATTACGTCTTGGTACAGAAAAGTCAGTCTGAAACCTAAATAAATTAGTAGCCAGTGTGTTCTTTGACATTCATATTATAACAATGTTTCGCTGAGCCCTTTTTAATGTGGGATAAAGTTGAAATTAGACTTATGTCTTTATATCGGCCTAAATACGTGTCAGTACAAAGTCCAGACTTTACTCTCACTTTTTTTTTTTTATTTTTTTTTTATTGCCTTAAATGGCGAGACGAGCAAGCCGTTCGCCTGATGGTAAGCGATACAACCGCTCATAACAGTAGCAACATTCCACTGCGCTCGCCATCCTGAGACATAAGATGTTAAGTCTCAATATGTCCAGTAGTTGCTCTGGCTACAACGTCCTTCAATCCGAAACACAACAGTGCATTTAAGCAGTGTTGTTTCACGGGAGAAATAGACATTGCGGTGGTACCTACCCAGATGACCTCTCACATATGAGAGACCTACCACCAGTAACTACGTCACTACAGTAGTCACTGTGAGTGTGTTTTCATTTAAGTCACTGGGAAGGGGCATTAACTAAAACCTTAGTAGGGATGAAATTTAATAAAATACAAAGAACCATTAAACAAAGGGCATTGTGTTAAAGGCGTTTACTGATAGGTCTCTCATATGTACCGTCTGGGTAGGTACCACCGCAATGGCTATTTCTCCCGTCAAACAGCATAAACGCTCTGTTGTGTTCCGTTTTGAGTGACATTGTAGCCAGAGTAACTACTGGAGATGTTGAGACGTAATATCTTATGTCTCAGGATAGCAAGCGCAAAGGAATGCCTGGCATTACTAATGTCCATGAGCGGTCGTATTGCTAACCATCACACGAATGGCATCCTCATTTCGCCATTCAAAGCAAAGAAAAAGAAATGACGACAGACAATCGTATCCATGGAGTCCATACTTAAACTGTAAGGCATTAGACCTCGTAGGTATTTAGGATAGCGAGATTACAGAATCGTTTTGCCATTCCAGTATAAAATACGTTTTCTTTTTCTTATTTTTTTTTTATATTTATTAGTTTATTTGATTTTGGTATATAAGTTTGAGGAAGGGTTTAGACAGTTTAGCTTTTTTTGTTTGCTTTCTTTGTCTTTATTGTTTACCGTTATCTACCACTACTTCCGATTTTATCCATCTCACAGTTGTCTGGTAGAAATCGCTATAAACGATAAGACCGCCCATTGTATTACCAAACATAACTTATCTTTAAGCTGAATAATGTAATTTGGTTTGTAACAAAGAATTATTGTATTGCATTGTATAAAAAGGTTCGATCAAATATATTTTAGATACAGGGTTCGGAAAAAAATCACACGCCAATAGTATCTGAGGTTGCTTATACTAATATATTTGAATTTCGAACTAGTTCGAAATGTATGTGAATGAGTTGCTACAGCAAAGGGTCTTAAATTATAATTGACTTCAGGTAACAATAAACCTTATTCCCTTAAATATAGATTATGATTTTGGACCATACCAAAATCAAATAAGACCACACTCTTATTTGTGCTCTTATTTCTCTTGCCGTTTATAGGGAGTTACTTATAATCTTGTGTATAGATCGAAGATAAAAAGAGCAATAATAAGCTACCAGAATCCTGACGTTTACAGTTGTCATGCCATTCAACTTCACTTAAACATGCTTCAAAGTTAATACAAATAATTAGAACTGACGCGGTGGACAGAATCAGACAGTTTATTTTGCGTTGCAATATATTTAAAGAACTTTGCGAGTATGGTTTGGCCCGATTCCCATTCACTGTCAAAACTTCAGTTAGCCATCCAGACCGCAATACTTTAAACGTAAAAATAAAAGTTTATTTTTTGTTTCGACACCTCATTGACGTAGTTTATGTTGAAATCACGAGACCGATGTCACGAATTAAGCATTTTTTCGGATAGAGTATTTCAGTACTTTTTATTTTTTGTTTGTGATATTTTGGTGGCAAAGTTATATACAATAAAAATGGCTGAAAGTGGCCGCCATGTTAAAATGTTTAATTAGTAATTTCATTGTTGCAAAAAAAAAAAACATTTTTAATGATACACAGTCGAATTTCGATCACAGAGTGACTGCTATGGAGGTTTTTAAAAATGCATGTAAATTCTATTCTACCAAAATATTTGAGCCAAGTCTCAATGCGGTAGGTTTGGAAAATCCCTCATGAATTCTAATCTTTGGGACACATACAAATTTAAATGTTAGATAAAATCTATGTAGTAATCCACAAAATATTTATTAACGTCCTTAATTGAATCAGCATTTTATTGCGTCGAATACGGTTCCAGTAATCTAACATTGTTATATAATAACACAATTGTTACATGCATACATAAACTATCGTTTTTTGACCCAAAAGGGGCAGTTAGAGATGCAACCAGGACACCCACATTTTGCATTATACCTATATTCCGACCCATGATCTGATAGGGGCAGGCCTATTGCCATATCGGGAATAAACTAACTCCGGACTGATAATGTATAGAAAAATCCAATATCACTTTGCCCGACGCGAGATTCTAACTCAAGATTTCAACTTTGTAAACGCACATCTATTCCACGGAGGCATAAATATTTATTTGATATGGAAATGCTGTATAAACCTTTCATAATCGGTTTATTATTATTTAGCTTACTTAATCTCTGCTAGGAGTTAGCGAGATAATAACACTTTTAATTTATTCCATCTTTACACGTCAATAATTCTGAAGCCGGTCTTAAAATTACAATCAGAACGTTCTAAATTATATACAAAAAAAATTAATCCTTGAAAATTATAATTCGGGAACAACCGCCCAGTCGAATTATAGTACATATTACTACATAGATCAATACAAGTAATATTTGTAAATTGAAAAATATTTTTTAAAATCTATTCAAGATGTTTCTATTTTTGTATATTAACAAAAGAAAACTAACATCCATGTGAAGTTTTCAATCTAATAAAATATATTCAATAAAAAACTTTGGATGTGAAAATAAAAAACTTGTACACAACTGTAATAAAATGCATTTTACAAAACTATAGAGAGTACTCAGTAGTGTCCATACAAAAGTTAGTTTTAATTTATTGTTGCGATTTTGTTAATGTTTTCAAGTATTGTCATTCACAAGTACTCGAGTTTTTAATAAATACTTAAAAACATTTTGAAATTTAATTGCGATATGTTTTTTCTGAATTGTGGAAATCGGCGATTTAAACAAAATAATATTTGTATATAAAAATATTGTTCTACGAATCATCTACCGTATTTTGATAGCGATATAAACCAAAATATTCATTTTGGACTAATATCAAAATTAATATTTGTAACTTTTGTATAAGACCGATTTTGGAGACACCAAACTCCCTTTCATCGCAAACAATTATCTGATCCAACCGAAATTGTAATTCTACAAATTATGCTATCAGGAAACATTCCAAAGCTCCTTTTATCAGCTTTGTTCACTCAAGGATATTCTTAATGAAACAAATCATTTAAATTAAACCATCTTCAACATCCATTGTGCCTAACATCAAAATGTCTCGGATATAAAACGAGGCTGCGGTTGTGATCGCTCTCATTTATTCTAAGGAGTTTAAAAAAAAAACATGTCTTGTTCTTTATTCCCCTCAGAGGGAAATTAACGTCGGCTTACTAAGGAAACAGTGATTTTTATTTGCAAAACGAGATGGTGAAGGCACAGAAAAAAGTTGAATTCTTTTTTTCTGAATTAAAACCTTTTTTGTGTCGCGGATCGGTGGACTAAAAACTCTTCGTTTCAAATAAAGGGTAAATAATGTACCAGGTATTACTACATAAAATGTTCTAGAGAAAATTATAAAACTTATCCTTCTAACCATTCTATAAAAGAGCCATAACATTACCAAGATTTGCCTTTTAAAAAAACCTAATACTGGGAAGACAGTAACATATGTACTATGTAATTTGAAAACTACAAATTCTATGGCTTATTAAAGAAATCTATATTATATAATTATTCCTGATTATTCGTAGAGACTTAAACTTTTTTCGATTCTTGGGCTGACTAATTATCTGCGTGAATTTTTCGAATTTGAAATGTTTGGTATGAATGATAGACTCATTACCACATGAAAATAAACTCAGCGGGTAATACTTACAAGTAATACCTCATACAGGTAGTAACAGAATTTTATTACACAACCGAGCCTCATAACTCTGCTTCTCATCCCAGATTACTTTGGTTAGGGGTCGCATTGTCCGTCCACACCGCATAATGGTTGTAGGGGTAATCGGTGTTCAGTGTGGTTTCCAATGCATGGAGCTGAGGTATTAAACTGCGGTCGAGCTACGCAGAAATGTATGTAAGGTATTATATCAAATTTCACCTTGGGTACGAATTATTTGCCTTAAATTGCCTCAAGAATTTATGCGATGTTTATGTGTAATTAAGTTGGTGTGCCGGTTAAAGGGGTTTTTGTGATGGTCTAGTTACAAGGGAGTTCGTCAGCTTAATATATATTGTGATTTTACAAATATATTTACCAGATTTATAAGTTTCCTTTCATGATTAAATATTTTTTTATTACAATAATTAATGGCGCGACGAGCATACCGTTCGCCTGATCGTAATTGATATGACCGCTCATGAACAGTAGCAAAAATTAATTACTCCATGAATTACAAAACAATGCTTGGCATTCAACAGCACTCGCCATCCTGAGACATCAGATGAATTCTTAATATGTCCAGTAGTTACTCTGGCTACAAAGTTCTTCTATCCTAAACACACATGCATGTACACTATTGTTTGGCTGTAATTAGTAGCTATTTAATTATTACTGGGTAGTCGACTGAAAAAGTCACCTCATCTCTCCAACATAGTCCAGTTTACTTCTTGTCTCAAAAACGTATACTTATTAAGGGCAAAATATCTAATAACATTAATTACATATTTCCATAAGTAGGTAATTTGTTGGCGCTTATCGCATACTCCCGAAGTTCCAACAATGGGGAAAAAATGGTAAGATTTACGTCTGAATATTTTTGTTATCTATTGTCTTGGGGTTTTGTGCACGAGAAACAAAACGCAAACAAGTAGTGCGGAAGGAGGTGCTTGAAGATTTTCCCTGTTTCGGGGAGTGGAATGCTTTGTTAAGATTTTTTTGTTTATGTGTTTGTTACGATAGGTTATTTATTTGGGGACGTCGGAAGGGTCATTGATAGACATGTATAGCGATAAATATTTACTGAATCTTTATAAGCCTATATTACGTCTTACTGCAGGGCAGGGGCGTTCTATAAAATGGAGAGCATGATTTAAATGAGAAATATGGGGAACACGGCTGATCACCTGACAGATATTGTGTAAAATAAATGCAATAGTAAAACACTTCATGTTATCTTTATTCCTAACTTTCCAGGATGGTACCAAGTCTTGTGTCCTGAATATTTGAAATAAATATCTGAAATAAAGTATAAATTTAGCTTTAAAAATATTTGTGCCAAAAATCTCTCGCAGTTTCTGATACCCTCGAATACTTAAATGATCGTAATGTGAGGTCAAGGCTATGTATGTGACTATTGAGTCTTTCATTTATTTATTACAAAGCAAGCGACTTATCGAGGGCTTCTGCGTTGCGTAGGTTGTTGAACTGTATTGATAGAGGCCGCTGTTATTATGTACACAGTACAGTACAGTACAGTCATTTACACAGTCCTGGCCCCACACTTCGATGCAGTCTTGTGTTGTGGGTATTAGGAACTACGAAAGACTTTTCGGTCTCACATACCCAGACCCGAAACAAATCAATGTGAATCATACAAATATTTATTTCGGTGATAAATCTCGCAAGCGGAAATATTTAGAATAAACTTATGTTTATTAGGTCACATTTTTTGCGCGATTTTAAGCCATATAATAAAACAAACTTGAGTTTACATCCTGTTGGAGACAACAAGCTATAAAACCACTCCTCATGAATGCTTTTTATGATCCAAAATTATACGTTTACGTCATCAACCAAACTGAACAGCCCTTTAACACAGCTCTGTGCAGTTAGAACAAGTTTATATAAACACCCTATATAGTTAAATCATTAATTGCCGTTTAGTAATAAAATAGTTTATATTATCCAACACAAGAAATCTTTGTTTAGAACGTTAAACTTAATTTAGGTACTAAAGTGGCAGAGCGCATGAGAGCTTTCAGTGTCTTCTCTCGCAATATATTACAAAACGCCCGTCTGTTGTAAAATTATACCTAATGTGACGTACATAAGGGTGGAATTTCAACAGCAGCTTTGAAATCAGATGCAAAACTCAACAATAAAGTCGGTGGTAGTTGCGGCACAGATATTTGTTCCTATTTAGAAGGTTGACTACTGAAACAGAATTTATTACTGGATGTGCTAGTTTCAGTGATTCGGACGGAATCGAACACAATATAATTGCGAATTCGTTTGATTGATAATTTTATATTGGCTTTTCCAGCATCATATATTATGTTTGCTAGACTGCATCGGTGGCGTAGTTATACTACATTACGATTACTATGCAGAGTTCTCGAGATTCGAATCCCCGGTCGGGCAAAGTGATATTGAATTTTTCTTTTTGTCATTAGACATTTTGTGTCTGATAAGGCGATAGGCCTGCCTCCTATCACCTTGTGAGACGGAACACACTAGGCGAAACGTGTGTGACCTGGTAGCACCACCCAGACCAGATACAAACCACAGAAACCTGTTGATCACACAAACATGTGTTTCGGTGCGGAACAAATGTCAATCAAGTCTGAACCATCCAAAGTGTTGGTTTCTGGGATGAACATTTTATTCCGGTTTTTATACAGGGTGATATTGACACATTGTACTTATTTTAACCCACATTTTTCTCATCACCCCAGGTGACATTTTACATAATTTGAAAAAAATATGAGAAGAATTTTGTCAAAAATTGTGATTTTAGTTCATACTATTTTTGGGCATCCCATATAGATACGAGTTTTTCCCGCTTAGCTGAACTTCAGTTCAGTTCGGAAACTTATCTGAGCTTTAAGAGACGCGGTATCTATAGGGGTTGATCAATAGCCTTGAAACCTAAAATCGCGATTTTTGACAAAATTGTCAGGCAGTTTTTGTTCAAACTCGGTACAATGTTATCTGGGATGTTTAGGAGTATGTGGTTTAAATTAAATACCAGATGTCAATATCACGCTGTATAAGCCAGCATAATAATTTCGGCCAGTGAGAGATAGTCACAGTTTCTTGTCTGTCGAAACTCAACTTAGCCTGGAGTTCCATTATCAAAAAGGTTGCACAATCCTATCCTAATATTACCAATTATTTTAAAAATTATAATAAAACAATTTGCGTATTGCCCCTGCACGCTCAAACCGCTGGACCCATTTTGATGAAATTTGGTGTGAAGCTTGCTGACACCCTGAATTAAGACATTGGCTTATTTTTATCTCGGCAAATCCCTTGGGATGAGCAAACAATTCAGATATGTATATTCCATACTCTTTCAAACTCGAAGAAATGCTGTGGGCAGTGTAAAGTACAGCAGTAACGTTGAATTTAAATATTTTATTCAATTATCACGCTAAGTAGTCTCTATGTTTCTAACGTGGACTCAAAAAGTCCATACACCCACGTGAAGCCAGGCCGGATCGCTAGTAGTGCATAAATCATAGGGAGACGAATATCTCCACATGACTCAGTTATTCCGAATTGCTCAATTTGGGATATTCACTGACTCCCTTGAACTAGATTATTTATTTTCGACTTGCTTGAGTGGTTACTGTCTGCCTGTAGCGTTAAGACGGATTAGACTTCAAACTCCTCGAGCATAAACCGGCTTAGGGAATATGTTTTTGATATTTGATTTGTATTAATTAAACATTTAGTACGAATTATGGAAGAAATGGGAGCAACCGTTCCCAGCAGCGGGATGTTATGGGCTTAGCAAAAAATACGACCAGAATTAATCATGTGAGAGGTGCTGATTGAAATGTCTATAGTCCAAACCTTTGTGTAAGAAACGAACCTAGTTTACAATGATCGTAACACGTAATAAAAAAATATTATCGCTATTAAATACTTGTAAAAGCTCACGCCTGTACTCACATCCTTGATAAAGTAGGCAGAGGAAAAAGATACACAAAATGAATTTTCCAACCCAGAAAATTCTCAGCCTATGCGTTTTCACTACACCTACGACGCGATTGAATACAATATTTACCATCACATTTTTATTTACCTTAACAAACGTACTCATGCAAAACATTTCATTTCAGATGTAACGTGGACGGAAACTAGAAAATCTTTGCTCCATCACGCGCGGTATCCATTGAGTGTGAAAGTCTGTCATGTGCGTCGGCGCGGAATTGTTTAGCGGTGTGTGCGTGTGACAGCAACATGGGGCGGACGGCTGGCCTGCTTGTGGCACTATGGGTGGCCACCTTCCCGCTGTACCGGGCTGATAACCTTGGTGAGTCGACTTGGATACAAAGAAAAAATATATATATTTCTTCTCGATAATTATATCATAATTTAAATTAAATCCCATATGGATTATTTCTGTATATCTATGAAGAATGAACAAAAACAAATTGTGTTAGTATGTTATAAAAATCACATTTCATTAATGTTTTAATTAACTTTATGCTCTAACTAACAGAGACATAAGATAGAATCTTTCATTAAGAGTAAAAGCAATCTAAACGTGTCAGTTTTATCAAAATAACGAGTTTTGTAAAAGCTTAATACTGAGACACAAGCAATTTTTCCTCAAGCATTATTTACGAAATCATCCATTCGCATTGAGCACGATCACCCCTCATCATTATGAGCCGTTCGTTATCTTATGACCAACATATTAAGTATCCTAATCCGTGTCATTTTGTGTTAATTTGTTTTTTTTTTAATATATAATTGTATGTAGGTGACTGCCTCGGTGGCGTAGTTGTACTACGATACGGGTACAAAGTTGAGGTCTCGGGTTCGAATCCCGGGTTGGGCAAAGTGATATTGGATTTTTCTATTCATTATTAGCCCAGAGTCAGGAATTTGTGTCCGATATGGCGATAGGCTCGCCACCTATCACATCGTGGGACGGAACATACAAGGCGGAATGTGGGTGCCCTGGCACCTCTGCCTACCCCTTCTGGGAAAAAGGCGTGAGTTTATGTATGTATGTGTATGTAGGTATTAATATAGCATATAAATATAAACCACTCACCGCATGTTACAATATTTAGGAATGACTTATTCTATTCTTATATTCGTAGAACATATTTTTTAAATATTTACACTTAAACACACAAACTTTCTAGACGAAGGTCAATTTAGTACATTTATTAATAGAAATCAAAGAAAGCGTTAAAATAAGGTAATAAATCTTTAAGCCCTCGAAGTAGATAAATGCAAACATAAATTTATTATTCGACAATGCTCTGGGATTGTAAAAGTTGATAATTAATTATTTTTTAAACAAATAGCACATAACTGATAGCTTCGTGAATCGTCAGACACCAAATATCACTCATATTATATGCATTCAATCGAATACGTATTCACCATACACGAAAAGTAGAAGTGGCCATAATACACACATACACAAACTCACAAATATTTCCCAGAAAGGGTAGGAGAGGTGCTACCAGGACACTCACGTCCATTATCACTTTGCCCGACTCAGGATTCGAACCCAAGACCTCAGCTTTGCAATCACACCGTGCTACAACTACGCCACCGAGGCAGTCATATATCTTGCTAATAGCAGACTCAAGCCTTTTTGCCTTGTTTTACAAAAATACTATGTCTTTTACAGTTAATTCAAACCCCAATCTTCCTACACACCCCTAACAAAATATGTGTAACCAAGAGGTTCCATTACAATATTGTAATTTTTAAAGTATTCAGACATAATAACCGATTTTGTTTGTTATGTCGGCCTAAAACAACACACGTAATCACACAGCGAGTTTGCTCTGTAAACGCTTGTTGGTTTAGGTCCGATTAATGTTGTACACCGTCCATCACCGTATGGACTTTGGTTAAATTTGTATCTTCTGAACGGACAGTATAATATGCTTAACTAGCAGCCCGTCTTAGCTTCGCCTGAGTGCAGATTTTGATTCCACTCCACACCATATATATGTCTATTTTCTTACAAATTGCGACACCATGTATATGTGATATACATATAAACATTCCTCTTGAATCAATCCGTTTATTTAAAAAACCATCGATATCCATTGCGTGGTTTTAAAGATCTAAGCATACATAGGGACAGACAGAGAGGAAGTGACTTTGTTTTATACTATGTATAGATAACGAGTAATATCGATAATTTTACTCGAAAATTCGAGTTTTTGCGTGCTTTATTGGTATGTTTGTAAAATAAACAACCAAAAATTAATTTTGGTGTTATTGTATTAAGTTTGAATTCATTGATATTTATATACAATTATTAATGCAAAAAGTTTTATAATAGAGCAGCTTTACACATCTACCCACAAGTTGGTCAAAATACAGGCCACCTCCACCGGTTATTATTTTTTTATAATAATGAGATGAAAATTTGTGAAGTAGGAATAGTCCTGCAAAACTCTATAAACAATTAAACTGTACGAAAATTTCAAGTTACAGCTGAAATCGGCTGAAATGGAGGGTGTTGGTCAACAGTGGACTACTAAACCTTAAGTATTAGTATTTATTGATACTTTCTTCACACTGCTGAAAGCATTTCTCCTTTTATTCTATGATATTATGATAGGTTATAGTCCAACAAATTCATCATCATCATCATCATCTCAGCCACAGGAAGTCCACTGCTGAACATAGGCTCCTCCATGGATCTCCACATTGACCTGTAAGAACCAGCCTGCATCCAGCGACTTCCTGCAACTTTAGCCAGTTTAGTCCAACATATTGAAAATAAATTTCACTGCCTTAATGATAAGCAGGATGTCATACATACATACATAAACTCACGCCTTGTTCCCAGAAGGGGTAGGCAGAGGTGCCAGGGCACCCACATTTCGCCTTGCATGTTCCGTCCCACAATGTGATAAGTGGCGAGCCTATCGCCATATCGGGCACAAATTCCTGACTCTGGGCTGATACTGAATAGAAAAATCCAATATCACTTTGCCCAACCCGGGATTCGAACCCGAGACCTCAGCTTTGTAACCGTACCGTAGTACTACTACGCCACCGAGGCAGTCGATAATCAGGATAATCAGGATGTCGTAAATAGTATATTGACTAGAGAAACACAACTATCACTTGTCGTTCAAGACACATGCGAGATTATCGAATTGCTTCATAACAGTTCGCTTGAAGAATTCAAGGTTTTACTAAAACCGTATTTGGAAATTTATTCCAAGACCAAGTTTGATAGAGAAATTTCGGACTTGTGTCCAGACTGACCTTCCAATTTATATGAATACGTATGAGACAGTTGTTGTATTAAAATATGTTTTGGTTCTCAAATATTGATAACGTAAAAGAAAAACATCATACAATAGAGGTTGATAGCAAAAATTATGAGGAATTCTGCATACCATAGAGATTTAAAGTAATTTCTGTTATAGCTATGTTCACCTATTATCTCCTTGACAGCCTTCAGGGCGCAATTGGTTAGACGCCGGCTATGAAAAGGGAGATCACACAAATATTTGTTTCGGGTTTGGATGTTTTCTAGAAAGGTAGCCAGTTAGTTGACAGAAAAAAAATCTTGTAGTTTTTGATATCCTCGACACAATCGATATAAGTGTTGGGTGTGCACTGTATATGCCACTGTTGGGCCTAATTATTATTATTTATAATAATATCTAAACTCTTTCAATCGAACTTTCGATTGTAGAGGAATTCAGTGCCCTGCAGTGCGACGTATTGGTTTAATTTCAGCGCGATGCGAGTAGCAGAGCTCGTAAAAACATCAATATTTTATTTGGCAGACGGATGAATATTATAAATATTGTGAGAAAATATAAGACGCGTATTGTGTCGAGCCGGCTGTAAAAGCCGATAGCAGACCGTCAACACACGTGGCTTCGCTTACATTGTACCCGGTAATGGAGAACCGATTGTTAACATTGAACCGGGATTTCGAAATAATATTTTATTTATAAATCACAATTTCAATGGCGTAGTTTTGCAAAAGCGAATGACACTGTATCAGTCCATATACGTCTAAAAGCAAGTCACGAGCCTCTTTTATAATTGAGAGTACGATTGAGAGTGGTACGGCCTTAATTCCACCATACTGGCCCAGCTAGCTGGGCACTAGCGATTTGCGACAGTAGTTTGACATGAAGTCCTTGTCCAATGTGAAGATCCTAGCGAAGGCCGCTATTCTCCAGTAGACTTACTGTGGCGGAAGAGAAAGAGAAAAGTTTAATTACAACCAGACGTAACAGCTAAGATAGCAGTCGCAAAGTCGGGTTTAAGACGCACGCCTCTGCCTTTCTGTTAACTTCTCCAAGTCACGAGGAGGTTAAGTTAACTTTCGCTTACTTAAGCAGAGAACTTAAACATTGTGAGTTAATTTCCATTTTTTTGAAGTCTTTCAACTTGTTCTCATAAATAAATAACCCAACAGTCACATACATAGTCCTGACCGCACATTAAGATCAAGTAAATCTTGTATCTTGAGTATTATAAACTACAGGAGGCTTTTCGTTCTCACAAATACCCGGACCAGAGACAAATATTTGCGGGCCTCACCAACATTTGGCTCGATGCGGGGATCGAACCCGCGGCCCCTCGTTTCATAACCCGTATTTAACCAACTGCGCCACGGAAGTTTCTTTTTTGCACTGAATGGCGAGTGGAGCATGCCGTTCGCTTTTTGATAAGCGATACGAACAATCATAAACGGTAGCTAAACCAAACAACACCTTGAATTACAAAGCAATGCTTGGCATACCACTGCGCTCGCCCTCCTGAGATATAAGATGTTTATCTGGGGTAAGGCTTCATTTACAATATGTACACATGGTCTTGGTATATTTTACCTTTAAAAAGAAGTTTCTGAATTATCGCTAAACATGTCAACTTCATTTTATTTTACTCCAGTAATTCTCGTCCAACTAAAGTCTAACTTAAACACTAAACAAATTATTACAAGATTAAAACAACACAAAATTAATTTCGTCTGGAATCTACGAAGATTTACTATGACAAACTCAACTTAACCTCTTAAGTAAATGAACAATTATTTAGTTTTCTCGGTTCTATACAAAATTCAGGACTGCCTAAATGAAATAGGATACTTTCAGCTACTTTCATTCCTACCTCTTTAAGGGTACAAGGGGATACATTTTATAAGAACACTTGACCCAAAACTATATCCTTGGAGACTTGAAAAGGTAGACCCAGGAGCAAAGCTAATCAGAAGAAAAATAGGAGTTCTACCAAAATGGTTTCGAAAACAAGTGTACAAGATAAACGTTGATTCCACTTTCCTTTGAGTTTAGCAAGTCGACCTTTTTTACTTGAGATTGGATTAAACCGCAAATTTGACTTAGCAATATTCTGTCTTATATTTCTAGAAATATTTGTGGTATAAGTTCTTTAAATAAATGAGCGGTATTGAGTTGAGCAAACTGCCCGATTAGAAATACCGGATTAGATAATTCTAATTTCCTTTTTTTTTGTAAATAGCATGACAAAGCAACTGCCCAGTAAGAGATATTTGATAATAAGAGCACCATCACCTTGAAAGAATATCGAATATAAAAATAGATTTATCTTATCACAGGACAAAATTATAGCGTCTAAGGTAAGAAGGCAACATGAATAAACAAGTCAATTCAGTGGGCAGATGAAGGACCACGGATTGTTTGATGAATATTCTTAGTATTATAAGTTTTTTGGCGGTAAAAGATGAGAACTGGTTACACACTAGTTGTCACCACGCATTTTCAAGTTGGTCGCCCCTTATAGATTTAGGCTTTTTTCCCATAGAAATTCTTTTACGGATCAACCCTACTCCGTAAAAGGTTGAATTCGGACAGGGGACTTTTCCTATAATTTATACGCCAAATCAATCTGCAATATGGATAAAAGATCATGTTCGCCGGCCCTTTACAAGTTGCATGAGGACAGATAGAAATTGATTTATATATTTTTGTATAATAATGATATTTTGGGGCCACGTGATCTACAGAACTTATGGATCAGACACCACATACCTACCTTAAAACGGATTGTAGTTTGTCCACCCAAAAGACGAAGGTCCTAATAAAATTCCCAGTAAGATGCTGGAGTCCAGCACTGGACTTCACGTGGCTGTCGAAGACGATAGTGATAAAAAAAACTTTTGAATGCAATTGCAATCAAACAACTTAAGATTCTACTTTTAAAACGGTATAAAAAATTAGTAATGAATTGCTCTGATTTGAATCACCTGTAACTTTTGTAATAAACACTAAATAGTAAACTGTTTTTGAAAAGAGAAACAATAAAGCTTCTTCTCCTTTCTTCTCTAGCGAAAACCGCTTTCCCAACCGGGTGGTAGATAAAAAAATGACTGAATCTAAATGAAGTAGAACTTTAATGGATTCAATAAATTATTGGCAAGAATTAGAAGAAGAAGACGAGGCGTTCTTGTGACTCGTCAGATAGTGATAATATTTTACTGGTGGTAAGTCTCTCATATGTGAGAGGCCAGGGTAGGTACCACCGCAATGTTTATTTCTCCCGTGAAACAACACTGCGTAAATGCACTGTTGTGTTTCGGATTGAAGGACATTGTAGCCAGAGTAACTACTGGACATATTGAGACTTAACATCTTATGTCTCAGGATGACGAGCGCAGTGGAATGTTGCTACTGTTTATGAGCGGTCGTATCGCTTATCATCAGGCGAACGGCTTGCTCGTCTCGTCATTCATTGCAATAAAAAAAATATATATAAGTAGCTGCGCATACACTGGAGCAAGACCATCCACATCTTTGAATTTTATATCGATAAAATCCGTATAATATTTTTAAAATTTCAATTCGCGTAAATCTAAGAAATCATCATGAAATCAATTTATTATTCTTAAATGTGACACTGCACTGTTAGCACGCCACTTGAGGGTTGTTTAAAGTCCCCCATTTCGGTTCTAGGCCAGCGTGGTGGACTTATAGCCCTAACCCCTTTTAATTGTAAAGGAGGTCCGTTTCTTATGACGTACTTATGTCCCACCACAAATAAATATTATGTGAAATATATATGTGTGTGTTATATATATATATGTGTTGGTTTAATATAATGATTCTATCACTACACTATTGTCAAAGTCTGATTCATACATCAGCTGTTCAATATTTTAGCATTTCTGTAGATGCTAATTCCTGCCTGCCTGTCCTATTCATATTTATATAACTATTTTTATTTCCGAATGTTTCGTCTTTTTTGCTCAAACTGAACTAAAAAGCCAAAAGGGACAAAACATCCGATGGCTAAAATAGTTTTATTCAACAAATTAAAACATACGTAAATCGATATTACAGTAGTATTTCGCTACATTTCTGTAATTTACGTGCAACTGAACAATAGAGGCGTTTTGATATTAGAATAGTTGATAACCTCCAGGTTATAAAGCGTGACTAACTGAATTTTCGCTTTGGCTACAAGTTCCATGAATTGGGAATTGAAAATGGATTTATGTAGCACTGGGGTCATTGCAGCAATTATTTTACGCATACTTTTAATATACTCGTCTATCTTATCCAAATTTTAGCCATTTTTTTTAAATGTTATACAAATAAATTGCTCATGAAATTCTTTTTGCGTCATATTTGGTTACCTTTTTGATAAAAAACAATTTACGAACCATAAAACAAAAAAAAATGCATTTAATGCATTATACGCCAATGGTAATTAAATCTATATCTATACTTCATAATGTTGTGTTTATATGACGATAAGCGGATAGATATCACAATTTGATTATTTGATCCATCCTAATATACCAGATATTAGGATGGATCAAATAACATTAACTCAATCAAACAATCATATCCTTAACACTATTTGTAACTTACCAGTCCCCTGACCTACATGTTTATCCTCAAACAAAATCTTTCCTCGAAGTTAGCTTTCACTTAAAGCCCTCAAAGGGACTTGCGTTGTTTATAAACATATCAAAAAGTGCCTGGAGACCTCCTAAACACTTTCAATGGGCATCAAGCATCAAGAGTGCCTTGATGTGTACGTGACGTGAAGGTTTGATAATCCATACGTTAGAGTACAATGGCTGTGTAGGCAACCTTTGTATTCAACAGTGAACGAAAACGTTTACGCAGGCTATCCGTATGCAGCAGAAATAATATAAATATTACCTAACCGCGCTGAGTCTGGGAAAGCTGTGTTAAATGTTTAGAGATGAGCTATTCTCGTATTGGAACATATTATAATCGTGAGCTATTATTGTGCTCCTATTTCTAGACTGCGGCATTAATGCTTTTTTATTAAGATGAATGGCAAGATGAGCATGTCTTTCAGCTGATGGTAAGCGATACGGTGGTTAATGGACAGTAACTAAACCAAACAGCACTGTGAATTACCAATCAATGTTTGCCAGTCCACTACGCTCACCATTCTGTGACATAAGATGTTAAGTTCAATATGTATAGTAGCTAGTCTGGCTACAATGTCCTTCAAACTATATTATATTTCGGACACTTTTGAAGCCTATAATTCAGCCGTAGAACACAATCTCACAAAAACGAAATCTGTGTTCAAGAACATTTAGGTTAATTGGCTGTAAGGTCTCTACGTAGAAAGAAAGAAATAAAATGGAAGGGGTCTGTTCGTTTTGGTGGACCTCCGACAATCTCAAGGACCATTTTGGAACACAAAATATACATATATAACTGTTCTGAATCAGTCCATATACGTCCCACTGCAGGGCACGGGCCTCCTCTACAATCGACAGTACGACTGAGAGTGGTTAGGCCATATAGTCCACCACGCTGGCCTAGTGCGTGTTGGCGGACTTACATACCATAGAAATTTTTATAAATCGCTATGGTATGCAGGTTTCCTCACGATGTTTTCCTTCACCGTTTTAGTGCGTGGTGATTGACTATCAATACACACATGACTCCGAAAAGTCAGAGGTGTGCCCTGGGATTCGAACCCGCGACCACCGTGAACATGTTGGCAGTCGCGTCTAGTCCGTTTACCAACAGGCCACCACGCACTTACTTACTTACTATATAACTGTTACCTATGTACATTTCACTGATGTTGGCAGAGACTATGAATCCCCACTTCGATTAATCCTGACATACCACTTTATTTATACACTAGTGGCCCGGCCCAGCTTCGCCCGGGTGCATGTAGATTTTTCTACAATAATATGCACGTATTATACACATAAACCTTCCTCTTGAATCATTCATATTTAAAATATTATCATTAATAATACTCTTCGCTGCGTATGCGATGTAAGACATTTTATGGCTAATTTTTTACACCTTCGGTTGGTTTTAATAGGAATTTTTTAAAGATTTCTATAGTAATCTAGTACTAAATATAGCCTATGTTACTCAGTGATAATGTAGCTTGCTAATGAAAAAAGAATAATTAAAATCGGTCCATAACTTTTTGAGTTTATTCGTTACATACAAAAATACAAATCTTTCCTCTTTATAATATTAGTGTAGATTTCACTTTGCTTTATTCGCCTAACTAAAAGAATAGAAGGTCGAAATCAACATCCATAAAAGCCCATTGCAGTCCACTGCTGGACATAATCCTCTACCAAGGTACGCTATATATACCAGCATTATAGCGTAGGACGTATTCTGGCCGATGGCGGTATGACTTGCCCTAGAAGTCCGGCAGCGACTGGATGCGTAAAGCAGCGGGCCGGGCTCTGTGACCTTGGAAGAAGTGTCAGACTAATACTTTATATTCATTATGCGTGTATGGTTCTTTATTCTATTTAAAATCTTGCATGAGTGAACCGGTGTTCAGTTCATCGAGCGACAAGTCAGTGTATTTTTATACTGTAGCATGGGGTGAATACTAAGCTTGTTAATATTGTTGTGTAGAAGTGTTTTGAATATTGATTGGAGCTGAGGACATGGCCAAGAGACTAAAATGAACCCGATAACAAGAGCATTGTAATCCAAATAGAAAATCCACACGCGAGGTTTGATTAAATCTAGCTGGTTGACACTATTTTTCCAACTTCCAGCTTACTAAAAATCGCATATATGTTTTAGTGACAGACACAATGGAACTAAAGAAATTGTAATCTGACCCTGACTGGTGATATTGAAAGAATCACAAAATGTCAAATTACGAAAATGTTATTTGAATTTCGTCTGTAATTATTAAAACAACCACCCGGCTTCATTTTCGGTTGCAGTCTTAATAAACCATGTGTACAAAGGATCAACATGAAACAATGCACACTTGTGGCAATCACATGTCCTTTATCATCATGTACGGTGTATGAAATCTGATCAAAACGAACACACCAACTACAGAGAGGCATTCACGAATTTCACTCATTTCAATGCATTTTATTCATTGAACGATACGCAGCAACAAAGCTTTATTTCACGTCCTTTTACTACAACATTTTCGATATTATAAAGATAACAGAAAGGAAATCGGGTAATACTTTATGACTGCTCTTAACAGGGTATTTGTTCAAGTCACCTCTATCTAAGAAGACGGGAAGATAGAGCAAATAATTTACGACAGACGTATTGAATTCGCAGAATACGAACTGTTTCGTTCGGAAAGTAAGACTGATCTGTGCTTTTGTGAGCGAGTCTGCACGGTCCAAACGAGTTTTGTTGAAACTTAAATGTATTGTATTTAGATTGGTGTTGACTTTTGGTATAACTCTGCAATAGTGTTGCCCAAATGCAAGAACAAGACGAGACTTAGCCAGTCTTGGTCTTGGTCTTGCGCCAATACACCTGATCTTGGTCTTGGTCTTGGTCTTGCGCTCCCAGTCTTGGTCTTGGTCTTGGTCTTGCAGCAAGAGTCTTGCAAGTCTTGCAATTACCTATTAGTCTATTACTATTTATTAAAGTTTACTTTAAATCTTAGAAAAACGTATTAGAATTGGAACATTGTGAGCTTGAATTAACATAGCCATAGTAAAGATCAAGCAGATTAATAAATAACTGAAGATTTGATAAGAAATTCGAAAAATCAACTGACCTATATGTCGTTTTCCATGGAAGTAACTGTTTCTTAATAAACATTTATGATTTATAAGCTTACATTTACTAAAACATGTAAAAAAACAAATTAATTAAGTACAATAACTTGACTGTATTTTAAAGAACAATACTTATCTGTCTAGAAAGAGATTGAACCCTCAACTTATATTCTTTGATACAGTTTTTTGCGTCTCATAGAATTCCTAAGCGTACCTACCTATACACCGAACTGTTACACCTAACTACTCAGTGAAATAGCGCTAAGTCCTAGCTGCAAGACGCAAGAGTCTTGCAGGCTATGTCTTGTTCTTGCTCAAGTCTTGCACGGTCAGTCTTGGTCTTGCTAAAAATACGCGGTCTTGTTCTTGGTCTTGGTCTTGCAAAAACGCAAGAACAAGACCAAGACTGCAAGACCAAGACTGAATTTGGGCAACACTACTCTGCAATCTCCATGTCAGAATTTTTACATAATGTGTGACAAAAGAAAATCAGATTTTTTCTCAGATTTTAATCTTGATAAAAATGTCCTTTGTACACCTTTGGAATTGAATCTAGGCACTAACAACTTTATTAAAAGACAGTTTTATAATCTATTTTAGCTTTATAATTTGTCACTTTCGAACGACTGTGGAATCCAGTTTGAGCGAAGAAGACAAAACATTCGATACCTAAGATCGAAAATAGTTTTTAAAACTATCTGTGGACAAAGCCGTAAAAGTAAAGTAATTTTAAAGGTCTAATTCAAAAAAGTTTTTCAAATTAATTGCTTTTAAAATTCTAAAAAATATTCATTTCCCATCCCGTTGTATTTTATACATTTATATATTAAGAAACAAACAAACAGTTACACATTAAGACTTATAAATAAGTGGTTTTAAAATTATCTAAGTGTAACTTACATTGACCACGATTTATATAAGTACTCGTAATTGACACGCTAAAACAACTCATGAAAACGAGTGAAAAAATGTTAAATTGTATTATAATATTGTCTCCACTTCGTCAACAGTATTGGTTTTTCACATATTCCGTGTACATAACACTATTGTGTGAACTTCGACAAACAGAATGACAAGCCGTCCTGTCGAGAAGTGTCAACAGATAAAAGTTTGACGAGGGCCCGTCCATCACAATGTAACTTATAGCTCTGCATCAGTTTATATCGATATATATCCGTTTATTCCAACTCTATTAGTTTTTTCTATGATATTGTATTTTAGTCGCTGTATTCGTTTAATGATAGACTATCATCACTACATTTTATTTTGAAAAGAGAAACACTAGGGTTTCTTCTCCAGTGAAAACCGCTTTCCGAACCGGGTGGTAAATCAAAGAAAGACTGAATCTAAACTATGTTGAAAATTTTAATGGATCAATAAATTATTTTCATTTTCATATAATTAATGAAGTGTGAGGCGATTTGATTCAATGACTTTTTCGAGTTGCCTGCCTTACTTGCAATGCCGTACATGTGTTATTTGGGGCAGAATTTATGTGAAGGCATCACGGTGGTATGACGGGTAAATAAAAGTTGCTCTAATTCAGACTGTCTCGGTGGCGTAGTTAATAATTATACTACGGTACGATTATTAAGCTGAGGTCTTAGGTTCAAATCCCGGGTTGGCAAAATGACTTTGACGGTTTCTATTATATCAGTCGTGAGTCAGGAATTTAAGCTCATAATCATAATAGGCTCGCCCTATAACATCATGGGACGGAACGTACAAGGGGAAATGTGGGTGTCCAGAAACCTCTGCCGACGCCTTGTGGGAAAAAGGCGTGAGTTTACGTATACATTTACTATGTCTAATTCGGTTTGATAATTGCTGCAATTGTCAAATGCCATCAATCTACAATTTAATGCGTAATATATAAAAAAATATTTCTCTCAGAAAAATAGTTTGAGTATAAAGATTTGGCCTTAGATATCATGCTCATTTAGCTCATTATCTCCTACCAGATAGTAGAATATAAACGAAATATGAAATAACTCCTTAATTGAACACCTTTGAAATAAGAGAAGGTTAAAAACTGACCAAATTGAAACTGCTGGAAAATTATTTAATTAAACCTCGTGTCAAAGTAGTTTGATGTACAATTTTTATTATTGGAAACATTGTTGACGAGCCCTGTCAAAAGTTGCCCTTTATTTTGCAAAAAAGTATTTTTAATTTTAGATAAATAACGCTTCATTTTTCACTCACGATGCTCAGTATATTTTCAACGTGATATTTTTTAATACTTTTATGCGTTATTGATATTGAAGAAATGTTTGTGTTGTAATGAATTGAAATGGTACAATGGGTACGATTAATGGAACTGGTGAAAATTGGTTGAATGTGATACGTGTTAAAATTGGAATATCTTTATGAGGTGTATATTAATATTGTGACACGATGGTTATGGTCTCCTAATACTTGAACCGAAATATTTTTTTTATAACATTCGTCTCGGTACGACCGAGGGTCGAATTCACATCCTATATTTTTTCAATTTAATTCTTAACCAACTAGAGGAGGTACAAACTAAAAAAAGTAAACAAAGTCATTGTATAAATTTCGAATGATTTCAAAATTCCTAAGATAAATTATTATATAAATGGTTCTAAAGAAATGTACCAGGCTCTCTAATCATATACAGGCATAATTTATGAACCGTCTCTATAAGATTTGGGGTAACACGGCAATACAAGGATGGAAGGGTAAGAAGGTAATCAAGGTAAGGTAAGGTATTAATATGTAAGGTAAGGTAAGGTAAGGTATTTCTCCCGTCAAACAGCAGTTTAAATGCACTGTTGTGTTTCGGATTGAAGGACATTGCAGCCAGAGTAACTACTAGACATATTGAGACTTAACATCTTATGTCTCAGGATGGCGAGCGCAGTGGAATGCCAAGCATTGCTTTGTAATTCAAGGTGTTGTTTGGTTTTGCTACTGTTCATGAGCGGTCGCATCGCTTACCATCAGGCGAACGGCACGCTCGTCTCGCCATTCACTGCAATAAAAAAAATCTATATTTTATATGAGTTTACGTGCTTACCCTTACCACTATTACGGTGTTCCCCCAACGCACCTTGTACGACGCGATTCTTCACAATTTCCATCAGATTTTTATTGCCCCGACTCAGTACATCAACTTGTTAGACGCCAATGTAAACCAGCATCCTTATGACCGGCATTCAATAAGTATTTCCAAGTTTTATGAGGTCATCTAAAGCCGGGCGTGCGTATAGCGTTCAGTTATCTCCCTCAGCTGTGCTAGATGAGTCAACACACTTTCAAAGCATCGTTTCAGTGATGTGGACCGGAGAATTGCAGCATACGCTAGACTTGCGCGTAGCGTGGCTTAGCGCAACGTAATATCTAACAGAAAGTATGAGTTAGAGCGTTTGGCGCGGTTTAAATTGAATTGAAGTGTTCTTTATTGGTTTAAACAAGATGTTTTTAATTTTTAATTCATATTGACGCTTTAGTATAGGATGTGGGTGCTGAGAAAAATGAAGCAAGGAAAAAATTGAGAAACGAGAAGTGATGTAGTTAAATTTGTTATCTACCACTTTATTAAGAAGTTAAGCAGAATTAAAAAAAAAAAATGCTTTATTGTACACCAAGATAACATACAATTTACAGAATAATCACACAAAAAATATGTACAATGGGCGGCCTTATCACTAATAGTGATTTCTACCAGGCAACCTTTGGATGGACAGGAATTATAAGAATAACTTTCGGTGTGCAGTAAAAGCATAAAAACGATAAAATGGAATAAAATTGTACAACAAATTTTTATTGCGATGAATAGCGAGACGAGCATGCCGTTGGCTCTATAGTCAGCGATATGACGGCTCATGGACAGAACAAAAAAACAACATCATGAATAACGAAGCAATGCTTGGTATTCCACTGCGTTCATTTAATATCCTGAGACTTAACATCTTATATCTCAGAATGGCGAGCGCACTGGATTGTTAAGCATTTCTTTGTAATTTGTGGTATTGTTTAGTTTTGCTACTGTCCATGAGCGGTCGTAACGTTTACTATCAGAGGAAAGGAATGCTCGTCTCGCAATTCATCGCATTAAAAAAATATTTTTTCAGTGTAGAGATCGAACCCCCGTCCTCTAGTTTCACTTGCGTAATAGGCTTTCAGAATTGAGGGCAGTATGCACCGTTTATAAACAAAGCAGTTTGCCGTTGTTAACTGGAACATATTGGTTGACCAACAAACTAACATTAAACAGGTAAACACTGGTTTTGTCACAGATTACGCGGGAGTGGTCGCCAATAGATAATGTAATACGAATTGTTGCCACCGAGAGCTAATTAAAACGTTGTACAAAAAACTAATTTGGGTCACATCAAATATTCTGAATAATATACAAGTTTAATATTAACTTTTGATTAAAACAAACACGGGTAATATACATAACCTTATTTCCCTCGTTATTTAATATTTTTCGACGAAATTTATTTCAATATTCCTGTGGCGGTTCCTAGTTATAAATGAAAATTTAGATGTGATTTCAGCTGTATAAACTGAATCTAAAGTTCTATTTCCATTTACATTTTTCGGCGTAGTTTTTATATGGCAAAGGGTGTATATCCCGTGTGCCTTGTATTTTTAATACCAAAAATAGTACTACTAACTGTGTTCAGAGAACCGTTCATTTTAATTATATCGTGTTTTAGTGCTAATTGTATGTGGTTAGAATTTCCAAAATAAGCATGTAAGTTGGCGAACAACGGACATAATATTAATTTTAGCTTTAAATGTGTTGAAATTAGTATTACACGAACTATTCAGGGAATTTTTGAGATAGGAAATTATCTTTAGTAAAATGACCAAGCATTAGTATATTATTATTTCTATGATATATTAGTAAATTAGTTCTGTGATTTAATAAAATATAAAACAAGGAAGATTCTGAATTATTCAATTATATATTCTTCTGGGCGATTGTCAATATTTTGTTACATTAGAGATTTGAAGGCAGATTAGCATAATTTTTAAAGTAGCCAAAGTGAAGTTAAAGATGTTCAAATATTTCTAATTTCTCTAGAATTGTAAAAGTTAAAATACCAAAGCTATAATAAAGATCCTATTAAAAATAAATTCCAGAAATAATTAACATGACCGTATATTCCAAGTTTCCTTTGCGCACTCGGGTAGCAAAAGTAAACTGGAAATTTCGGCGGGAAGTCTGACAGCGCGGTCGGCCGCTTATTTTAATTGTTTCTAAAACTAGTTTAGAGTTTTAATTGTTGCATAATAGTTGTGAGTTCGAATATTTGTACCAACTATGGTATAGAATCATTCAATTCAGTGGATCAAAACGATTCGCTTTGCATCTAAACTTGTGGATAGCTTTGTGAAGAAAATCGGTGGAATAATATATTCTAGTAAAAGGAATTTATGTTTATTGGAATGGTAGCTATGTAGGGGACATTAAACTTTAAATTTAAAACACCTCTTTTGACACATTTATATTTATATTACTCTTATGGCTGTATGATCTTTGTTTCCTTTGCCGAATTCCGCTTCTTCAGTCATTCTACTTTTACAATTCATTTCATGTTGTTTCTCTTTAAGAAGATATATTAATATTTATTTGGAAGTGTCAAGAAGAGATACTCCAAACATATAGTTTTTTTCGTAAATAGAGCGATAACCTTAAAGATTTTTTTATTTCTGTCTCTGTCGCTCTAACGCAGTTACACTATTTTCTCTCTCACTCTACTGGATTTCCCACGCTCCTAATTGGTACTTGTGTAGTGCGCGCAGATTTTGTTCGCGATACCCGTTCCGAATAAAATCTCCACGATACTCTGAGATTTAAGTCTATTGAAATCTGCATATTTTCTTTTTGTTCAGAAGACTCTACATTTCTAAATGATGTGTTAAGAACATAACTACATATATTAATAAGAAATACGTTCTTAACAGTTTCATTGTGTTATATATAATAATGAAAACTGCGCAACTTACATATTATAATACATAGATAAGCACTTAGCTTAAACAAGTTATTTGATTGACTTTTATTAACATTCCCAATGAATAGTTATTAATACAATATAATTTAATATATTTCAACTTAATCCCACCAAGCACCAATTAGATTAAATTAAAAATTAATGAATTTAAAAATTAATTCCTTTTTGATCAAACATTCCAAATACTGTTTATCAGTAAATTTCCCATTGAAGCATAGGTGTCGAGTGGGCAAAGGCAGTATCGCTTGGTAGCTATTGAGATCACTTTGGAACAAGACACCAGACGTCGGCTGTTCCTTATAATATATTGTCTTTGACAAATCTCTTGTTACTGTTCGGGAGTATTTATTGAATGGTTTTACCTAGGTAGCTAGGTATACAGGGTATCCAGACAGCAACCGAAAGCGAAGGCGGGTGGTGGTTTTAGAGACAACAGACACAACACAACAAAAAAGTTGACAAGTTTTTCCCATCGTCGTATTCGGATGATAAACACAAGAATAAAAATAAAAAAATACATGAATAAATAAATAATAATAATTTATAAATACATGAATTATGCAAGAATGCCATAAATATCATCGTTTCTTATATTTACGCGAACTTCTCATCGAAATAAAATTATTATTATTTACAGATTTGACGGACTGTTTGTCCGCCCCGTGACCACGAAAGCTGTAAAGCTATCGAAACTTCAAGAGTTGAAAATTTAAAAATCAAACCAAATCCAAGATAAAATCCGTAGATTATACTTTTATTTCAATGTCTTAAATAAGGCCTTAAATATTGATAAACGATAAAAAACCAAAAACTCCTAAAACCACAATTTGGCACAAACATAAATCCCTACACGGATATTCTAGTAAAAAGTCGTCAGGGCTATCACGTAAACCATAATTTATTTTTTATAGCCTATCAGGTAGTTTAGATTCATTCTTGGCCAAGATAAATGTCTTTATACGCGTAAGCGGCTTCTGACATCGGATATTGATTTTTTAACGCTTGAAAATATTTCATCTAAGCCTGTGTCTTATTATATGTTTTATTTATGATTGGTTAAATGTTACATTATTAAGTATCAAGAACAATTAAAGCTAAAATATATTTTGACTCACCACAATGCAATAAAGATGTCACCATAATTTAATATCTGTCTTCTGTATGAGCCCATATACGTCCCACTGCAGGGCACGGGCCTCCTCTACAATCGACCGTACGATTGAGAGTAGTTAGGCCACGCAAGGGCGGATCCAGCTTTTACGCCAGGGGGGGGGGGTCATATAGTTGATGTCAGAACACTGGGCCCGATTTCAATACTCCAATTCGTAATAATAACTTTTTAAAGTTTGTTACAGCCGTGATTTGTGAACACACACACACACACACACACTTTTTACTTTAATTATCGACATACAAAGAATTAATTGTGTAAAATCGCTTTGGTATGCAGGTTTCCTCACGATGTTTTCCTTCACCGATTTAGTGCGTGGTGATTGACTATCAATACACACATGACTCCGAAAAGTCAGAGGTGTGCCCTGGGATTCGAACCCGCGACCACCGTGAACATGTAGGCAGCCGCTTCTAGTCCGTTTACCAACAGGCCACTACGCACTTATAATTAAATATAAGAGTAGTAAATTTTGTGTTTTAATTTGTATGGCTATATAGTCATATTATAGTCATGAGAAAGGTGAAAGCCATTATTAGAATAAATATTACAAATATCAACAATATTTATTTATAAAATTATAATATTGTTCGATGTCAAAACAAAAATTTATTGAAGTACCCGTTATCAGTTATAACAATCGGGAATATAAATACAAGACGTTCGAGTGAAGACAGCATTCAAGTTTCAAACCATTGAAGATGCAACACCTAATTGTTTGCCATTTTGTTATTTATTAGTACTTAAATTGTTTTCATGATAAAATTATTATTTTTTTAAATGATTTTCATCTTATATCATTTCTGAGAATATATTATACACACACACGCATACGCATGATACTGACACACAGGAAAATTCGAGTTTCAAATCATTGTTGTTTCTGATTAATATTGCAAGTTTGAGGGAACTTTGTGGTTTAATAGCCGCAGGCTTCATTTCATCCATAATCTATGAAGGTCGGCAATCTACCGATATTAGCTATTATAATGTATATGGATAATTCACGGAGACGACCTATTGTTTACAAAAAAAATGCCTCACAGGCATCTGGTGCTTAGTCAATGTACCTGTATATAATACACACATGACTCCGAAAAGTCAGAAATCCTGGGATTTGGCACTGCGACCACCCTGAGCATATTACCAGCAGGCCACAATCATACAGTCTTACCAAAATAGTGAAGAAGGTCAATGTATAGTTAAACCGATAGCAATAAAAGCCTAACGCATGCGTACTATTTAAAAGTCCGGCTTAATGAATACCTTTCACAACGCTTTGATCCGCCCTACGCTTGAATACGCATATATTGAAAGCTCCCAGTACAAAATTAATTTGGAAAAGATCGTAGGAATTTATCGCACTTGACTTAGATTTCAGTTTTTGACGTCCCTTTGTGTCCCTATCGTGCTGGGTAAATTGATTCACTACAAAATAAAAATGCGTGAAAATAGCGCTGACGCTACTTTCACGCATTCTGAAATGAGATTATATTGATTGTTCTATTCATTATCAGACCGTAGTATGGAATTCGAGGCTGACATTTTAATATCACCCCCTTTCACATCGCGGGATAGTCCAAGTAGCACCTCTGCCGCACCATTCTGGGTAACAGGCGCCAGCTATGTATAATGTATGTACGACTAACACCGACCGACTTTTGTTGTGCCGGTGGTGGAATATTCATATCCACCGAAACATCTTAATTATTAGTGGATATACAGAACCCAGCAAGGGTCTCTCATATGCGAGAGGCGGCCGGGGTAGGTACAACAGTAATGTCTATTTCTCCCGTCAAACAGAAGTGTAAGTGCACTGTTGTGTTTCGCTTTGAAATATCTTGTAGCCAGAGTAACTACTGGATATATTTAGACTTAATACCTTATGTCTCAAGATGGTGAGTGCAGTGGAATGATAAGCATTACTTTGAAATTTAAGGCGTTGTTTGGTTTCATTACTGTTCATGAGCGATCGTTTCGCTTAGCATCATAGCATGCTCGTCTCGCCATTCATTGCAATAAAAAAATCTCTCATTCGTCACATCATTTTATGCGCCTACTTTATCTTCTCTTTGCACCAAAGATCACATAGCAAAGAACGCCAACATTTAGTCCACCTTTACATAATGTATAAAAATCATAAATAAATATACCTTTACTAACAAAAAACTATATTTAGTAACCCACTGCTCACTATTTCCTACTACCTTTTTTACTTAAGTCTAAATCTAGACGCAAGGCTTTCTAGACTCGACTTTTTCTATTCTCGGTCTAGTTACTTCTAGATTAATTGAGGCCGCTTAATCCAACCGTTCATATTTAGCGTCACTGAATAATGTCAACAATTGCAGTTTTAATAAAAAGTCTGTTCTATTCAAGCTTCGAGAACCGTCTTTAAATTAAGTATTCGTGAAAAAAAGATGGATTGTCAAGTCTGTCTTGAATCTGAAAATAATATTGCACAAGTCATTCCAAATTTTTTATTCTGATGGTAAGTGCAACGTATAGGATATTAAATGGCAAGAGTTTAATATTTCAGAGGACTATGAAAAGGAATACGTTGGCAGAAAATTATAATAAATATAGTATTTTTTTACGCGCTAAAACGGCGAAGGAAAACATCGTGAGGAAACCTGCATACCATAGCGATTTATAAGAATTTCTATGGTATGTAAGTCCGCCAACCCGCACTAAGTCAGCGTGGTGGACTATATGGCCTAATCACGCTCAGTCGTACTCATGATTGTAGAGGTGACCCGTGCCCTGCAGTGGGACGTATAAGGGCTTTACAGTATAGTATTTTTTTAAATATGTAATGCCCAAGATACAAATAAGATAAAAATAGACACGTCATATCTGTAGAGTTTAATTTATGTTTATTACGGTTGAATGTATAAAAAGTAAGTTGTCAGGTTTAGCTATCGAAAGAACTAAGAAACTACGACGTTTTCGGTTCGAAAATGAAATATTAAGATATAAGAAATTAGCTATAGCAGGAGATGAAACTACTTATATAAAAATATGTTTATATATAAAACGAATGGCCTCAGAAAACCTACTGAGAATAGTCCGTCCACAAATATTTTGAAAACAACCTGTTAGAAACAAAACTCATTTTATGTATAATAGTGTTTTCTCAAAGTTGCTAATGATTTTATTTACATAGGAATTGAACTCACAAAGGCTGCTAAAACGAAACTATTTATTCTGAAAACATAACAATTACTTTCGTTCGAATTTTGTTGACATTTATATAAGTTTGTTTATTTCACGTCTAGACGGTTAAGTCTGAAGTTTTCGAATACCTACGGAGTTCGAACCTACTGTTCGTGAATTATGGAAATTTCTCTAAAAGTACATTTTCTTGTTTCGATTTATTTGAATTACAGAACGTATTTTGGATAAACACTAAAGGTTTTAATATTTGGTACAATAACAATAATATTTCTGTATTTTTACTTGGAATTGATTGACTACAATACGATTACAAAGCCGAAATCTCGGGCTTAAATCCGGGTCAAGTTAAGTGACGTTGGAGTTTTCTATTCATTGTCCGTCCCGAGTTAGGATTTTTAGGACGGAACACAAGGCGAAATTTGGATGTCCTGATAGCACTTCGCCAACCACCTTTGAAAAAAAGGCGTGAGTTTATGTATAAATGTTTACGAGCTGCTGGCATGATATTCTGTAGAACATAGTTCAATTAATGTTACCATGTCTCCGCCACCTTATACCTACCTAGACCTGCTTGTTTCCTCCGTCTAAATAAAGCTCTTCACACTCTACAGACAGCCAAGTACACCTGCACTGAATGAAGTGACAAAGAAATGCTCACTGAACCGTGACGTAGCCGAGACGACGCCGTGTCCGTAACGAGACCGACACGCCGAGCACTCTCCAAGCTCATTGTTCAATACGGGGCGCTGAGCAACGAGACTTTAAACCGTTAAGGAAAAATAGGATTTAGTACCGACTATATTGTTACCAGCTAAAGTATCTCGGGGATTGGTTGAAAAAGGCTTACTGTAATGGCTGAACGTCTTTAATTTTGTTGATTAACTGGTTAAGGTTAGTATGGGTTTGTTTCAGTGCAATTCGGTGCATTGTATGCAATTTTCCGATTTAAAAAATTACTACAATACATTTATGAATTACCAGTATATTTATAAGAACTCGTTTTTTGTTATGGCGAGACAATTATGCCATTCGCGTGATAGTAAGCGATATGACTGCTCATAGACAGTAGCAAAACCAAACAACAATATAAATACAGGGCAATGTTTGGCAGTCCACTGCGCTCGCCATACTGAGACTTAAGATGTTACGTCTCAATGGGCCTCATTAATAAACTCGGATGAGCGAAGGATTAACTTTAGGCATTGGGCTAGTGAATTCAATCTGTTATTATGAATAGCTAGATAATAATGACTATATTAATAAAAATATAATATTCTTCAGCCTAAGATGATAATCCTGTTATGGTAATCCACTGATTTTAAAAGTAAAAAGAACGGTCAAAAATGTCCAGTACGAGTAGTTGCTCTGGCTACAATGTCCTAGAGACCTGAACACAACAGTGCATTTAAACTGCTGTTTGGTGGGAGGAATAGACATTGCAGAGGTGCCCAGGCAACCCCTCACATATGAAAGACCTACCAGTAAAAATCATTCTAATAATACTTAGCTTAATAAACTACTTTGAAGTTTCATGTCTACTAATAACCGCTTGTCAAGATATATTTGAATAAAAATGTAATTAACGTGTGATATTTCATAGAACACCTACATAACACTTTTTAGCATAAGGTGAACCCTTGTTTTAACGTGACAGATTTATCATTTCATATCAAAATACTTTCTTCATTATTATACCGGGGAAAATAGGACAGCGTGAAACTTCAAGTCTACACTAAAATTACAGCGATTTTTTGAAAATGCAAGGAGCATTTCATATTAAATTGAAATATATATTTTTTAAATAAGAACTAAACGAGTATATATTGAGGATATAATATGATCACATCTTTAATGCAAACGATATTTTTTTTTCATATTTTCAATAATTATAATAGATACATGTACATAAATGATGTGTTATAATATTTATAGGACGATAGTATGGTCAGTAAGCGGCAGACATTTCCATAAAAAAGTACATCTAGAATGTAATGTATCGCAGATACGCTTTAACCAAATTTTATTATTTCGATAACATTAATTATCCACAAAAATGGTTGACCACAGCTTAATCAATTAAAATATATTAATATTTTCACACTAATTAATTAAGCTGAAGTTTTGGAAATTCAACTTGAATTTCTCTATTGTAGACCACAATACCAAAGCAAAACCAAGGTTTCAAGGAGATTTACAGTGCAACGCTCTGCCTGCTAAAATGTCTGGCTTAAGCTTACCACCGAGTGAAGCGTCTAACAAACAGCACGTTCACACCTTCACAAATAAGTCATTTAATTTGAAATACTTCTTTTATTTTTAATTCATTTATATATACTTTATTGTACACCATTAAAAGGAACAATAAACAGATTAAATACTTAAAACTAAAGTTATAAGATAATAAAGACTTAAGATTTCAGGTCTCAATATGTCCAGTAGTTACTTTGACTCCAATGTCCTTCAGAAACACAACAGTGCATTTACACTGCTGTTTGGCGGGAGAAATAGACATTGCGGTGGTATCTACCCAGACGGTCTCCCACATACGAGAGACCTACCACCAGTGATACTGCCCTTATACCGCTTGCATTGTGTCTGAAGTCACTAAAACTACCGACCGGGTTCGTTTTGATATACCTGTATAGTATTTTCCATAAAAGCGTTCCTTCCTATTCAAATGGTCATGTCCTAATTCTATCTCGTCGTCCCTAGTATAATTTTTCGTACGAGTATATTGCCACCCACATAGATAATTACAAATGTCATAATTAATTAATTGTACAATGGACGGGTTTATCTGAATGACCGGCTACTCTCAGACAACCTTTGATAGAATATGGGTATTTATAGATGGAGTGGGTCTTACTTATAAGCTTAGGGTATTTATAATAAAGAGGGAGCGCTGTCATTAATTTAAGTCTTCAAAATAGTAGATTGTAATATTGCTAGCTAATATGTTAGTGAAAATTGAACTTTTTATTTGACAAAAATAGCTCTAAATTCCGTTGATAACCGAAAGTATACTAGTTAGTGAAGCTTATAGAACGAGTTTGATTGGAATTCAATAGACAATGAATACTAGAATCTAATGTCACTTTGCCCGACCCGTGCTTAGAACTTGGAGTCCTCAGCTTTGCAACCACCACAGTACAACAGTGCCACCGAAGTAGTATTATATAATTTTGCAATTAAACAATAATATTAAACAATCCCTTCATAATTCCCAGAATATAAATTGTTTATTTCTTTGTTTGAAGTTCATTATACAAGTAAATCCATGCTCGTATTTAGGTCCATGTTTGAACGTCAAATGAGCAGTACATTTGAATAGAAAGAGCTCGTATAAAACAACCGTCACGTTTTATTTTATAAGCTTTGTAGCGTTCACGATAAGCCTAACTTTTTAATTGCATAATTTATTATCATGACGTGCGCTTTTGTGAGCGAAGCCGTGGCTCTCAAAAAGGGAATGTCCTTATTTGTAATGGTAAAGGGCGTTTGTGTTCTCTGTATACTTAATCCTAAGTATTATGACAGCCTCCGTGGCGCAGTTGGTTAAAAGCCTGCTGTGAAATGCGAGGCCGCGGGTTCGATCGCCGCACCGAGACAATTTACTAATGAGAAAATATGAATCTGATATTTTTATAGTAAAACGTGACCCAGAGGCATGCCCTTAAAAGTCTTGGAAACTATATTCTTATCCCCCTGGATTTCGAAACAGAAATTCTTAATAATACTGACTTTACACAGATTTGTCTTCTCACATCGAGTTCGAAAAAAAAAATGTAATAACGCAGTCATAACTCCCCAAAAGAGTAAAACATGGCGTCTTATTTAACCTTTGTTTTTTGCCTATTCTCCCCATCAATAGATATACAAAAACTCTCAAAAAAAAAAAAGAATTGCAGTCTAAATATAAGTAAGTTCATTAGAATTCATTACGAGTTTACCTACGCCAAATACTGTTTATTTGAAATATTCATGACTTTTATAAGAACATGTGTATAAAAGACATATTGGATTAGTAATACGAAGTTCTGAATGAAGCAAATTCAACTCGCTCGAGTCTATTTTAGGCAATAGTTACGACTCGTCTCGTATTTATTAGATTTGACGAAGCCAAAATAGGTTTATGATTTTAACAACGCGAGCACGTGTTTTCGGGTTTTGCCCCGCAGCTCTTAAGTTTAAATTGGGCTTTACACTTCATTGTATGCTACGAAAATAGATACAAAAGTTGAGCCGTGATTTATTGATTAATAACGCCTTTGGATAAAATGGTGTAGAATTAAGACACATTAGATATGGTGTATAATTAAAAAAATAAAGTAATGTGTTGCTAATTAAATTGACAGTAAAACTAATTTGAAGGTCTTCTAAACATTGAGAAGTTGAAATAAATCAAAATTCGAAATCAAATTACTTCATTGACATATGTAGGATCCTCATAAACATATTTATGTAAGACACATATTTCATTTAAAATTTTAAGAGTAATAATATAGCCCGACTAAGAACATACCTTGTCAGTTTGATACGCAACTTAGTCACTATTTTTGCAGGATAAACAAGAACTATCTCGGCTCTCACAACCGATGCCAAGATTTGATGCTTTTAAATATTGGTCTAGACGGCAGCACTTAAAGCCGACGCGACGAAATCGCTAGTTGCGGCCAACTCCACACTGCATTCACTTCTAATAGATAGTGGTCAACACTGCGACCAGTGTTTAAGGACATTTTAGCGTTTATTCTTTTATAGAAATTTAGTTAGAGTTAAAGTTGCAGAGTTCTAGCTTATAATTACTGTATGACAGAGAATTTAAATAGATTTGATGTCTTAGGTACTTGTTTTTTGTTGCAATGAATGGTAAGACTAGTATGCCATTCGCCTGATGGTGAGAGATACGACTGCTCCTAGACAGTAGCAAAACTAAACAAAACCATGAATTATATAGCAGTACTTAGTATTCCATTGCGTTTGCCATCCTGAGACATAGCATGTTAAGTCTCAGTATGTATGTTGGTAGTTAAGCTGGCTACAATGTCCTTCAAACCGGAACTCAACAATGCATTTATACTGAAAACCAGGGTTCGATTGCTTATATGGGAAATTGCTTATTGTTGCTTTGTTGGCTTTCAAAAACATTTGTGCGGCACCTTGAATAGATTGCCCAAATAATTGTAGAATTTTCAAAGAAGTTTAAAATCAATCACGCCTCCTTTAAATATTGCGTACAAATATGAGAACAAAAAAATTTCCACTTTCTTTCATCATAATTTTCTAATTGAATTGGACCTTCGAATTTCTCAAAACAGAAACACTTGTAAGTAACTACAAATAGGTAAAAACGAAATGTTCTATGAAGGCAGTGCTATTTATACGTAACCTAGCAATTTCTGAGAACGGGCCGACAGCTATTGAAACAACTACACTCAAAGACCAGTAATACAAAAATAGGGACAGTGTATAAACAAAAAAACAAACATAAATTACGCCATTGACAAAACAACTTGAAGTGATTGGAAACAAGAATAATACGAGGAGGTAAAACATTTTAGTGTTGGCAACGTATATGGTCCCAAGTAATGAGGAATTACTTTTGATTCCTAGACTATTCAAAGTAAATCGAAAATTCCAAGCGTTGGTAGCCTTTTTAAATATTATTCTATTTTATTCGACACATAAATTTAATCCATCATGCGAGTGATAGAATATTGAAATATTTCTCAAATTAAGAGAGTCATACTCTAATTAAATGTTTATATAGGTACTTTGATAGAAACATTCAATAGCCTAGGATATTGATTTAATATTGCTACTTTTAGCTCAATGGCTTAGGGACATAAATTCCGTCCTTACCTATTCAGTCTTTCTGATCCTTAATTATGTAAAACCGACTATGCACCTTTCATAAAACTTGTAATAAATTAATACGAGGGCGGTCCGATAAATACTTAGCCTACGAATGAAAATGTTGAAAAAGTTTGTATTTATTTTTCAACATAGTCGCCTTTTAACTCCATAAACTTCACCCAGCGATGCTCCAATTTCTTTAACCCGTCTAAAAAATAGGTTTTCCCATGGTTTACAAAATAGGCCTCCGTGGCGGCTATGACCTCCTCATTCGACGCAAATTTCTGCCCTGCGAGTGACTTTTTTAAGTCTGGAAATAAAAAGAAGTCGCACGGGGCCAAATCTGGAGAATATGGTGGATGGGGCAGCAATTCGTAGCCCAATTCGACCAATTTGGCCGTGGCGAGGGCGGAGGTGTGAGCCGGTGCGTTATCGTGGTGGAAAAGCACTTTTTTCTTCGCCAAATGCGGCCGTTTTTTCTGCAATTCGGCGTCAAATCGGCCCAATAATTCGGCATAGTATAGTCCTGTGATCGTTTTACCCTTCTCCAGGTAGTCGATGTAGATCACACCTTGTGAATTCCAGAAAACAGTGGCCATCACCTTTCCAGCCGATATGACAGTCTTCGCCTTCTTCGGAGCACGTTCGCCGGGTAAAGTCCATTGTTTTGACTGCTCCTTGGTCTCTGGCGTATACCAGTGGATCCATGTTTCGTCGACGGCCACAAAACGACGCAGAAACTCCTTTGAATTGCGCTTAAACAGCGTCAAACACTGCTCTGAAATGGTCTCACGGTTGCGCTTGTTGTCCGGAGTGAGCAAACGCGGCACCCATCGCGCCGATAGCTTTCTCATACCCAAAATTTCATGCAGGATATGACCCACGCGGTCTTTTGAAATACCTACTGTCTCAGCTATCTCGCGTACCTTCAATCGGCGGTCTGCCAATACGAGATCGTGGATTTTTGTTATGTTATCCTCCGTAGTAGCCGTTTTCGAGGCACCTGGGCGTGGCTCATCAAAAACAGATGTGTGACCACGCTGAAACTCGTTGTACCAATTTTTGACGGTCGCCATCGAAGGAGAAGAGTCACTGTAGACAGCATCCAAGCGCTCTTTGATTTCGCTGCGCGATTTCCCTTTTAAAAACAAGAATCGAATCACCGACCGATATTGTTCATTTTCCATTTTTCAAAAATTCGCTGATACCTCCGTTTCCACATGCGATCAAAACTAAACTATGAACCCGATTGGGCTGAAATTTCAAAAATAGAAGTCTACTAGAATGTTCTACACGATAGTAAACTTCTCTTGCGATAGTGGCACCGTCAGGCGGTGAGGCTAAGTACTTATCGGACCGCCCTCGTACATCCAACAGTTACGTACTTATTTCTGACCAAACACTAAGATCGAGTATTGTATCGTGGGTGTCAGAAGTCCCGATAGACTTTTAGGTCTCACAAATAACCAGTCCAGAAACTGAATACTGTACCTAAATGAGATTTCTATTGAACCTACAATGCTGCAAACAATATATTTATTGGCATAGATAAACATTCTATCATGTCACCTACTAGTTAAAGCTGGTCATATAAAAATTGCAAATCCAGTGTAAATTTTAAATAAAGTAAGCCATTTTTTCCCGTTCAGCCCAGAGATTATGTTGTTTATTGGCTTTTAGCGGGCAAAGGCAGTCGGCAGGAAATGTCTGATTGAGCTGTGCGATTTCAAACACGCCATACTCGTGCGAGAAAGCCTTTTAGCTAAGCGATTAATTCAGTTTTTATTTTCCTGTAAACTTTAGATTGAAAAATTAAGTAGTTGACCTCGTGCAGTTATCGAAAGGGTAGGCGAATTAAGGTGCCACTAATAGTTTGACGAGTATAGAAAACACTATAATGGTAAACAAGATACAATATTAGTTAACAATATATCGCCCATGTTGCAGATTGGAGGCAAGGATATAACCGGTGTTAAATGGTATTGTGTTAATTTTTCGAATGAAAATTGTTTTATCTAAAAATATCTAAGGTATCTTGAGGTATTTAAACGTCACAAATCACACGAACTGATGTTTTTTTTTTACGTTTCACCTTACTTATGCCGTCCCACGATGTGATAAGGTATTTAAAATATCATATAATCAAAGTAGGGATAGAATACATACATACATAAGCACAAGCTTTTTTACCAGAAGGGATAGGTAGAGACGCTGGTAGCAATCAATATATCCACGTTCCGTCTTGTATGTCCCACGACATGTTAGAGTGCGAGCCTATCGCCATATCGGATATAAATTCCGGGCTGGCAAGGAATTGAGAAATCCACTATCACTTCGCCTGACCTGGGATTCGAATCCGAGACCTCTCCTTTTAATCATACAGTATCTGTTTGTATTTATACCAAAGTAAAACTACGCCATTGAGGCAGTCGATATATAACATGAAACTATATTTGAATAAACATAATACTATTTTAACTACAAAATATTCGAGATCATAAATTCATAAACACATTCGCCCTTTCCTCATTTACAGAATATTCTAAATTATGAAATTCCAACAGATAAATTCCAATGTTTAATCATTAACACCTGTCAATTAAACATGAACAAATAATTCAATGTTATTATGCAATATAACAAGCCAGATCAGAATCGCATATTAATTCGGTTGAGTAATAATTACAAATAGTTACTAATACTATTGGCCCAAAAGCATGCCCGCGGGCCGAATATAATAATTATTTATGGAACTGTGATACCATTATTAATTCATTTGTTATATATTAGCTTTGATCTGTTGGAAATATTAATCCCACAGTGCGCTAAACAGAAAGCTAAAAATACTTGCACACGATTTCGGAACAGTACAGCAATATCTATTTGTCTCCCTCACGCCTATAGTTACAGAATCTTACCTCTCGATCTACTGATTTTCTGTGTGCGTGACAATCGCAAATTTAATTCCCTATACGTGCCGATGTAATCTCAATGATTATATAGAAGATAACAGATTACAGCCTCCGTGGCGGTGGTGGTGACTTATTTTTTTCTGTCCCCCCACCCAGACTATTATGTTAGTATTTGTGTGATTCACAGGTATTTGTATCGATTCTGGGTGTTTGTGATACTAAAAAAAAATCTCATAGTTTCTGATACCTACGACAAAAGACTCGTAGTAGTGTGGGACCAGGATTAAGTATGTGACTGTAGGGCGTCTTTATTTATGTCGAGTTGCAGGTAATACGCTTTAGATACTTTATGTGTATGCGCAACATATTCAAGACTGTGGGAATGACTGACCCACTTGTGGGTGGACGTTCTATGCTGCCCTTTTTGTGCTACTGTGTGCTGTGTGGCCTTCATTCGAGAACTTTTTGGCCCCATTGGCCATCAGTTCTCCGCGCTATGTGCCCCGCACATTACCATTTTAACTTACTAATCCTTCAGACGACCTGGTAACGGTTGCGGACGTCGCTGGATGCGGGCTGCTTCCAACAGGTCACTGTGGAAATAATTGGGAGAAGCCTATGTTCAGTAGTGGATTTCTTTTGGTTGGTGGACTGATAGATGGATGGAGAATGACTACCTCGGATATCACTTACAATTATATCACCATGAATTTTAGAATTAAACGCCTTGTAAAAAACAGTTTTGATATTCACGTTAAACAATCTTTCTCCAAATAAGTCCACTCTTAAAACTGGCAGTTTCTAAAATCAGGCTCCAACTCCCAATTTTAAGCTTAAACAGAACGTCTAAACCCTTTGATAAAATACGAATGCTACTTACACAGGCTGATCTAATTTCAACAGGTGCTCCATTTTCCTGTCACCGTGTATAGTCAAAAATCATACGCCCGAAGCACCAAGCCTGTTCGCTTGGGTCAGTATATTCAATTAGGCTTTGACCCGTACACTGGCTTGATTTGTCGGAAAGCCGGGCTTAAATAGACCGTATTATATGATGCATTTTTAATTATGTGGGATAAATATTTTTATGTATGAATATTACTATGAATTAACTGTGTGGTAGTGTCGCTAAAGGTCATCAAGCAGTACTAATGATGTTAAGTATGAGAAATGTCTTTTAATCGGTGGGTGATATTCTTTCAAATTCTATGGGCCTTACAAGTTTTACTAAACACAGATGATCAAGGGTTTAACTCAAGTCCAAGGCTTTATAATTTTTTTACTGCAATGAAATTTGAGACGAGCATGCCGTTCGACTAATTGTAAGCGTTACGACTGCACAACCCAAACAAAACCTGGAATTACAAAAGTATGGTTGACATTCCACTGCACTCGGCATTTTGAAGCATAAGATGTTACATCTCAATATGTCCAAAATTGTATTTACACTGCTGTTTGGCGGGAGAAATAGACATTGCAGTGGTACCTACCCAGCCGGCCTCTCACATATGAGCGACCTACCACCAGTAAAAAAGGAATGGACTCAATATCTTCATTCTTTTTAGTTTTAAAATCAGTGGGTTGCCATAACAGGGTTGTCATGTTAGCCTGAAGTACACCCGTGTTTATTAATAAAGTTGTAAGTACCTCGCTATTGAAAATAATGGAGTCAATTCTTAAATCTTCTTCAAAATAATGGAGTCGAGCCCTTGGGATAATGATAATCCCTGGTTCAACCGAGTTTACAAATAAGGCCCTATAGGTAATAATACATAATTATAGGACAGTAACAAGCGTACTCAAAAAAAAAATGTACAAATAAAATCCATATTCTGATAATGTCACAAACAAAATGCCTACTATACGGGCACTCGTTAGTATGGATTCGTAAGCGCAAAGTGAGATTAATCGAATAACATTTACATGCTGTTAAACGTAAAACGTAAATACCAAGCAGTGCACATCTGTTTATTTATCGTGTCTCCTCGTAAACACGGAGGTGACATTTACAATTTATGAGGTTTGAGGTGTAAACTAGCAGCTAACTAATCAGCTGATCCAATAGTAGCCTCGATTCTCTGTTCATTGAAAATTGAAATAAAACTATTGACAGACCACGAAAGCTATAAAGTAATCGAAACGTCATAAAGTTAAATAAAATTAAATAAATCCTCATTAAAATCCGTAAAAAATTTTTTTATTTCAATGTTATGTATTAATTTATAAATATATCATTTTGTTTAAGATATCATTCACATTATACTGAAGAGTAATACAAAAATACAAACAATTTGACATACAACCAATTTGATTCGCAATCCAATACAAAACTAATTGATAATGTAGCTTCTTACTCACAACACCTTTTTTTTTTTTTTTTTTTCTAATGACTAAAATCCTCATTGGATACCCGACTATCTGGATAGACCGGGCATGCCGGACTTTTACCGGCTAAAAACCCATGTCTCCATCTGCACTTTGGAGGAGCTTTGGGACCTCAATACGAACACGCCAAAGGTCCCCCAGCGCTAGAGCTAAAAACTCTCAACCACAAGAAACTCCGCAACGGTACTAGGCAGAAGAAACAGGGCGATTTCTTCCACCACCGTTGCGTCTCCTTCTCCGAGCGGGATCGGCTCTTTCGCGATCACGCTCCGCAGCCTCTTTATGAAGCATTACTGCTTCACAAAAGACGACCACGGCTTTCCATTTTGGCTCTCCCTCCAGCATCGCCCTTATCACTGCTGGCAGAGAGAGATCACGTCCAATCTGGGAGATCAGACCCTGCCGCTCCACTTCCCATGCAGAACATTGCGCGAGAGTGTGTGCAGCTGAGTCCTGGTCTCCGCTATTGCAGTGGTGACAGTTCGCCGTCGTTTCACGCCCTATCTTCTTTAGATAATCACCAAAACACCCATGTCCGGTGATTACCTGAGTAAGTCGATAGGTGAGTCGTCCGTCTCTTCGTTGCATCCAGGCTTCGAAAACTGGCAGGATAGCTTCGACGACGCGTTTGTGCACGTAAGGCTCTTCACAAAGTCTTGAGTGCCACGTCGCGAAGGTATTTATATGTTCCTGTCGTCTTATCGACACTTCGAGCGCCATTGTTGTTGGTATGTCTTGGCTCGACTGGCGGACAGTGCGAATTCGCGCATATATGTTTGCATCCATGTCCGCTAGGATGTCCAACGGCGGAAATCGTGCTAGGAGAGTCGCCGCCTCGAAGGATATCGTGCGATATCCTCGTACCACCCTGATGGCCATCTTGCGCTGTAGTCGATAAAATTTCGCCCTACAACGACGGAGGCTTAGTCTTTTCGACCAAACAGGCGCACCATACAGGGCCATAGATCGCACGACTCCTGCATAGAGGCGGCGGACTCCCTCTTCCGGCCCTCCTAAATTAGGCAGTAGTCTATGCATGGCACCTGCTGCCCTCTCGATTCGGAGAACAAGACGCTCAAAGTGCTCCTCGAAGCCCCAGCGACCGTCTAGTGTAAGGCCTAAATACTTAATGTACCGGCCCACCTGAACTTCAGACTCACCAACTCGAATTTGGAAGTTAGGTGGTTCCCTACCACGCGGTAGTTTGTGGAACCATAGCGCTTCGGTCTTATGAGGCGCTATTTGTAGACCCAACTCGCGTATTTTAGCGACAACGATTGCTACCCCGCGTTGCGCCAGCTCTATGGTAGTCTCAAAATTTTCCCCGTCAGCTAAAATAAGCGTGTCATCCGCATAACAAATAATATTTATGCCGGCAGGGAGACTGGTACGAAGAACTGCATCATATGCTATGTTCCACAGAAGCGGGCCCAATACAGACCCCTGTGGAACGCCGCATTGAACCTCCCTTTGGTGCAATTGCTTATCCTGGCCAATGTATTGTATGTACCTGTCCCGGAAGTACGCCCCGACTATAGCTTGTAGGTAAGGCGGCACTAGATGGTATACCAGTGCTTCCCTGATAACATCCCATGGTAGAGAATTAAAAGCGTTGACAATATCTAAGCTTATTGCTAACGCCACTCTACCCTGAGAAACAGCCTGCTGTGACAATGAGCGGAGGTGAAGAATCGCATCAATTGTCGATCGTCTCTGCCTGAAGCCATACTGGTTATCAGCTAAATTGGGGCCAACCCGCGACAGATGTTCATTAATACGAACAGCAATTATTCTTTCAAATAACTTGCCAGCCTCATCCAGCAGACATATGGGGCGATAAGCAGATGGAGATTCTGGAGCTCTGCCTTCTTTCTTCAAGAGGACCAGCTTGGCTGTTTTCCAGGCTCTAGGGAACGTGGCAGTGCGGAAGCAGCTGTCAAACAATCGCCTCATTCTATCCCCCAATGCTGTTAGAGCCAGCACCCAAGCTCGACCTGGTATCCCGTCTGGGCCTGGCGCCGTGTTTCGAGCACCTAAACGGCGGACGGCGTGCTGCAGCTCTTGTTCCGTCACTTTCAATTCATCAGACCAGTCTGTCGGTACCATCAAGGGAACTGACGGGCTTACCCGACCCGCTGAGAACAAGGTGGTAATTATTTGTTCCAAAAGATCGGGATGTAGAGTTTCCGTCATAGGGGGCATCCAAGGACGGAGTTTACCCAGCACCATTTTATACGGGCGACCCCACGGATCCCTATCGAGGCCCTCCAGAAGCTCTTTCCAACACCGTGCCTTGGCAGTCTTAATGGCAGTTTGGAGTTCTATCGTAGCTAATCGATACTCCCTATAGGCCCTATCGACTTCATCAGCTGTAGCTCGCCTGCGCCTTCGGGCTCTAGTGTATTTGCGACGACTTCGTAAGCAAATAGCACGTAGTTGCCCAATTTCTGCGGACCACCAATATACTGCCTTTCGATTAATGTTCTTGACCCGGCGCATGGATGCATCGCATATTCCACACATTGCGCGAAAGAACCAATTCGCCTCAGACTCTGGATCAATTACCATCCCCTCAGCATTAGTTGTCCAAGCTGCAATGTTGGCAGCTGCTTTAAGGATGTCACGATTTAGGCCTTTAAGCGTCCAACGTCTCGACGAGCTACCATGCGTTTGGCTTAGGTTAGAGTGTGATCGACGATGGGCCACATTAAAAACAATATGGCGATGGTCCGACATTGTGACTATTTCCTCTGCGACTCGCCACCCTGATATGTGAGTGAGAGCAGAGGAAGTAGCCCACGTCAGGTCCACTATTGACTCTCCTTGCCATCGCACGCAAGTACTCACTGACCCTTGATTAATCAGTCGAAGGTCAAGTCCTGCCGCCCATTCTAGCATGATCTCCCCTCTTCGATTGTTTCTACGGTTACCCCAAACTCTTGAATGAGCATTGAAGTCACCTAAAACAATCAATGGACGAGGCATAAATCTGCGGATGCAGGTAGCCACTTCATCTAAGTACTGTTCACCCCCCCCCTCGTTGTTGTTGAGAGAGATCTCTCTCTTTTCCTCCTCCTCCGTTGTTGTTGTTGAGAGAGATCTCTCTCTTTTCCTCCTCCTCCGTTGTGTTGTTGAGAGAGATCTCTCTCTTTTCCTCCTCCTCCGTTGTTGTTGTTGAGAGAGAGAGAACCATCGAGGATGATCTGGGACATCATATGGCTCCGCTACCACTGCTAAAGCAATGGACCACTCCGCGACGGTTTGCTGTAGCAGGAACTGCGCGCCGCGGCAGTGGTTCAAATTGCATTGAAGTATTCTTAAGAGTGCGAATGTCCTGTATCCATTGTCTCAGGCAGATCAGTAATCTGATCTGTAGAATTTTCGATGCCCGTTTCAACAAGAGCAGAAGGAGCCTGCTTACTTTTGCTCTTTTTCGAAAGTGGAGTGCATTTTTTTCCAAGCCGATGATCTGCAGGACGGCCCAAGTCACTGCAGAGAGGACATTTGAGCACTTGAGATGTGCACTGGCTTGCTCTGTGTCCGGCTTCACCGCAAGCATAGCATTTCTTACTTCGATCGACTTGGTTGGGGCACTTTCTGCCGACATGCCCCCTTTCAAGACACCTGAAACAGTGCATCGGTCTTGGTTCAAGCACCTCCACCCTTACTAGACTCCAACCTACGCGAATGCGCTTGGCTGCGGTAAGTTTTTGGACAGCCGTGAGAGGGCATTTCACCCAGCAGGTCCCCATCGCCGTAGGATTTCGATGAATATCACCTACTTTGATATCCTCCGTCGTGCATCCACTGAGTTCGGCCACTGCAGCGGCGACTTCCTGTGGAGTGATAGCATCATCAAGGTCCCTTATTCTTATATCAGCCGTTTTAATCGGACGATTGATGCGGATATTCTCCTGTGGGAGAACTTCCCGCATGCGTGCCGCTAATTGTGCTGATTTCGGTCCACATTCAGGATCGTCAATTATGAAAAGCAGACCACCAGTGATAGCTCTTTTGAGCCGAATGTTTTCTATACCGAAATCCGACACTTTGATTTGATTTTTCAAATCTTCCGTTAATTTACTATAAGTAATGGATTCGTCAAGGACTGTCACTGATATAGCTGCAGTGACAGGAGGTCTCTTAGATTTATTTTTCTTCTTTTTATTTTTAACTGTGGAGTTAAGTGAGAGCTTTGCCTTATTTGCAAGCTGTTGTTCTGCGGTCTTAGACTTAGTTTTCTTCGCAGCAACAACGTTCCAAGATTCCTTCCCTGGCGTCGCGGAATATATTTCTGGGCCTGCAACTGGAGGTAATTCTGCCACCGGCGGAACTCCATAGTGGCCATGTTTCTTCTTCTTCTTTTTGCTTCGGGTGGTGACTACTTGCTCTAAAGCAGCCGTCGCCATTCCAGAACATTGTTCTTTAGTTCCCATTTCAGCTTTAAGTGCCGCAAACTGGTTCTTCATAAAAACTTTCATTTGTTCCATGAGTTTTGTCTCAATTTTGTCCCATTGTGATATCGAGGAGACGGTGGTCTGTTGAGTAGAGTTTAAACTCTTATTTCTCTGCCCAGACGACTGATCAAATGTTTGACTCACTTCTAGTCGTCTAAGGTTCGCCAACTCTTTCGTTAGATTAGATACCTGCGAACGTAAATCTGCGATTTCCGTTTCGAGGCTTGAGCAATCAGTCGCAGTGGTCGATCGTCGAGCCAACTCCTCCGAGGTGGCTTTTATCCATCGCACAGCAACTTTGAGTTCATGTGCGTAGTCGCCTTTGAGGTTACGAGACTTTTCCGTGACCTTTTCTATGGTCTCTAAATGTTGCGTTATACAGATACCCAGCTGTTCTTTCGGCTTTCTCTGTACAATCACGCTCAATTCTTCCGTGCTGGGAAGTTTTTTCTTTCGAGTCTTTGAAGAAGATTCGATGGAAAAATCAGTTTCCGCTTCGGAGATGGTGTCTTCTTTTCCAGAAGGAGCAGTCAAAACGACTGCGCGTTTCCTTGTTGGCTCCGTAACATGGGTTGTCTGAGGTCTCCCTCTTTTTCGTGTGCTTGCACTAGCTAGTGAAGTCGAAGCCTGCGAAACGAATGAGCTATCGGATTCACCTTCATCGCTCTCCATGGCCCTTAAATTGATGGGCGTTCTCGGACGCAAAAAGCGTCTACTATCTTCTCGTGCCGATACTGGCATAACTCCCTTCTCCTGACTTAATAAAAGATCAGTTTTTTTTGTGTGTCAATATTGTTCCAAGTAAGTCTACCCAGGCAGAGCCCCTGTAGCTGGGTAAGCCTATGGGTAACCGCCAAACGTGTCGGCCGGCTACTCTGGCGCGGGGTCGCACTAGTGACTGATCCTATCCGTCAGCCATGCATCCTCTCGTGGTGCGCCGCCACTTAGGATTCAGGGGTCATTTTTTATAGAGGTCTTTCTTCCTCGCGATCCGGCCAGTTAAGGCAAGATCCTCGATCCAACAAAGACCGCGAGACATGACCACGACGTCTCAATTGGAATTG